>CM068826.1:149629834-150229834 GCA_028554795.2 Sinohyriopsis cumingii
TTGGTAAAATCTGCAATGAAAAAGTAAATTGTTATTCGGAGCGGGTAATTAATCAACAAATTAATGAAATAATGGAATCAATTTATTATAGTCCAAGGGGATATTGGAGGGATTGAGCAGCAATTAGTAAACTTGCTGATGCAGCAAATGTTACACGTTCTGCTGCTGAAAAATGGTTAGCACGACAAGCAATATGGCAAATTATCTACCACCACCTAAAATAATTCAGCATGCACATTTTGATGTCAGCACCCGTAATGAAGTTCGTCAGGCTGCTATTTTATTTCTACCACACGATACTATTAAAATTGATAGACGTCAGTTAACATACAAATACGCGTGACTATCGTTGACGTTTAAAGTTGGTATAAAGAAGCAGACCCACTATCAACTAAAACAGCTGCTGAAGTTGTATCTGCTTTTGAACGAATTTATCAACGAGTCCCTTGCGATTGCCACAGCATTTACAGTTTGATCCTGGCAAAGAATTTCGTGCTGTAGTATCATCTCTGATGAAAAAACATAATGTCGAAATCAGACGAGGACATACTGCAATTCATCGTGATCAGGCAATTGTTGGACGATTTAATCGAACACTGGCCGAGAGATTGTTTGGATATCAGTTTGCGAAGGAAACAATTCGAGATACGAGATCCCGCGAATGGGTTGCAAGATTACCAAGTGTGACACCTGCATTAAATAATGTAATACTCCAAATAGGATCAGTCGCTCTTTTTTTTACCACCTTCAAGTTACCAGGTTCATATAAATACCAGACAGTCACATTACCTAAAACTAGTTGTTTTGAAAATTCATCACTTTTTATTGGTATATGTTCTTTTTGTAATTGCATTAATGGGTTTTATGGCAGTTCTTGGAGAAATTTTATAAAACCTTACTATAGAGAGAAATTGGTAAACTGGGGGAGGTATGGGGTTTAACGGAATTCTGAAATAAAATTGAAAGGTATGGTTTCAAAAAATAGTTTACCATTACGCCGTTAGTCCATAGGTTCAATATTGTAGACATGTAAAGAGTCAAGCGGGAATCTAACATTACTCCCTATGTTTAATATCATATGGCGTTAAGAGGCCAATTTGACATATACAGTCAACACGTATTATCCAACTCTTAAATTATACCATTAACACATCGTTGTATTTACTAACATCCCGCATTTATTATCCAGTGCTATACAATTACTGTCCAGCAACTCACATTTTATTATCCAGCACTCCACCCTTATTATCCATCCGAGTTATTTTCTTCTTTGCAGAAAGATCACGTCTGGTTGGGTAGTAGTTCCTCATCTGGTTCACGAAGCGCTCTATGCTTTGCATAGCTTGCAAATCTAGCAGTGCCGTCTGGTCATTATTCTTATTTGATGAGTCGACGAGAAATACTAGAGACGCCGACGTGGCTGAAGGCATCCCTAAAGATTGAAGACGCGAACATGAAGGAAACATAGTTGCTGTGCACAGAAAGAACAGAAATCCAAAGATTGAAAGTACGAGAATGCTAATGGTGGAAAAATATATGCACAAACACACACAGACACAAACACACACTCAGAAACATACTGTGACACTTTATATTTATGTTTAGTTGTGAGTAGACATAAAAATACATACACAAGCAGAAAAACATAATGACGTGGCAATAATTGACTAATATGCCTGTTTCTGAGAGATTTCGATTGCCTTTGTTTTCATTGATCGTATTGATATTCAGGACTACTAGATATCACTGTCCAAGATGTAGATTGGACGTGTCTCTGTAACAGAGAATGTGAATTGAAACTGAGATTCATCTGCATCGACTTTCAGCTTTTCTTTGACTGGGGATATTTTCCCATCTTAGTTGGTGCCATCTTCTCCTCTGCTCAACTGCTCCTTATATTCTTCATTTTGTCATCCATCACTTCTCTAATCAGCTACGTGGCTTAACCTAATTTGTCATTTCTCTCTAGCGATAACGCGTATAGCGGTAAACCTGTAACTCTTCCGCCGGACCATAAGGTAGCTCGATACATAGTCTCTCTCAACGTTCCCAGTTCCATTGGTTTATCTTAGATCTCTGGTCCAAATTGGATGACAGTACTGTTGAACACACCGCTTTATATTCTTAGAGGCAAGGACATGTAAAAAATAATCCCTTAGAAAATATCAACGCGAATGACCACAAATGTCAATAATCAACAAAAAAGCGAAGATTGGGCAAGTCCCTTTTTCTTCATGTGCAACTAGCAAGACAAATCTTAAATATTAATATATGTTTCAAAGGTGAAAGCTTTGTGGAGTAGGACTTGACTTAAATAATCTATTACAATGTCATTTTCCATCGAAGGACACTACACTCTTGGACTAAAAAAAGTACATATCCCTAATGTTCACAAATCCACTTTTCTAATTTGGCATGACTTCTAGAGAAATCGCTTCCATTAATATCAGTAAATATCTGTAAATATTCTAATTGGAATCCAAACTGCGCTGATGAAGAAAATGCACACAAATTATTGAATCCGATCTTTACTATCTCACATTACTGAATTTTGTGGATACATAATTTCTTCTCACACAGTCGATGATATAATTTGTTGAGGAAATAACCCGTAGCAATCTTTAAGCCAAGATTCGAGCGAAAATCAGGAGACTTAATATTATTGTTGTTTTGGCCATCATGGCATCATGACTGGTTTTCTCTTCTCCATTTAGTGCGTGTGACTTCTGTTCTTGGTGGAAAAAATCAACCTCAGCTGTCTCTATGGCTTCGTGTTCAGTGTTTTAATAGTCTAAATCACTCAGATTGTTGATTTCTAGAGTACTGTCAAATACTGCATATAAATCACGTTCACTGTGATGACAAGTGTAAACTGAAGTTCCACAAAGGGTTGGCTTGATTTTAAATATTTTGTAGGATGTTTGCTAAATTTTAAGAAGTAGGTTTTTGCCTAGGAAATGTTGTTGTTTAGGTCATGTGAACTTAGTATATGCAGGATGTGGTAAACCCTTATCCATTAGTTTTTATATCAGTCTTTGGGAATCTGTGCTCAGAGTTTATAACAAACATCCTAAAATAAATTACAAAAATCAGGTTGGCCAAATCTCTCCTTACACACACACACACACACACACACACACACACACACAAACACACACACACACACACACACACACACACACGATAACACTGCTTACGAACACAAAGCCTATATGAATTACATATTGATGATGAATCCAATATACTTAACGATTATTCTGTGGAGAAACACAAGATTAAAAAAGAGAGAATTAGGAAAATGTGAACCCATAATACAGGAGGCAGCACTTTCTTCAAGAGTAGAGAGAAGAAAGACAAGACATTTACAGTTGCAAACAATGACATAGTTAGGTTCATTCCCCTAGTGCTAAGGCCTGACAGAATATGAAAGTTTTCTGTGAATATTTATGCAAAATTGTAACTCCTTTCTGAAATATATTATGTCGATTCTGTTGCAAGTGAGAAAAAAAGATCTCTTTTACAGCTAATGTAACTTCAATGTGCTTATCTTCTTTTAACAGTTTTGCCTACATTAAAGAGTTACGAGTGTACACCTTGAAATTACAGGAATGCAAGTTTCACCTACATTACAAAGTCATGAGTGCACACCTTGAAATGATAAGATGGACTTCAATATCGTAGGCTGTAAAACAATTTTTTTATTGTTCGAGAATGATTTATTTCACAACATGATTTATTCAGAATCTGAACGTGGTTTCTAGATAGCACCTTTTCAAGATAAGAACTCGATACTGCGATTATGGATAAATATATATTTTTTCCTCTGTGTGTTTCCTAGCTTTGACTTACGAATTGTGCAAACTTAAATAATTACATATATTTTAGATGGTAATGAGACAGTTGTTCCACCAGGTAGAATTATATCAAAAATGCTGTTTAAGTCACCAAACCTACCATTGAATTCCGGTCCCTGGAATCTAGTGATCTGATTGGATAAAATTTAAGTCTAATATAAGTCTGGCCATTCAAAAGTCGTATGTTCGACAATCTGAGTTAGAGTACAAACGAAAAAATACGAAACTCCTTTGCAGAGATATATAATATAGAAAAGGATGGGTACCAATTTGTTTGATGTTTGAGGTGCAGTATAAAACATATTCGTCATTTAGTCGATGCTATTCAAAATAGTTGTAAAAAATCCATACATGCCTAAAACAGAGAATACTTATCGTCAGTCAGCCCTGGCAGCATGATTGTATGTAACAGTATGATTTTTGCAGATGTCATTGTAACACATAACGGTGTGAATTTTACCGGTGTCATTGTGGAACATAGTAATATTATATTAATATATGTATAATAATATATGTGGTTTGGCACGGAATTAAATCTATGGCACATTGAGGATGGCCGATTTTGTTAATACATCTTGTACCGAATTGATTGGACTATAATGAGGTTATGTTTGATAACTGTCAGGTTAAACTGGTCAACAGGTAAAGCTCTGGTTTTGCTATCGAAAGAAATAAGGGTTGAAATGTTGCAGAAACAGCGTTTGAAATTGCTGAACATTTTTTCATAAGTTACAACTTTTCAGAGATCCTTTTGTTGAGAGAAGAGATAAAAATTTACAATTTCCCGACTCTGAACGGGCGTGTGTTAATGATGGCTGTTAGATAAACCTAAATTACGATTGGACAATTTAATCGTCTGCGAAGTGTTTTCCAGACGATGTTTCTTGTTCTATTGATGTATTACACCACCAAACTAGGCAGTCTAAGCTTCTGCGTTAGGAAAAAATATCTTGCTCCGAGGAATTGTTAGTTAGCAAATAATGTAGTTGAGCCAAAAATGAATTTCGTTTGATCTATTTTTATAACTATGATATGAATTATTTTATCCTATGAATCGGTTCTATTAATGTAGAACAATATTGCGGGATATACAGCTAATTATTATCATCCGTATGTGTGAATGTGTCCGACATTAGCCAAGATATTCAGTTATAGTTACCATTGCAGGGGCTTCGTTGTTATTAGGCTAGAGAAGACTATGATGTCTGTCACTTCGTGATGGTAATTAGTTTTATTAGAACTTATACTGTTGTTGTTGTTGTTGTTGTTGGATTTAATGTCATCTTTCAGCACAAGAAAGGCTTTACATGGCGTCCAGTAAAAATGGTGGAGGAAGAACCTGGGAAAACTCGAAAAGTACCACCGTACCACGAGAAGCTACTGGCAAGCTTTCTCACGTACCCACATTGACCGAGTCCTTGACTCGAACCTAAGCAGACAGAGGTGAGACGGCAATGATCTTTACGCTTTAGACCACTCGGACATTCCATTAATTTATATTTTAATATTCGCTCGATCCGGGCTGTAACACCGATGTCGATCATTACTAAGACATCGATACTCATCATTCTAAAGGTAATAATAGACAACACTATAAATACGGTAGTTTGAAAGTAATCAAGAGAAAACTAATTGCGAATACAAACATGAGAAAATTTAGAGGAAAGAATGTTTCCAAGGTGAAGACCGTTTATGTACGCTGCAGAATAGTCACTGTAAACCAATCAAAGCTTTCGGTCTATTCTGTTTATCAAGGATGGTTCCAAGGGAGATGATTGTGTCAAGGGAAAGCGGACACAAGTTCAGAACAATATATCAAAGCAAAATACACTTTTCATTTTATTTAGAGTTGGGAAGTTATAGATTTGTAAATAAAGAAAGTATGCACAGTTTATTTGTTGTTTTTTAATGAAACTTTACGAGCTTAAATACTAAGTGAATATCCCGAAGCGTAAAAATGCAACCTTGCCTACGTAGGCTTTCCACCTGTAGAGTCTCCTTTTGGACTCAGTTATATTGAGAAGCAGTAAGGGATGAGTGTTACTCCTTTATGGAAATCATTGATTTTTGTTCTGAATATGATTTCAAGCGAACACTGTAGACTGATCTGCTCATGCGTTATACCAAAGCAGATCAGGGTCTGTACTATTTACATTGGAAAGGTGATCTGCGCGGACAAAATACAGTGTACCATTTCATGGTAAGAAACTATTCTTGGGGGATAATTGAGTGCTAGCTTTGAGCTATCCGAAATCAGCATTCTTATTTCTTAGATTTCTTAAGGTCTATGTGTCCATTTTGGTCATTGTACCACGCATCATGGCTATCTCTCTTTAAATACCACAGCAGAAATTTTACAATGTAATTCATTCTAATTAACATGATTATTTCTATTGTATTATGATAATTACAATCAGGTAGAATTGCTTAATAAACTACCACTAGAACGTCCAAAATTATTTTTTCGTTCCTTAAACTTCACTAAAAATGGCAAAGTCCGAAACATGTTAAAGCTATTTCGGAACAACCCGTATCAATGTTCAAGAAAGCACATGCATACCTGTCTTTGCACAACAGTGGCCATGCATTAAAACCATAGCGATCACTGAGGTTACTCGAATCAGTTCAAGTTAATGACAGTGTATAGCTTCCACTGTATACATATGGCTTAAGGACCAACATGAGTACATAAACCGTGAATACATAAACCTAACAAGGTTAAAAGTTTCACTGATACAATAAATAAAATTATTGATAAGGATAAATTCATGTTCCAGCGGTATATTTGTAATATATCTTAATTCTACAAACGACATCTAGGTCTGTACCTCTGAGGCTACCAAATATTCCGTAACGGCTCATCACCATTCTAAAAGGTCTCTCTCTCTCTCTCTCTCTCTCTCGTAGTGATAGTGTTTATCCGTATCAGATGCATTACGGAAATACAAAAATGGATACATTTAGTTTTCTTTGAAGCAGTAGAAAAGAGAATCAGAATCAGTGTCTCCATCATATAGCAGATAGATAGATAGATAGACAGACAAATAGATAGATAGATAGATAGATAGATAGATAGATAGATAGACAGACAAATTGATAGATAGGTAGATAGACAGACAAATAGATAGATAGATAGTTTCAGCTGATTCTTGTGCGTGTATCTAAATTAAACAAAAAAGTGTATCTTAATAAGATTTAAGTTGACTTTTCGTGCAGTGACAATTTAAACCATTCCTACACTCTAAACAAAGAAAACTACAGTTATTTCGTACACTCCTTATACTGAGTCATACTTGAATCATACGTTGCCATCAGATATATTCTGATCCTGAATCTCATTATTCGCCATTATAATCTGTCTAAAAATCACTAAATTCTTCTGTTACTAAATGCCTGGCCGGAAAGTCATGAATCTCTTCAGCTTCAGTTTGAGCTTGAGATTTTGTTTTGACCAATCATAAATAATGTTACACTTGAAATCTTCTTTCTGATTGGCCGATGAGTGGAAAACGCATTTTCAGATTGAGGCTCAGATATTTAGATCATCCCCATGGCATGATAACTGTATCAAAGTGAGATTTTGGGTGAAAAACTTAGTATGATTGGTCAGCCACGTTGAATGGAAGTCGTTGGAGACGAACGTGTCATACATTGCCCGATTATGCCAACCTATTTCTTTTATTCGTTCCTTTTGTACAAGAATGTTATTTATAGGCATTAGTTTGTTTTCAGACATGTGCTGTCTTTATCTAAAAGCATAATGAAGTCGTAGTTACATCATCATGAGATGACATATCTCCTGAACTTCGATGCGTTAATAAAATCGTGTCAGAAAATCTAATGTTAATAAAATCATGTCAGAAAATCTAATGTTATCTTCAGCTGCACAGAAAATGTAAATTTATACTAGCGGAAACCCCTTGAGTACTTAGTTTGTGTTCTGCGCCAGTCTTTCACCAATAAAAGACTTTCGCTACATGAAGAAAGATATTGGTGTGGTAAAATGCAATTGTTAATATTTGACAGGAACCCTTTCCTTAAACTCGCCTATTCTTCAATCCTGCAGAGGGTGTTTTAAACCTGTTGTTCTTCTGCTTCCCTAATTCACAAGTTTCGCTCATTAGTATAGCTTTCAGAAACATACAAATTTTCAAATAGGCTCGCTTTGTCTAGTGGCTTTACCAGTTATAATAAACAAAAGAGAACACGTTCGTCTAATTACGTTTCTATGAGAGTTTGCCCTTCTGTTAAAGTATTTTTCTCCATAATGACTTTCAGCATCTCAATATATAATTAATCAAATACAAGCGATTTGCAAATTTATATTTTCATGCTCTCGTACGTTTAACTAAATTTTAATATCTGTTGTGGTAATAAATATACATATGTTATGTTAGCACGAGCAATTTCAAGTGGTGATAGCTTAAAGAGTTATCCTACGTAACCTCTTACACTCTATCACGTGTTAAGTTTTGTGATTCTTTATACTCTATCGCTTGTTAAGTATTGTCACTCTTTACACTCTATCACGTGTTAAATTATGTGAATATTTATACTCGTTCACTTTAACACGTGTTAATCTTTATGACTCTTTTTACTCTATCACGTGTTAAGCTTTGTGACTTTATGCTCTATCATTTGTTTAGCTTTGTGACTCTTTATACTCTATCAATTGTTATTTTTTGTGACTCTTTATACTCTATCACCTGTAAAATTTCGTGACTATTTACACGCTATCACCTGGTAAATGTCGTGACTCTTTACACTCTCTCACTTGTTAAATGTCGTGACTCTTTACACGCTGTCACTTGTTAAATTTTGGTGACTCTTCACACGCTATCACTTGTTAAATGGTGTGACTCTTTACACGCTGTCACTTGTTAAATTTTGGTGACTCTTCACACGCTATCACTTGTTAAATGGTGTGACTCTTTATACTCTATCACCTGTTAAATTATGTGACACTTTACCCTATATCACGTGTTAAATGTCGTGATTCTTCATACTCTATTACCTGTTACATGTCGTGACTCTTCATACTGTGTCACCTGTTCAATGTTGTGATTCTTTACACGCTATCACTTCTTAAATGTTGTGACTGTTTGCACGCTATCATCTGTTAAATGTCATGACTCTTTACACTCTATCACCTGTCAAATATTGTGACTCTGCACGCTATCACCTTTTCAATGTCGTGATTCTTCACACTCTATCACCTGTTGAATGTCTGACTCTTTAGACTCTACCACTTGTTAAATGTCGTGACTCTTTATACCATATCACCTGTTAAATGTTGTAACTCTTTATCCTCTATCACGTGTTAAATGTCGTGACTCTTTATGCTTTATTACGTGTTAAATGTGGTGACTCTTTAAACTCTATCACCTGTTAAATGTCGTAACTCTTTGTACTCAATCACGTGTTACATGTCGTGACTCTTTCCACTCTATCACCTGTAAATGTCGTGACTCTTTACACTCAATCACTTGTTAAATGTGGTGACTCTTTACACGCTATTACCTGTTAAATCTTTGACTCTTTACACTCTATCGCATGTAAAATGTCGTGAATCTTTACACACTATCACGTGTTAAATGTCGAAATGTCGCGACTCTTTACACTCTACTGCATGTTAAATGTCGTGACTCTTTACACGCTATCTTTTGTTAAATGTCATGACTCTTTACACGCTATTACCTGTTTAATCTCGTGACTGTTTACGCACTATCACGTGTTAGATGTACCGCCTCTTTACACTCTATCGCATGTTAAATGTCGTGACTATTTACACGCTATTGCTTGTTAAATGTAGTGACTCTTTACACGCTATCACTTGTTAAATGTCCTGACTCTTTACACGCTATCACGTGTTAAATGCCGTGACTCTTTACACGCTATCACGTGTTAAATGTCGTGACTCTTTATACCCTATCACTTATTAAATGTCGTGACTCTTTCCACTCTATCCCCTGTTAAATGTCGTGACTCTTAATACTCTATCACGTGTAAACTGTTGTGACTCATTACACGCTATCACCTGTTAAATTTTGTGACTCATTACACTCTATCGCATGTAAAATATCGTGAATCTTTACACTATCACTTGTTAAATGTTGTGAATCTTTACACTCTATCACATGTTAAATGTCGTGACTCTTCACCCTCTACCACTTGCTAAATGTCATGATTCTTTATTTCCTATCACGTGTTAAATGTCGTGAATCTTTACACTCTATCGCCTGTTAAATGACTTAACTCTTTATACTCTATCACCTGTTAAATGTCGTGACTATTTATACTCTGTCACGTGGTAAATGTCCTGATTCTTTACACGCTATCACCTGTTAAACTTTGTGACTCTTTACACTCTATCGCATGTCAAATGTCGTGACTCTTTACGTACTATCACGTGTTAAATGTCCAGCCTCTTTACACTCTATCGCATGTTAAATGTCGTGACTCTTTACACGCTGTCAAATGTTAAATTTTGTGACTCTACAGGTTATCACCTGTTAAATGTGATTCTTTACACTCTATCACTTGTTAAATGTTGTGAATATCGCATGTTAAGTGTTGCGACTCTTAAACTTTATCACGTGTTAAATTTTGTGACTATACTTTACACGTGTTAATTTGTGTGACTCTTTCTACTCTATTACGTGTTAAGCTTTGTGCCATACTTTCTCTACTTGTTTATTGAATACTTATCTTCTATTCCGGAAATGAATTGCCTCTCTATAGTGGGTATTTGTTATTTTGATGAAAAAACATTTTTCTAAATTTAATTTTTTTTCTTCAAGAAAGGTTTGTTTTTAACAAGCCTATGTAGTTTTCATATTATAAGAATTGTCAGCCAAACATGAATTTTACATACTTAAACTGTGTATTATATGGCTAAGTGCCTACCATTGGGAAGGAGATCACACTATCGCTCGACTAATTCCGTCAAGTCGAGAAATAACTTCGGATGTAGTTGAAGGAATACACATAAATTTCATGGGTTTGGTGATTCGACTCCGGCGCCATAAATGTTGCGACCTAAACAGTCGATATTGTTTCTATTCTGAATTTGTCTCCTTACGCTGGCATATGTCGCCATAATGAACAAAAGTAGTTCCAAATATAGCTCTCAATGACGTAGGAATAACATACTAAGTTTCACTCTAGACGTGACACAAACAAACGAACATCTCCTGATTCCTAGATCCCTTCTCTCCTTGAGAGAAAGGGAAGCAACCCAGTACGATAGCCAAATATTTGTCAGTCAAAACGAATAGTTGAACTGATCTTTGAGTCATAATTGTGCCTTTATTCATTTTAGTTGTCCAAAAATACAATTGGAAAGTAAATCCAAATTTCAATCAGTAAACTCTTATTTCAGACAATGATGTTCTTAATACTTTCTACGTGTATCTTGGGACTTGGAAGAGGTAATACAAATGTTAAACACATTCTCTCTCTCTCTCTCTCTCTCTCTCTCTCTCTCTCTCTCTCTCTCTTAAAGGTTTCCACGTATATCATATTTAGGGATATATATATATATATATATATATATATATATATATATATATATATATATATATATATATATATATATATATCTTATGTAGTAGCGAAGATCGAATATATTCAAGATCTGCAATATTATCCATAATAATGTTTTGAAATTTTAGTTGATATTTGCCGCCCGTATTCTTCAGGAGCAATTTCCATGTCTCTTCTCTGATAAGATCCTTATTATTGTTTATATTGTACTGGTGAAACGGTACTCTGAAAATAATAGTTGAATACCATTTTTATTTTCATTAAAGGAACAAACGAATCCCGACGTCTGACAAAAAAATATATACTTATTTTCAGTTTTTCCTCAAAAACCACATTAATTAGTATTAATTGCTCAATCCTGTGAAATGTTATTCCTCTTTTACAATCGAGGGGTACTTAAAATCGGGTCGTTCACATTGATCTTTGATTGGTTTTTTATTTTGTGCTTTGTGGGATGCAAATCAACATTTAAATTGCAGTGAACTGGCCTGGTTTATGAATAACTCACACTCCAAACATTTGCGTAAAAAGTCATTAAGAAGCAAATCTCAACACCTGACCTTACTTCCTGCATTTCATTACTAATAAACGGTGTTGTCTATACAAAGCGATCATGAATGGACATATATTTCATGAAGATTTATTTTCTGAGCAGTTTTTTTTTTGTGTGGATTCTTTGGACAAAACAAATATTGTTTACTTTAGTAAGGATTGAGATTGTTTAGTAGATTTTTTATTTCTTCTTCAGCCGCAGAGCTCTGGACCTGGAACCATGAAACGCACAAGGCAAATATTAACGATGTAATGAAACAAAAATTTGAATACACTGACCATTCACGACAGTTTGGAATCGGTGAGGAAGATTCATTGTCTGTTCAAGAGGATCCGGTCAATCGTGGTCAATACGTCCTCAGCGTCTTCTACCGGCAAGGAACTTTTACCCATCACGATCACAACGGGAACAACTGTCCACATATTTGCCACAGAGGAGCACAGTTTTACGTCCATCCAAAGAAGGTTAGAGAAGCGGGACACCAGATCACCGACATGACGCATGAGTATGAAGTCTATTTTAATCATAGCTTTCAATGGCAGAAAGGTGGAAAACTCCCAGGTCTCTGGGGAGGGGATAGAGACTGTTCTGGTGGAAGGATTAGCGACCACTGCTTCTCAACACGGCTCATGTGCGAAGTGGTGGTTAGGGCGAGGTGTACGCGTACGTGACACATGACCAGAAAGCCGGTACAGATTTTAACAGCTGGTGTAATTCTCTTAAGAGCCGAGAAATCTATCACAAAGTAGGTTGCTCAGACAATGATGGTATCGGGATCGGCACGGGAACTTTCCATTTTCAAACTGGCAAATGGATCAAACTTACACAACGAGTCCAACTAAACAGTCATCCCCACGAACACGGAAGCATAACACTCTGGGTAAATGACCATGCCGCGATTCATATGAACGACATTGTCATGAGGAACCAGTTTAACTTTGGAATTGACGGACTTTTCTTCTCCACGTTTTAGGGCGGAAACAATCCCAGGTGGAAATGTCCGGCCGACACAACCACCCTTTATAGAAACTTCCGGTTGTCCACTGACGCTCCGCAACTTGTTCAGGGTCAACTTGTTGGTTAATTTCTTGCATTTATGTTTATTCTTACAGATATCCAAAGTGAAACTTTAATTTTAAAACAAACTGAAGATACTGTTTGTCTACGGTTAATGGACACGCCTTTCTCAAAGTCTATTGTTCAGAGTGATATGCATCCCATGAGACATATTTCGATAGAACTAGAACTATAAAACTTGGACTTTATTTCCATAGAACTAGAACTATAAAACTTGCTATGGGCTTTATTTCCATAGAACTAGATCTATACAACTTGCTATGGACTTTATTTCCATAGAACTAGAACTATAAAAATTGCTATGGACTTTATTTCGACAGAACTAGAACTATAAAACTTGCTATGGACTATATCTCCATAGAACTAAAACTATAAAACTTGCTATGGACTATATCTCCATAGAAATATAAACTATAAAAATTGCTATGGACTTTATTTCGACAGAACTAGAACTATAAAACTTGCTATGGACTTTATTTCCATAGAACTGGAACTATAAAACTTGCTATGGACTTTATTTCCATAGAACTAGAACTATAAAACTTGCGATGGACTTATCGGTTCCATCAAATACAACCTTCAGTTCAATAGTAAATCCTTGATTCTGAACTATTCAATTTAAAAATTATATATTAGATCCTTAACTTAGGGATGCAAGTTAAAATCATTATTTAAAGTGTTACACGATCAAACATTAGTATGCATTCACTTGGAACTCGATTTCAAAATATCCTGAATGCAAAATCAGGCTGTTTTGATTTCAGTAGAATAAAACATCATATCTACCTACCTTGTAGATTCCTTTGTACATTCAACAATGTTACAAATATTGAGAAATTATAATAAGAGTTTCAATAATTGGTTTTGTGTTTGAATACAAGCTTTAATATGAAATTTTCAAGTACCTACGTCATTTGTTCTTCTTTACAATTGACTACATCATCTTTGTGGCAAGAATATTAAAAGAATTGCGTTTCAGAAACTAATTTTTGTTTCCTTTTTTGTAAAAATAGCAATCAGTGATAAATAAAAACTTTGGTTTGCATTACTTTTTATATTTAAGAATCGAACAACTCAAGGACAAGTTTGTGGTATTTATAATGTATACATCAGCAGAAGCTAACGAAGCATCCATGTTGTGTCTGAAACTACATCACTGTTTCCTGATAGAGCTATCATTAGACAGTATCCTTACTAAACACAGACGTTTATAGAACAGAGTGAGGAAAATTTAGTCTGCTCTCAAAATTAAGGAAGCTTCATCAAGAATTACAATCTATTTCATTTCGAACATGAACGATATTTGAGAACTAGGCAGAATAAACGTGACAAGATTAGACCTTCTCTCACATCTGTCGGAATTCCTGTCACGATTTATTCGTACGAGGCGTGTACTTCAAAGTAAGCAGACAAACCGGGTCAGAAAGGAATCGACTTCCTACGAGTAATTGCTACTGCTATAAATAGTATAAAAAGATGCATGAAAAGTGGCTCATCAACGTTTGGATTGAAAATGAAGCGTAAGAAAATTTAAATAGTACGTTATACCAGACACTCATTTATGGCAATGTGTAGCTAAGGTAAATCAAATGATGAAAAGCACATGTTTGTCAGACATTTACAACCATTTCTTTGCTAAAATTATTAATGAATGTTACATTCCGTATTACATGATAGAAAGCAAAAGTGAGCCTGCTGGTACATTTTTCTCTCTGACTAAAAGCGAAGCTATTTTAGTGTTGTGTTTACTCACTGAAACTGAAAGAACTAGTTAAACGTCAAGTATCCGGACGTCGATGATACGGATTACTCACTTATACGGACTATTACTGCGTCCCCAAAAATTTTCATTTATTGCAATGTATATGTTTATTAATAAATGAATTTTTTTTTGATGAACACTACGTCAAGATAAAACAGAGCAACATAAACCAGAAGCAAACGCATTCGAATATACCCAGTATTCTATTTACATTTCTACTTTTTAAAACCAAACTTATATCATCCAGACGAAATCCTTGTTTCTACCCAATATTCTATTTTCGGTTATAATTTTCAAAATAAAATCAATCGAATCTACCCAATATTCTATTTACAATCATACTTTAAAAAAAACCAAGCCCTGATCATCTGGACGAAATCGTTCCCATTTTCCGTACAATTAGCACCATGTGTCTTGAGGAGACCGTTGCTATAAACCAGAAATGGCCTTAGCACGGCTCGCGAGAGCCTGAAACGTGGCACTCATGGCGTAACTAAGACAATTAATCATATCAATGATATTTGATCTTTTCTTGCAATTTATTATGAACATCTGTATTTATTTAGTGTGAATTACATATACGTTAGTAAAAATGATGAATAAAGGATTAGAATGGTAGCCAACGGCATATAGCTTCTTTTCCTTCTCTTGGTCTTGAGGGAGTTCTCTTTTCGTCCTGCAGATTCGTTTCTTTCTCAAAATTAAAACATCATGCCCCATTCCTTGAAGCGTCTAAGACATTTTTCCTCCACTACTCCTGATAAGTAGAAACTTTTTTAGTGAAAAATAATGCATTAAACTTGTGACCGAAACACTTGTTTTGGAACTACCAATTCCATTTTCAGATGGATTCCTTGTTTACAAACATGTATATGTTGAGAACTGTAACTTGTTTAAGTAATTTCAATTTATTTACCAATTCAAATATGTATGGATACATACATACATACGCACGCACGCACGCACACACACACAGATACTCAGATACCTACCTATCTATATACATACATGCATGAACACATACAGACATGCATGCATACATGCATGCAGTCATCATACATACGTACATGCACACACACACACAAACACACACACACATACATACATACATACATGCATACATACATACAGACAGACAGACAAACATACATACATTTCACTCATTGCATTAATTAGTATGTTATTATAGATAATCTAGATTATATTACGCTGACTTGGCCTACATTGTATGTTTGATGTTAATTCGTTCACGGCACTGTTCACTCTTGAGTCATGAATTTCATTACATACATACATATATACATACATACATACAAACATACATACATACATACATACAATGATACATGCATACATAAGCACGCACGCGCACACACACACACAGATACTCATATACCTACCTACCTACATACATGCATGCATGCACGCACACACATACACATACATACATACATACACACACACACACACATACAGACATACATGCATACATGCATGCATGCATCATACATACATACATACATACATACATACATACATACATACATACATTTCACTCATTGCATTAATTAGTATGTTATTATATATAATGTTGATTATATTACGCTGACTTGGTCTACATTGTATGTTTGATGTTCATTCGCTCACGGCACTGTTCACTCTTGAGTCATAAATTTCATTATGATATGCATCTATAGTGTTAACACACATCTGCAACAAAAGAAACTCATCGTAACCTTTTCTGCAACAAAAGAAACTCATCGTGACCTATTTTTCATCTTTTGCTGATTTTTGGTTAAGTATTTGTGTTGAACGCATGACATACAATATGTACACCAAGATACAAATATGACACTGAATGAGTGGATACATTCTGAGGCATGATACGAAACCTAATGAGTGGATACAGTTTTTGCATGATACACCACAATAGCAATGAGTTACATGACCTGTATTTAATGATTCGGTAAAATGTTGTCACCAACTTTAATGTTTTGGGTGCTGTATATGTCTCAGTCTTGAAACTTTATAATTCGGTGTATTTCTTAGAACTACCACCTTACAACCAGAGAAGGTCAATGTGACCAACATTTTATGCTTTTCTGTTGTTTGTTGTTTTGTTTGTCAGTTCATGTCTACATTGGTTATTCCGTACCATAGCGGTATCTCAGATTACCCAGAAGGTCGTTCTGACCAATACAATGTGACGTAACAACAAAAATGTTTATTAAAAAGTGAACTTTTTCAAAATAATGGTTTTACATTTTATAGTTTTCCTAACAGGCTACATGTGTATTGTACCTATGAATGAGTATAGGAACTAGATGAGTCAACTCATTAATGTAGTTTTAATTATGATAATTACTGTGAATAAACTATGCTTGTAACAATAATTGTCACTCCAAGTTACTCAAAACCTGTGACTTTCACTTATTAAAACTGGCTTTTTTATAACTGCTATATAGAACCTCTATTTTGATACCAATGAAAATACCTTTCCGGAAACATTCTTAAAGAACTAATATAGAGATTCATTCTGAAAACTTCTCCAAATGTACTGCGAAACATTTTAAATAAACTTTAGGAAATGGCTACTTCCGGAAGTATTGGACAAAGTAACGATGATGCCAATACCCAAAGCAGGAAAGGACCAAACCGATCCTTCCAACTATCGTCCCATAGTATTAGCAAACTGTATTTTCAAATCCATGGAACAGATGAGGAACAGTAGACTGTTCTGGTATCTAGAATCCAGTGACCTACTATCCGAACTTCAGTGTGGATTCAGATGTCAGAGAAGCACACCTTGCCATCTTACCAGATTTGAATCATTTAATTAGAGATGATTTCATCAAGATATAGCATGTAGTTGGCGTCTTTTTCGACTTAGAGAAAGCCTAATTACACATCAAGGAAATACGGCATAATGAATGACCAGTGCAACTAAACCCTAAGGAAACTCCTGCCGAACTTCATTTTGAACTTTTCAAAGACAGACATTTCAGAGTTAAGGCTGGTAGCACCCTTTGAGAAAGCTATTCACAGGCGATGGGTGTATCTCATAGCAGCATATTATTAGTCATCCAGTTTAACACGAAAATTAAAAGCTTGTAAAATGTCTAAATACTGGACCGCACTGCTCATTATAAGTTGAAGACCTTTTCAACGTCAACTATAGATGCGAACAAACAATATTTTTTTAAACGGGCACATTAGGGTCCCAGGTTTCAGATCAAAAACTAACTTTATGCATTTCGCTCGATTACGTCGTTTTCATGATGATGACCCAAAGCTCTATATTGTTGTTTTCCTCTTGTGGTGGAAAGCAAATTGTTAATTATTACTTTCCGACCGTAAACTTAATTTCCTTCCACATAGTTGATACCTCAGGGACAAATATCAAAAAGCTCAGAGTTTAGCCGAGACATGAAAATACAAACTGGGAGTTAATTGGAAGGTTTTGCTCTGACTATACAGGTCATGGGTAAGACTGAAACTTGACTGCACGCCGACTGTGTACGGATTAACTTGTAAATCTTACCTGCAGATGCTTAATACGATACACAGTCAGGGATTTAGAATCTGTATGTGTGCATTTAGAACTTCCCCTTTAGAAAGTCTCGATGTTAAGGTAAATGTAGCATCCATTACAGGATGGAAATGGAAACAGTGTGCAAGAACTGTTTTGACTTTGAACCGAAATTAAAAGATAATTTTAGATAACATCCTACCATGCGATCCCCGGTCCTCTGGGTTTACTCTGTGATACCGCTTGCAACACGAAGAACCTTCACATATTTCACATAATACGAGTTACAAAAGGAACAAAGCATTTCATTTTTTGGAGTAGTGGTGGTGGTGGTGATGGTGGAAGGGGTACTGGAATTTCCATTTGAATCCGGAATTTGTTTGTATTTCAAGATATATATATGCATGTAATATATATATATAAATAAATAAATAAATATATATATATATATATATATATATATATATATATATATATATATATATATATATATATATATATATATATATATATATATATATATGCCTATTGTTTGTGTTTCTTTCGTCAAAGCGTACTAAATTGGTGCGTGCATCTAACAAAGCAGAGCAAGCCAACCGATACAGAAAATGTTCATATCAATTGGCTTACTTAGAGGAACTACATATACTTCTTATATAATTTAAACTGCGCGAGAATAGTGTTCAAGAAAATAAAAATCTCTTCACTTTCATATGAGAATATTCATTAGTTTCACAACATATACAAATTGAAAAAAAAATATGTACAACTTGAATTTGTATCAAAAATCCTAAACTTTTCATGACTTTTTGTTCGTGTAAGTAATGCACCCATTACATGGCCACATAATAGAGAGAAAAGCCATGGAAAACGAAGGTTTTTGATTCAATAAATATGTAATAAAATGAAAGATTAACTTTTTATGAGTCGATACAGGGAAACGTTTCACTCATGAAGTAAAAACAGTTTGTATTGCAACGTACTGCTTAGATGCATGTGATAATATTGTGTTTGCACTTCACTCGTAAAATATTTCTTTATATCTACTTAAAATCGTTGATGCACTCTTTATGTTTTGTAAATAACTTTCAGTAATTTGCAGTGTCTATTATTTTGCCGGATGCGTCCTAAAAATGACCGCAGCCCTGGAATTGAAAAAGAAAGGATAATTATAGGTGACTGCATTTGAATGGGAAAATATGAACGAGTTTTTCGGATGTAATACTGCACGAACTTGGGAGTGAAGTATATCCATCCGACAAAACGAGTTCATATTTTCCCATACAAATGCAGTAACCTTTTTATTATATGCTCATTTTTTTATTCTACCTAAGGCTTAATTATATAAACAAAATAAAATACACTACAAGAAACAAAGTAAATGTATGTATGCCGTATTCCAATCTAAATACACAAGAACAGATTCATCATTACACAACAACATTATTAATGCGTACATAACTCCGCCCAGATATATTTGAACATAGTCGCACGCTAGAAATAAGTTTCGAAATAAAGTGGCGTTTTTGTCTACTTAAAATTGAAATTTGGATTCATATTGTGAATGAATGCGCATTGCAATAAGTTTTCCATTTGATCTGCAATGAATGGATTTTAGTATTTCTGTCGATTCTACGAATTTTCGTGATTGTGGTTTGGATTTATATGTGACAATTCCTTATGAAATACATCGGATTGAAGACTCGAGGGAGAAGCGTGTTGACATCTGCAAATGTGTTTATGTTTCTGTCATTGAATGTTTGAAATCGTAATGTGGGAAAAATATGAAGTCTTTTAATTATAATTATCAAAAAGACGCTATGGAATTTAATACTTATTTCGTTTTGAGTGCAGTAAGGAGGATGTAATTGCACTTATATTCGAAATTACGGTACAATTTCGAAATGTGTAATAAAGATTGAAACCTATTACATGGCTCATGTAATTCGGATTTGCAGAACTTAGAAAGTACATTTTGAGGAAATTCATGATGTAAAACTAGAAGTATATTTTTTTGGCCATTCTTATTACCAGCTAAAAAAGACAGTTTATGCCGTGTCACTTGTATGCTATTTGTAAGGGCCCTTTCTGGCGTATACTGTATAGTTAGCCTAAATCCGAAACATTGTATCAAAAAAGTTAACTCGTAATGTGCCAAATCAGCTAGTATGTGGCAGTTCACGAAACGTTTGCTTTACTTCATTCAGAAAAATCAACCAAAACGTAAAGCGCCTTATACGCGAGTGTACATGATTTGTTTACAAATCAAAAGTGATGGCGTATGCGTCCATTGTTTGTTTACAATAGAAAGTAGTTCCTTTATGCACGTGAATGCAATATGAAGGTGTGCAATATCGTAAAACACTGAACGATTCTGACAATATAAAGCTAACAGAGAAACACATGAGAATATAATAATCCCTATCTCCGTTTTTGTCTTTTATTATTAAAATTAGAGGGGCCGATAAAAAATATTTTACTTGTGAAAACAATGATGATGTCTCATTATTTGAATAAAAAATCTTTTGACAGGCTCTTTCGCTTTGTCGATCTTTGAATTTTTCTAATGGGTTATTTTCTTCGCGTCTTTCCTTCTAAGCAAATAAAGCGGTGCTTTCAAAAGTATTACCAATCAACTAAGATAAAATGAATCAGACAGTGCAACTAGGGACGATGAGCGATGCCATGTACTTGTTTTATCGAATTACCTCCTGGACCGGGCGGAAAAGATAAAGGTTAACTATTATACGCAGGGAATGACAGCCTTAGGATATGCCACGCAGATGGTCAGAGAAGTGATGGATGAGAAAGTGAAGAATATAAAGAGGAGTTTGGCTGAGGAGAATATGGCGCGGAATAAGAGGGAACATTTCTAGCCCGAGCGACAGAAAATAGGGAACTGGATGCAGGTCAATTACGTTTCAAACGTACTTTCTTCTATAGAGAGAGGTCTGAGTTGTGTACTCTGGAGAGCGATGTCATGTAGCCCTGAATATCGATAGGATGCTGTGTCAATCTTTGAATTTTTCTAAATTTTTCTTTTACATGATTCTTCCTAATTTGTGTACTGTCCCTTCTGTATGCTGCAACTCAACATAGTTTCTTTCGTGTTCGCATCTCCAGTATTTAGGTATGTTTTCTGTCACGTTTCTAGTATTTCTCGTCGACTCATTAACTAAGAAGAAGCTTGCACGCTTCCATGTCTTGCTTTCCTTCAGCCTTATTTCCGGTTGTTTTTTTTTTAAATGGAAGATTCGGTGTTGCCTACACTCTGAGTAGTTGGAGGGACATTTCTGCTTACTTAATTTTCTATCCTTTGGGGCAGGGTTACTTCGATGATCCTTCTCCTTTGCCTCTGCCACCATTCTTGGTCTTGGTCTCATTTTAATTATGGTCTTGCTCTCTTGTGTAGCTTAATGGGATTGGATTTCAGAAAGATCTTAAAGCTTGTGGTCTGCATGCATAGTTAGTCCCTCGGGCACAAGGAAACTGGGTGTGCGTGATTTGCTCCCTCTGTGCCGGCGTTCGTCCTTTCCACGAGCTCTGGTGACACCAAATTTACCAGTCTTGGTTTATTATTTTCCCATATCAAGAGAAGGGTGGATTGTCTTCTCTTGTGCAGATAGTTTCCATCCTGAGACTACTGTAAGGCCGATACCTTTCAATGCACACAGTATTTGGACTGGTATCATTTCTGCCTTCGCTAGCACTATTTGTTGATGTGATCACAGTAGTGAAGTGGGCTGTTGATGTGATCACAGTAGTGAAGTGGGCCACCCTAGCGTCAATGGAAATTAGCATTACAGAGACCCCTGGGCCACTCTGGCGTCAAGGGAAAATTAACATGGAGAAAAATCGTGGGCCACTCTAGCGTCAAGGGGAATTTAACATGGGAATAAATCGTGGGCCACTCTAGCGTCAAGGGGAATTGAATATGGAGAAAAATCGTTGGACTGTCTAGCGTCAAGGGAAATTGAATATGGGATTTTTTTTTGATTTTTTTTTTAAATTTTTTAAAAAGGGGTAGGCAATTGAAAGTCATTCTCTTTTCGAGAAATATGGGTAGCCCTGAAAAGGGACTTTGGGTTTATGTTAATGTATCCATTAACATAAAGGGTATCTGCGGCATCTTCTTGTCCTCAAGCTGCGTCTTACTCGAGGGCCATAGATCAGTGTCCTCTTGAGGCAACCTTGTCTTTCCACGTACACTCTTCGTATCCACAGACTGGTGTCTGACTTGTCGACAACGGTCCACTTGGACCGGACATACATGAGCATGTCCGTCCTAAACATCATTGAAGACACAAGGGTGGATGATTCGACTGTGGTCCACATCTTGAAGCGACGACAACAGGTGAATCAATGCAGTGAACTGCGCTTATTTATAGGTAGAGGAAGGATTGAAACGGATTGAGTTCATTCACCAATCCGAACACGCGTTACAAAATTCAGTCAGCCCGCATCCAATCCGAAGAGAGCAGTCTGTGACGTCACGTGGTCTATATAGATTCGCTAGCGCTTGTGTACAGTCAATCTATGCGACAGTGATTCAACATGACGGAAACTCAGAAAACGATCCATTGGGGTGCACCAGCAGGGGAGACTGCCCAAGGGAACCCGGACTTACTTTCAGAAGAGGTGAATTGGGATTTTGTGGATTTTCTTACCTCGCAAGAATTTGTTCCGGAACCTTCGTTACCTTCTTCATTACCGCAAGTGGAGAAGTTTAGACAGAGACAGAAAGAAGAATTGGAGAAATTTATACAACGACAAAAGGAAGCGGAACAAGCTTTTCTCCTACAGCAGCAGCAGCAAGAAGAAGAGGTAAGAAAAAAACAACAGCAACAACAGCAAGAAGAAGTAGCAGCAAAGAAACAAGAGGGTGAAAATCAAACGGTTACGGTACTGTTGGTTATTTTAGCGGAGTTAAGAAGTCTGAAACAAATGTATCAGACTTCTTTATTACGACCGAAGAGAATACGACCTTCCCGAGCTAAACACGTCAACCCTGTGACTAAGCCTACCGTACCACCCTTAGTGATTTCAACCCAATCATCATCATCAACAGTACGCAGTCCAGAAGTAGGCCTTGGCCGTGGCAAAGGCTAAAGGCAGTTAAAGTTGATTGCTTAAACTCACCCCTACACCAAAAACAAGGCCCTTTTCAGGGCCACCAACATTTCTCGAAAAGAAATACAATTTCAATTGCCAATAACTCAAAAAAAAACCATTTTACCCCCTTTAGTACGTGTATATGAGTGCGTGAGTGTAGCTTCTTATTTTAAAATCAAAACTCAAAGACACTTACCTTATATAATTAATTTATTTTTTTATCCATTATTACAATCCAATTCACAATTCACAATGGAACACTTTAATATAAATTCATTGACTTCTTCTTTCTCCTTGTTTAGTCTCTCTGTTTTTTAAATTTCTTCACCGTCTTTTTCTCTTCTTCCTCCTCATTTTCTTCCCTTCTTCTTTTCTTCTCCTGTTTCTTTGCCTCTTGTAAATAGAATTGTCTTCTTTCTTCCTCTTCTTCCTCTAAAGAATCCCTCTCTTCCTCTGAAGAATCCCTCTCTTCTTCTGAAGAATCCCTCTTTTCTTCTGACTCCTCTTGTTTCTTTTTTGGGCAATCTGGAGACCAATGTCCTTTTTCTTGACAATAATAACAGGTATCTTGACTTCTGTCTTTTTTAGCCCTTTTTTTCTTTTTTGACGGTCTGGACACTCTGAAGACCAATGCCCTTTCTTCTGACAGATATAGCAAGTATCTTGACTTTTATCTCGAAAGGAAGGAGAGTAGTCCGTGGGCTGGTCTGAAGAGAATTTTCTAATGACCCCTCGCAAAGCTCTGATGAAACGTTCGATTTGGCTAGTCTCTTCCATCGTTGTGCTCGGCTTGAGAGTGAAATGAATAGTGAAAGGACAAGACACACACCCTTTTTTATATACGCTGGTCTGCTAGGACTATAAATTAGTCTATGGTGTTTAAACTTGAGTCATTTGACGTTTTTCACTCAAGATGAAACGATCCTATTCATTCGAGAAGAAAGAAGAAGAAAGTAAGAGGCAGAAACGTGATCTATCGCCTCGTACCAGGGCTGAAATCTTGGCACAAATTCATGCCAGTGATTTTGAAGAGGACATGAGTGAACCAGAATCCGAACCCTCTAAACCAAGTTCACCACCCTTAGTCAACCCTGAAAAATACTATTCCATTCGAGAGACGGAAAAGCGCTCCTCTAGTAAATTTAGAACCACGGCTTACAAATACACAGTGAAGTTTAAAGATTTCAAGGCTGAAGTGCCGTTAGAGAAAGCAGAAGTGTTTATCACTGGGGTGTGGGATTCTTTGCTCACCACACTCAAGCGACAATGTCAACCCAAAGAAGACGATCGCTTGAGACTTTCCATACAACACGACGGTTTGAAATCCCCTGTTTGGATCGAGTTTAGCACCCCTGCAGAATTGACCGCTTCCAAAGTCATGGACAAGATTCAACACATACAACAATCTAATGACCAGTTTGACATCACCGATGGAAAAGCCACACTGGACATGACCCACGTCTCTCCTCCTCAAGGGACTGGACGCAAAAAGATGTTATTGGTGGACGACCTTCGCAACACCAAAACAAGTCTCGTCCGAATTAACAACCCTCAAGACCAGATGTATTTAGCCCGTGCCATCGTGGTGGGACGAACCTATGCCAACAAGAACGACACGGTAGAATAGAAAAGAACCTGGAGAACTATTCAACAATCCGACCGAGCCAAACAACGAAACGAAGCAGAACTCCTGTTACAACAAGCCGGACTGTCCAAAGACATACCCTGTGGCATTCCTGAGATGCAAAAATTGCAATATGCCCTAGCTCCACGATACACCTTGAAAGTGCACCCTCAAGAAATGCGTGGGTCTCTGTTGTTTCGAGGCCAAGATTTTAAGGACGGAAAATACATTCATGTCTATTATCACGATGACCATTTCGATACCATTACCAGTATCACTGCATTCCTGGGATACAGATATTACTGTGAGAAATGTGATTATGGTTTTAATAATCGAGAGCAACACAAGCATTGTGGATGGAAATGCTCAGGATGTTTGCCCTCTCCACCCTGTCTGAGCGAAGAACCAGTGCCTTGTTCAACTTGTCTGCGCACGTTTGTCACCCCTACCTGTTACCAACAACATTTGAAGACGCAAGGTTCACAGAAGAAATGTGCTTGTCAACTGCTGAGATTGTGCCCTACGTGTGGACAAGGCATACTTACCAATAATACCATGGCACACGTATGTCGAGGAAAGAAAAAATGTCACATTTGTCACCACATCGTGGATTTCGAACACCAATGCTACGTGCAAAAATACCAACCCCAACCAGAGAAAGAGGACGGTCACAAGAAGAAAGGCAATTTCATCTTTTTCGATTTTGAATGCATGCAAGAGACCGGCATTCACATTCCTAATTTCTGCGTGGCTCATCGAGCGTGCGAGAAGTGCATTCAAGAACCTATCTTCAGTCATTGCCCTCACTGCAGCAAGATTCCTGGAGGACGAGAAAAAGTCTTTCGGGGACCGAACACGCTAGCCGATTTCGCTCGATGGGTCTTAGACCCCATCGACAAGACATGGAGCCAAGAGGACATCGAACGTTACGGAGATTGTCATCGTCATGCCACGGTGATGGCTCACAATTTCTCCGGATACGATGGACAGCTTCTTTTGAGGTATTATACGGAACAAGGCATCGAACGTCCTAAAGTGACTTTGAACGGAGCCAAAATCATTTTCATGCAAGTGGGACAAATACAGTTTAAAGATTCGATGAGCTATTTGGCCATGCCTTTGAGTCGAATGCCTAAAACGTTTGGAATGACAGAAATGGCTAAAGGGTACTTTCCACACTTTTTCAATACTGAAGCCAATCAACACGCCGTTCTACCCCATTTACCTGAGGCTCACTATTACGACCCCCACAACATGCGTACCGAACAACGTGAAGCTTTCTACGCTTGGTACCAGGCTCACGCCTCGGACCCTTTCGACTTTCAGGAAGAAATGCTAAAGTATTGTCGTTCCGACGTGGACATTTTACGGCGTTGCTGTGGAAAATTTCGAGAACTGTTCATGGAACACGGAGGGGTCGATCCTTTGAAAGAAGCTTGCACCATTGCCAAAGCGTGTTCCTTAGTGTACCGACAACGATTCATGCCTGAAAACACCGTAGCTGTCATCAGTACCCAAACGACCAACTATGTCAAACGTCAATACTCGGTCAAAGCCCTACGCTGGTTACATTACTTGTGCGACAAGGAAGACAAATGGATTCAGCATGCCCGCAACGGAGGGGGTGAAAAGACCATCGGAACGTATTCGGTAGATGGCTGGGACTTAGAAAACCCAAAGATCGTGTACGAGTTTAACGGTTGCTTATTTCACGGATGTCCCGTCTGTTACCCTGATCGTAACACTAAAAATCAGTTTTTACAACGAACCATGGAAGACTTGTACCAGGACACTTGTCAGCGGCGCCTAAAGTTGGAACAGGAAGGATACCAAGTGGTGGAAATGTGGGAACACAAGTACGATCACCGTATGAAAACCGATCCCGAGTTTAAACGCCTCGTGGAAAGTTACCAGTTCATGGACCCGCTGAACCCGAGGGATAGTTTGTACGGAGGAAGGACCAATGCCACCTGTTTGCTGTACCAAGCCGACGAAGAGAAAGGAGAAGAAATCAAATACTTGGACGTGTGTTCGCTATATCCCTACGTGTGCAAATATTGTCGCTTTCCTGTAGGGCACCCGCAATTGTTCACGGAACACATCGACCTGAAAAACATTCGACAATACGAAGGCTTGATCAAGTGTAAAGTTTTGCCTCCCACGAAACTATACCATCCCGTCTTACCTCACCATTGTCAAGGCAAACTGATGTTTCCATTGTGCCGTACTTGTGCCGAAACGTGCAACCAAGACCAACCTTGTCAGCACACCCAGGAAGAACGTGCCTTGACGGGAACCTGGGTCAGCGTAGAATTGTTCAAAGCTCTGGACATGGGATACCAACTGTTAGAAGTGTACGAAATTTGCCACTTTCCCAAGACACAACAATACCACAAGGGTGACCCCACGCAGAAAGGCATTTTCGCCGACTACGTGGATGCCTTTTTGAAACTGAAGCAAAAAGCCAGCGACTATCCTTCCTGGTGTCACACTCCCGAAGACCAAATACAATTCAAAGAGAAATACTATGAACAAGAAGGCATCTCTTTAGACCACATCAAGAAAAACGAAGGCAGGCGATCGTTTGCCAAAGTGATGTTAAATTGCTTGTGGGGTAAAATGGCACAACGACCGTGTTTACCCAAGACGGAATATTTGACAGAACCTTCCCGCTACTTCCAGATGATTCACGACAAAACCAAATGCATGAAACACGTGGACGTCGTTCGCGAGGATTTGATCTTGGTCAATTACGAAGAAGATCTGGACTTTGCACAAGACGACCCTTTTGGAAATGTCGTCATTGCGGCTTACGTGACAGCTTATGCTCGCTTAAAATTGTACGAAGCTTTAGAACTGTTAGGGGAACGCGTCCTGTACTTTGACACGGACAGTTGCATTTACATCCATCACCCGAGTCAACAGCACCCTGACATCGAAGGAGACCGTTTAGGAGCCTGGACAGACGAGCATCCCGACGACAAGATTCTAAGTTTCGTCAGTGGCGGTCCCAAAAATTACGGCTACGAATACCGGGACCCACAGGGAGAAGTGCACACGACGTGCAAAGTGAAAGGACTGACTCTGAATTATCGTACCAGTCGTGTGGTCAACTTTGGGGTATTGAAAGAAGCCTTGCAATCGGGAGAGGATGGAAACTTTAAAGTGACCACCTATCAACCGAACAAGATTGTACGTTTACCCACTCACCACATCGTCAGTCGACCCCTGGAAAAAGTCTATCAAATCGTGTACCAGAAGCGAGTTCGACTTCCCAATCATTTCACCTTACCGTATGGACACGTCGGTATTGGTCTGTATATAAAAAGGAACCCTAGGCAAGATCGATAGTTCATTGTGACTACCAAGACCGAGCGAACAAGATGAATACTTTCAGAGAAACAGGAAACAAGTTGTTTAGAAAGGCACAATTCAAGTGTGGGGCTTCTGAAGTGGAATGCGATTGTGAGCCTTGCGATGGGTACGATGCTGTACGTTGTGACCCTAGCGATGCCGTAAAGCATCATGGGAACTTTAGTGTCACTACCCCTATCATGGAAAGTGATGCTGTGCGTGTCAAACCTAAGGGATGCGAAAGTGATGCCGCTCGTCCTCTTGGACATTTTACTGGGTTTCGTTTTAAAGCGGAATGTGCACCTTCACGTCTACCCCCCTACGGATGTCATCCAGCCCTGAGCAAACTCCTGTTCATGTCACCCAACATTCGTTTCCTGTGCGTTTGTCGGAATACTGTGACTTTGAAAATCGTCTTCAATCGTTCAAAGGAAAATGGCCTAAGTATCTGGGAGGCCCGACCCCCGAAGAATTAGCCAGAGCCGGATTTTTCTACTTGGGCGAAGGAGATAAAGTCAAGTGCTTCAGTTGCGGTGTGTCACTTCACCACTGGGAACCGCAAGATTCGGCCTACGTAGAACATGCTCGATGGTCACCGAATTGTCATTACTTACCCTTAGTGGGACCGATACATTGAAGTAACTTACCATAATCTGTTCATGGATACTTTACACGAGAACATTCGTGCTTTGCCTGTGGAGTTGAGAGAACGCATTTACCGAGAGCTGGTGAAAATACAAGTGAAACGTAAAGAACAATTGCATCCGTTACGTCACCGGTGTTTGAACCACTGGTACCTGAATGCTATACAAGGACTGATTGAGTTGAAACTGTTCCATTGGACAGACATTGATCAACGACCGCCTGGTTATAAAAAGAATTGGTTTGGTATGGATGATTCTATTTACTACATTGTAAACGTACTGAATCCAATTCCAGAGGAAGAGTTAACGAATTACCAACATCTTTTACGCAATGTCAACTTAGTGAAAGAGGAAACTTCTGAACGAATTTTAATGTCTAGATTAGTGATGACACGATTTAGATTCGACAATGAATTAAAACCATGTCTGTGCAAAAAGTACATTTCTTGTGTCAGACAAAAGAGGATTTAGTATGACCTATTCATGGATACTTTGCTAGAGAACGTTCGTACCTTGCCTGTGGAGTTGAGAGAACGCATTTACCGAGAACTGATCAAAATACAAGTGAAACGCAAACTCAAAGTTATTGAACCGTTTTTAAATTATGCTCTGTTTCAAAGTATAAGAAGACTGATTATGAGTGGATATTACATCAGGCACAAAGGTAAACGAGACTATTGGCCACCACCCAAGGATTCCTAAAATAGTGTATATACTTATGGATACTTTGCAAGAGAACATTTTGGGCTTGCCTGAGGAGTTGAGAGAAAGGATTTACCGAGAGCTGGTGAAAATACAAGTCAAACGTAAAGAACAATTGCATCAGTTACGTCACCAGATCTTTAACCACTGGTACCTGAATGGTATAAAAGAACTGATTCGTCAGAAATTGTTTCAGTGGTCAGACATTGTTCAAAATTTTGAGGTCGCCAATGATCGACATGTTCATAATTTTGGTTACTTCGAGATTCACCTAGTGCAACGCATTGAGGAAGACAAGTTAAAGGATTACAAACATATTTTACATGGAATCTACTTAACGGAAGAGGAAACTCATAAACGACGTTTGAAGTTTAGGTTACAGTTTGGAGCATTTAAATTTCCTACTGGAGAACGAAGATGTCTGGCTAGAAAGTACGTGTATTGCATCCGAAAAAAAGAGAATATAAAGACAGGCTGCCATGCCGAGGTTTTTATCACATGTAATCCAACAGATTCCGTGGAAGGAACTCAATGACCATATTCAAACCGTGGATCATTACCATCGATTATTACGAGAACTGTATCCATTCAATATGGGTCGACAAGTGGTGTGTGTCTTAGTGACTTGTTTTCTGGGATTTCGTTTACCAGCCGATTCCTTGTGGACTCTTTACGAACAGTATTTACCACCCCATTCAACATGAAAGTGGTGCCTTTAAAAATGTTCACGAGAGACTCCTTTTGCTCAAAGCTTTACGTTTTCATCTGGATACTTCTCGACCTCTACGGGAAAAAAAGATTCGTCAACTTTTAGCTACCCAAGACGTGTATGACGATGTGTATGTAGCTTGTGACTTACATCCCCATTGGACAGCTGTCCGTGCCTGGAAAGAATGGGATTTTGAGGCTTGGACCCAAGAAGTGGCCCAGTATGCACGAGAGTTGTTCAAGGAAAAAAGTTACTTTTCAACCCGTGTTAGTGACGGTGCCAGAAGAACCCGTCACCCAGGACGGGACTGTCGTGGACAGGCCTGAAAGACCCTTTCAGGAGGACACTTGTGTGACCTTACCCCCTACTATAGAACTGGTTAGAACATTACCCAAAACATGTTGCTGTACAGACACTTGTTTTTATTTTACGTTAATGGTTATCATGTGCCTTTTATTCTTGTACTTAAGCCTTTGGCTTTTATGTATTTTTGTCTTTCGTATTCATGTTTGAAACATTCAATAAACGTGTTCTGAAAAAAGTATATAAACTCTCGTCTTGTTTGTTTTCGTGTCACAAGTGACATTTCTCACGCTATGGCTACCTCTGATGTCTCTGCTTCCTCTTCGTCTACTGTCAAAGTCATCGACGAACACTTAGATCGTGCCAGTTGGGAGGCTTTGTATCTTCGCCATCCCTTTAACATGCTCATTGCTGGACCTAGCGGTTCAGGCAAAACCTTATTCGTCAAACGTTTGATCGAACATAAACATCATTTGATCGATCGGCCACCTCAGCGGATCGTGTGGTGTTACAAAGAGTGGCAATCGGCGTACAGCCCCTTGCGAGAAAGTCAAGGCGATTCCATCCTGTTTGTGGAAGGCATTCCTAAAGAAGACGACGGCATCGTCTCTGACTCCCGTCAAACCCATTTGGTCATTTTCGACGACATGTTAGGAGAAGACGAAGAAGAAATTAAACTGTGGTTCACACGCAAAGGGCATCACCGTAATGCCAGTGTCGTTTACATCACCCAAAATTTGTTTCAACAAAGTAAAGCCCATCGCACCATCAGTCTCAATGCGCATTACGTGGTCTTGTTTAAAAGCCCTCGAGATAAATCACAAGTGCAAGTCTTAGCCAAACAGTTAGGGACGCCTTGGCTGACTCAGGCGTACGACGATGCCACTCAAACGTCACACGCCTATTTACTCGTCGATTTGAAACCTACGACTCCCGAGGATTTGCGATTTCGTACCCACTTGTTTCACCACTGGTGCCAAGACGGAGGGCCTGTCCTGTACACGTCTCCGTCCTCGACTTAACTTCACTCCACAAAAAATCTATAAAAACCTCAGACCCTTTTCGTCTGTCTCACACAGTGTGAACATGACGTCCCTTCAGTCGCATCTTCCCGTCAAATTGATTCGTGCCTTGAATTGATTCTTGTATGGCATCAGTCGAGAAAAAAATCCACAAATACGAGCTCGTGTCTTAGAAGCTAGTCTGAAAGAAGTCTTACGATGGTTCACGGTGACGGCATGGTTCAAAAGAAAATTCCCATTCGTCAAGAGAAGAAGATGTTAGTCCAACGTGGAGGCATTTTACCCCTCTTGTTAGGTCCCATACTGAAAGGAGTCTTGGGAACCATGTTGGGAGGACTGGTGGGAGCAAGATAAAAAGGCCCTCGGAAGTCCTAAGATCTCAGAATCGACCCCTGACAACCCCATGGAAGGACGAAAACTAGCTTTAGTGCCTTACAAACGATGGATGGAATACCATCGGTGGCAAGAACAACGCACCCCGCATTTACCTCCCAATCCCCATTTGAGCGAGATGTCCCAGTTACAACACGAATTGCAGTCCTTGATGGATCGCCAAGATTTGTCCGAAACAGAAAAATCGCAAAAGTACGGTCAACTCTTGCAACGACTGCAACTCTTTCACCAGAAAGCTTTAGACGAAACAGCTCTACCCACTCTGAAAGATTTTAAGACCTTGATGAAAAGTTCAGCACCATCATCACTACCACCACCACCACTACTACCATCCCCAGGGGTCACCAGAGATGCTACCCCACGAAGACCTGAGGAAGAAGAAGAGATGCGAGAAGTGTTTCAAACACCGTCAGCAGCTCCCATTTCAAGTAAGATTGCAGCATCCTTGTTGACCCCGTCCCCCACACCCCAACGAGAAGAAATGAAAGCTTGGGTTAAAAAGATGATGTCCACTCCTCCTTCGACAGAAGTTAAAACGAAAGAAGGGAAACCAGAAGTGAAAAAAGAAAAGAAGACCAAAGCCATTCCATTGCCACCTCCACCATCACTACCTTCGACTTCTACTCCCGTAGCCCATCGGACACGTAAATCCGTTTCTAAACCACCCTTTCGACCCACCCAAAGTAGCATCACCGAAAAGTGGGTGACTTATTAACACACAAAAAATGGAAAAAGTCTTAGCCAGCATTTATTACGATCCCTCCCATCCTGCAGGTTACGCAGGAGTTCAAAAATTGTATCGTGCTGCCAAAACTCGACTGAAAAGTCTCCGTTTACCTCAAGTGCAACGATGGTTACAAGAACAAGCTACCTACACTTTACACAAACCCATTCGACGCAAGTTTGCCAGAAGTCGCACCCGAGTGGAAGGCATCGATCATCAATGGCAAGCCGATTTAGCCGATGTCTCTCATTTGGCCAGCTACAATCGTGGCTACAAATATTTGTTTTGTGTCATCGACGTCTTTTCCAAATTTGCTTGGGTCGTACCCTTGACTTCCAAATCGAGCAGCGAGTTAGTGCGAGCTCTGCAACGGGTGTTGAAACAAAGCGGTCGTCACCCTCTTCGATGGCAAACAGACAAAGGCACCGAATTTCTGAACCAAGCTTTCCACAAAGAATTAAAGAAACGTGACATTCATTTTTTTACCACCGAGAATCCCGAAACCAAAGCCAGCATCGTGGAACGTTTTCAACGCACTTTGAAAGAACGCATGTGGAAATATTTTACGCATCACCACACTCTGAAGTACATCGACATCTTACCGCACCTGGTGCAAGCGAACAACCAATCTTACCATCGAAGCATCGGACGTGCCCCGCAAGAAGTGACTCCCGACAACGAAGTGTTGGTGTTTGAGCGCCTGTTTGGTACGTCCCCGACGAGGGCTGTCCCCAAGAAAAGTGGAGAGTTGGTCGTAGGAAATTGGGTGCGCATTGGCAAAACCAAACGCACTTTCGACAAAGGTTACTTACCTAACTGGACGACCGAATTGTTTCGTGTCACTGAACGAGTGCATGGCCGTCATCCTGCCGTCTATAAATTGGAAGACATGAACGGAGAAGTGCTCAAAGGAACGTTTTATTTGCCCGAGTTACAACGTGTGACCAAAAAAGAAGACGACGTGTACGACATCGTAAGCATTCTCGAACGCAGAACCCGTAAAGTAGGCAAACGACGTGTCAAAGAAGTCAAAGTACGTTGGAAAGGATATCCACCCAGTTTTGATTCTTGGTTCGACGCTTCGCAAGTCATCGACTATAAAAAGAAGTGACCATCATGCCCGTTCACACAGACGCAGCTACGTCGACCACTCCTTCACCTAGTTCTTCTGTGCAAGATTTACAAAAACAACCTTTGTGGGTGTGGTGTGGAGAACGTGGTGCCTAAAACGCAAATCGTCTTTTTCTGCCAAATCTTCGTGGTGTATTGTGTCATCGGGGCAGCCATCGCCAATTTGAGTTTGCAACAAGGAGACAAACAATTGTGGACCATTTTATTGAGCAGTTGCATCGGTTACCTACTTCCCAATCCCTCCCTGAAATTCTCCTCGAACGGGAACCTTGTGTCCAGTGCCAGTGCCAGTCACCACTCCAACAACAACCACAATCAGAACCCCATTTTGGGCGGAGACACACCTCTGACGTCCAGTAACCCCTCGGACAGCCACATAACTCTGGAATTATGAGTCACACTAACCAATTTTACTTAACCTTACCCAGTGACAGTTCCATGGAGGTGTTTCCCAATAACACGTTGTGCTATTACACGGCCAAATTACCTCAGGCCATCCTATTAGATCACGAAGCCCATTGGGAAGTGGCTTTGGTAGAAATCATTCACCCGACTCAAGTCCTCAATGTCCTTCCCAATCAAAATTTTTTTTCCGTGGAAGTTCATGACGAGCAAATGCAACAGTACTTGAATACCCACGTCAAATATGATAACAAAATATATAACCCAGAAACTCAAAAGACGACCTATCATTTGATCATTGCCCCAGGCTATTATTTTAGTGGTCAACATTTGGTCAGCACCATAAGCTCCAGGTTTAATGTCGTGTTTCTGAAAGCTTTGGAGAGTGTCAGAAAAAGTGTCACCCTGGAGTACCACAAAGCAGCTCGTCGCTTCCTGATGAAATTTCCTGAGGGGCACAAAATGTTGTCTTTCTTATTTTGTCCTGAATTGTTTGACATATTGAGCGGGGACATGGACATGAGGATGGCCATGATGAAGAAAAACGAATTGTCAGTCATTTCCGACAACGATTCTTCTAGCAAGTTATTTCGTACCCCGGTAGAACTGAACCAAGGACTGAATTTGATGTTTGTGTACTCCGATGTGGTGGAGTATAACGTGGTGGGACACACCTCTGTGCCGTTACTGCGTGTCATTCCTTTCAAAGTGGATTCTGCTACGCTCGCTGACGAGGAAGGTGGAAACACTTACCACGTCCACCGCGAATTTGTGCATCCTCACTATTTACCTGTCAGCAAGTCGTATTTGGACACGGTCAACATTACTATAAAAGGAGATTTGGGACAAAATATTCCATTCACCAAAGGAAAAGTCACAGTGAAACTCCATTTTCGAAAACGGTTCTCTCACGACTCTTAAGTCATGTATCCAGTGTACCGAGGGGTTGCTCGACAGCGAGGACGCGGTTTAGGAGATATGTTAAAGTCGGCCTTTCGTTCGGTGGTCCCGGTGTTGAAACCGATGGTGACACGTGGATTGCACGCCTTGAAAGATGCGGCACTGACGCAAGGCAAAGAATTTCTCCAAAATGTCATCATCGACAAACAAAGCCCTAAAGAAGCCTTCATGAGAGCAGGTAAAAATGTCTTGCTGCAAACGGGCAAAGACATTTTAGGCCGACGAGACACACCTATAAATGCCCTGCACGCTACCGAGTCAGGCATTCAGCAAATACAAGGCAGAAAGAGACGACGAAGAAAGAAGAAAAATTGGACGAGTATCTGGACGATGCTTGGAGTCTCATCTCGGACGAAGTCGTGTTGCATCAGTGGTATAAAGACTTGCGTGAACATTCTTGTCCACCATTAACCACTCAAGAGATCCATCGTATCGAAGCTCTCCTGAATCAAAGTGAGGAGACGAAACGAAGAAACGGTTATTCGTCAGACATTTTCAAGCAAAAAGTCAGGATCAGGATCAAATTGATGAGTTATTATTACCTGTGAAGAAGAAGAAAAAAAACACACACAAATGGATACCTGGGAACTTTATTACCTTTTGAACCACAGTTCGTATACGGCTTCTTGGAATCCTGTCGTCTGTGCTAAAGATGAACTCCCTCATCGCAAACCTCAAGACCATCAAGCTTATGTCATCAACACGGACGACAGTCATCTCCCAGGAACCCACTGGGTAGCCGTCGACTTTCGTCAAGAAGGATGTGTGGAATATTTTGATTCGTACGGATTGCCCCCTTTGGAAGACGATATCATTGACTTTATGAGAAGAAATGCTCAAACCACCCGATTCAATAATGTGAAATTACAAGGCACAGATTCCTTGGTTTGTGGACAGTACTGTGTGTATTTTCTGCATCATCGCAGCCTGGGTTATTCCTTAGAACATTTAGTGACTCATTTTGATCCTCGTTCTTCTTCTAGAAACGATGTGAAAGTAGATGGTTTTGTGACCATTATGCTTATCTTTTGTCTCAAGCTAGGAAACGTAGTGTCCATCAATGGCCTAATGATTTCCAACAGTGGAAATCACAATTTCATTCACAACGTTGTCAGCCCTGTTTAAAGTAGATTGTAAATTGAAAAAAAATGTTAGTGATTAGAAAAAATGTTTGATGTTATAATGTTGGATTATTGTTAAAAATGTTAGAGTTTTTGGTTAGTGTTAAGTGATTTTTGAATAAAAAATGTTGTGTTTTTAAAAAAATGCCTTTGTCTTTTGTTTGACTATAAGAATGTTTGATTGATGCTCTTTGACTTCTTACTATCCCTCTCATGACACTCATTGAAGGTTGCGACTCGAAAAAACAGTAGAGGGATGTTTTCCTTCACGTCCGCGCTTTGACTTTAAGAACCGTGGAAGTTTCCAGTCTAACCATCCATTGTCGACTCATCCTCCTACGAAGATGTGCTCCAAACTAGCTAAGCTAAACGAAGCCTACGTGAATTTGCATAGGGTCAGACACAGTCTGATACCGAAGCCAGAAGAGATAGAGAATGTGAGAATGTTAAAAGTCACTGAAGACCTGATAGAAGAGCTCTTCAGAGAAGAAGTGAACAGGGAGAAAGAAGAATGGACAGAGAAGTACAGACTTCAGAGACAGCAGCAACAGCAGCAACAGCAACAACAACAGCAGCAGCAGCAGCAACCTGAACCTGACAGAGGCTTTGTCGATTGTCGTATCGACACCAAAGAGTTCTTCTTCTCTTTCCGAAGAAGCAGACCTATCGCCAGAAAGTCTATCCTCAGAGGACATCGCATTCTTAGAAACTAAAAGATTAAACAAAAAAACAGCCCTTTTCAGGGCTACCCCAATACTCTAGAAAAGAAATAACCATCGATTTGCCAATGTGTGTAGGTAGAGTAGTGTGAATATAAACACTAACTCTTTTTTTAAAAAATGTGAGGGTATGTGTTTGTGTATAAGATTGTGAGTTTGTAAGTGCTCACGTACGTTTGTGAGGATAGTAGATTAAGATCATGTCTTTTTTTTGGTGTTTGAGGTGTAGATTTGGGGTTAGATTGGATTGCTTTGCGTATGTGGATATTATATTGAAGTGATTAATGAAAAAAAAATTTTACAATAGGAATGGGTAGCATAAAAAAGTGAGTGAGTGTTTCTTTTAGGTCCGCGCGTTGTTTTTGGTCATGATCTAGGTAAGATCAATTTTATGTTTTTAGGGGGATGTTTTCCTTCACGTTCGCACTTTTAGTATAAATTGAAACTCGTTCGGCAGTCCAGCTATCCTTGTTGATTGATCAACACCAGAATGAACACCAGACTAGCGAAACTGTTGGAACTTCATGTGCATCTGGAATATGCCAGGCGCCTGTTGAACTAACTGGCCACGGAAGCCATTGTGGAAGAGGGAAGGATGAGAGAGGAGGAGGAGAGAAGAAACAAAAAAGAGGAGGAGAGAAGATAGAAAGAAGAGGAGGAGAGAAGATGCAAAGAAGAAGAGGAGAGAAGAAACAAAGAAGAGGAGGAAAAGGAGAGAAGAAGAAATTTCAGAATCCCAGAGACAGAAAATTGGGATTCTGAAGCTATTTATCCTCCCTCTGCTCTCTCCCCAAAAAAAGTAAAAAGCAACTGGAGAACAAGATGTGTATGTGGCGCCAGGCCTGGAAGGTGCCATCATTAACCAGGTGTCCATGAAGTTCCAAAAAAAACAGCCCTTTTCAGGGCTACCCAATACTCTAGAAAAGAAATAACCATTAATTTGCCAATATGTGTGTGTGTGTGTGTGTGTGTGTGTGTGTGTGTGTGTGTGTGTGTGTGTGTAGGTAGAGTAGTGTGAATAAAAACACTGAGAAAAGTAGGGGATGTTTTCCTTCACGTCCGCGCGTTGTTTGGTCATGATCTAGGTAAGATCAATTTTATGTTTTAGGGGGATGTTTTCCTTCACGTCCGCGCTTTTCGTATAAGAACCCACAGTATTCGTCGTTCAAACCATTCTACAAAGAATAAAAAAGAAGATGGCTTCGAACCACCTTGACAAAATGCAAAAATTACAAGACGTTTTGGACAATTTAGGAATGATGGAGCAGATGTTAGTTAGACTCAATGAAGACCACTATTCCTATAGTCCCCATCGAGTAAAGATGGAGATCAACAATTTAAAAAAAGTAAAGGACATAATAAGTGGTGTCATGAAAGAGATAAAGGAGGAGAAGGAGGATGAAGAGGAAAGGATAAGGATAAGAAAATGGAACGAGAAAATTGAAAAAGAAGAAAATGAGAAGAGGAAGAAAGAAGAGGAGGAAGAGAAGAAGAACGAAGAGGAGGAGAAAAAAAAGAAAGAAAAGAAGAGAAAGAGTGTACGAGAGAAAATAAGAAGTTGGTTGAGAAAAAGAAGAAATTAGAAGCAGAAGAAGAAGAAAAACCAAAGGCCCTTTTCATGGCCACCCATATTTCTCGAAAAGAGAATGACTTTCAATTGCCTACCCCTTTCTTAAAAAAAAAAATCCCATATTCAATTTCCCTTGACGCTAGACAGTCCCACGATTTTTCTCCATATTCAATTCCCCTTGACACTAGAGTGGCCCACGATTTATTCCCATGTTAAATTCCCCTTGACGCTAGAGTGGCCCACGATTTTTCTCCATGTTAATTTTCCATTGACGCTAGAGTGGTCCAGGGGTCTCTGTAATGCTAATTTCCATTGACGCTAGGGTGGCCCACTTCACTACTGATCACTCCTATCTTCACTCCGATGGTAATTTATTCAGGGTCCTAATAGAAGGTGCAAAAATGGCAGAATAAAATCTGAGAAAACTACATACGGTTTTTCTTTAGGTCTGGGAAGAAATTTCGATCACATCTGTTTAATAACTAATTTAACCATTTTGACCACCCGGTATAAACTAACGTCCCGATATACTCCTGATTAAGATCAAAACAATTAAAGACGGTAATATGACACAGTTTGGATTGGAACATACATTTTTGGACCTTAATATACGCAAAGTACACAAAATATATTTGTCAAAATTAATTGGGTTAGGAAATTTTTTAAAACTAAAATTGTCAGTAACTGAAAAGAGTTTGATAGTAAATGTGGCATGTGGGATGTGAGTCAATTAAACGATGTGCTAATGGTACAGAGTAAGTGTATAACAATAAGTAATTTAGTGAACATTTTGAATCGACCTCATAATAGCCTGTGACATTAAATTTAGGGCTTAAAGTTTAATTCCCGCTTCACCCCATATATGTGCACAATATTGAACCTAAGAACGAAAGGCATGGTGTTAAAGTCTGGTTTGACCGCATACTTCGAATTATATTTCGGAATTCCGTTAAACCCCATACTTCTGCACATAACTACTTTCACTACATCGTTAGGTTATTGTAAACCCCATGTTTGTGACAGTAGTATTGATGGGCGTATACTTATCATAATATACACTGAAGTTGTTTATTGATGAGAATTTTTATAAGTGTAGACATGTTATATAGTGTCAGTTTGAAATGCTTAGATGTAGTTGTTAATTAATTAATTAAATTACCTATACCGTGTAAGTATATATGTCTGTCTCCATTCACGTATGTATATATGTATGGATGGATGGATGGATGGATGTAACAAGATTCTACAAATCGCCTATTTTGTTCTGTATCTCAGTTATCCAGTCATACGAACTTTCAATAATATAAATTGATCATCGCGTTCCTCTGGCGGTCGTTAATCGATGCGAACATTGTATATTTGATTTAGTTATTTGCTTGTTATTTTATTTTAAAATTACAGTTATTATAATGTAACATTGTATGCTGGACGCCACCTTGTCCAAAATTGAATTCATTTCTGCTTGACCTGGTTGACATTTTTAAATTTCATTTAATTTAAAAACAACTAATAATATCTTCATTATTCTCTATGTGCATGAGCTTAATATCAGTATTTTTAGTCTGGGAAACAAGAGGGAGTAAATATGTTGATCAGGGTCGGGGTTTTGGATATTCCTATGAGAATTTTGTAGGTTACTGTGTTGTAAATATACAAGGTTCATTTGATCATTCTAGAAGGTTATTTTCCATTAGGTAATGGTTGTTTCTAGAAAATGATAATTGTTACCTGAGGTCAAGTAAAGAACTATATTATCTTGTGATTATGAGGATTTTACAAGTCGTGCTTTAAGATCTAGCACTTTAAGTTGTACTATGTTGTGACCAGTTTGGTCTGAATTTTATTTTCTTCAAATCGTTGAATTCAAGTGATTATTTTCTATGGAAACACAAAAGTGATCTGACAAAATTCTTGGATAAAGACAGTCGTTATAATTTATCCTCGTGACACATTAGCACTTCGCAGGCTATTACAGACACGTCATCACCTTCAGTTTAGGATATCTTCAGAACTTGAACTGAGTTTGGTTCAGGACTTGCTATTACTAGGCCTTATGTCTTTAATTCATGGATTAATTTTGGATTTAACTCGCAAGACAGTTCGTTCCTTTTTCTTTTTTTTCACTTTGTATTCTGAAAAATAAAGTATTTGTTAATTTTATAAAGCTTATTGTCTTCACTCTTTTCTCTTACTTATTTTAAGAGTATGTACTCATAACAACAGTATCTACTAGAATATTCTTTGGTATTTTTTATTACTCTTGTTATTATTTTCATATGAAACTTCTTTTTACGTTTTAAATCATATCAAGTCAAATTTCGATCAACCATGACGTTTGATAAGCATGGTAAATCGCAATTTTCAACATAGATCTGTGTGTCCTCAAAATTGGCCTCACTTTCATTAACTTTGTAAATTTGTATAGTCCTCACAGAATTGCGTTTAAATTTGGTTTGATCCGACACTCATTATGTATATCTTATGAGCATTAATCCGACCTTCGGCACATAGGTTTCCTACGACCTTCAGGATATAGGTTTCATACGACCTTCAGCATACAGGTTTCATACGACCTTCAGCAAATAAACATTATAAAGTTTGATCCTACCTTCAATAACACTTTCTTTATCTGGCCGACGAGTTTGGGGGCAGAGACGATTATAGAAAAACAAACAAGAAGAAAAGGAAAGATAACTGACGTTTACTATAATGTACGATTTTCAGTTATTGCACTGAGTAATTTGAAAATAGTAGGGTTGAGATAATGAGAATGAAAAAGGGAGTAAAGAGAATAAAGGAAAATAAAAAGGAAGCTTGGCGGCCGTGGCGGAGTGGGCATTGACTTTGGCTTTAACCCCTATATATATCCCTTTGGCTTTGGCTTTAACTCCAATCCTGAAAAATATTAGTTATGACTCCAATGAAAAGAATACAGGGATAGGACACAATAGAAAAGAGATATAGTGATTATCGTTACGATTTTGATATTAAAACTAGTACAAAGTTTCTTGCTATATTATTTTTATCGCCTCATGTCAAGTAAACATATTTACAGAATGAATTTTACTGGCGGAGTGGACGAATTGAGTCAGTAATGCAATCAAGATGTTCTATTTTCATTCCATACAATCTGAGTATTGAAATTAGTTTGCCTATTGTTACATAATATATTTATTTTAAAAAATTTGATACAAGGCAGGAACTCCAATTCTCAGGTGTCTAAACGTTTTGCTTTAAATTCAAGACGCGATTGTGTATTTATCGTGAAAAGCATATAATTTATGAAATATCGATGTGTTTATGAAAGTATGACGAAATATGTCTTGATGTAGATGCAAGCATGTCTGTACACATATGCAAGTCTACAGAAATCTACATACATCCATTCCTCTGATAATGCGTGTATGTTTATGTGTTTTCGTCAATGTTTGTGTGTGTGTGTGTGTGTGTGTGTGTGTGTGTGTGTGTGATTTCGATTTTTAACGTATATTTAAATAAGTTTAGTCATATAGCTACGATATATGCAGCATGTCAGTTGATAGCGATGTCTAGCACTGGGGGGATCATGCCGCAGACATGTATCATCATGTCCCACCCAGTCACATTATCCTGACACCAGGCAGACCAGTCCTAACACTAACTTCTTAATGCTGAGCACCAAGCAAGGCATTTGTTGGTACCATTTTACAAGTCTTTGGTATGATTCGGCGAACCCTCGACCTCCCGCATCCGAGGCTGACGCTGTAACCACTAGGCCACCGGAGCGGTCCCCTCTGTTATTGCACTAATTATTCAATTTAGTTACTAACATAATAAAGTTAGTATCATGGTAAAAATACGACATTTCATTCATAATCTCTCTACGGTCAAATGGTATCTCCAAGAAATATTGATTCGATTATATTTTTTTTAAAATGTGAACTTTGTATTTTCAATTCAATTCTAGCAAGGATATTATTATAATAGCAAGGATATTGTTAGAATAATAAGGATATTGTTAGAATAGCAAGGATATTATTAGAATAGCAAGGATATTATTAGAATAGCATGGATATTATTAGAATATTGTGGATATTTTTAGAATAGAAAGAATGTTATTAGTATAGCAATGTTAATATAATAACAAGGATATTATTATAATAGCAAGGATATTGTTAGTATAGCAAGGAAAGTATTATAATAGGAAGGATATTAATAGAATAGCAAGGATATTAATAGAATAGCAAATATATTATTATAATAACAAGGATATTATTATAATAACAAGGATATTAATAGAATAGCAAGGATATTATTATAATAACAAGGATATTAATAGAATAGCAAGGATATTATTATAATAACAAGGATATTAATAGAATAGCAAGGATATTATTATAATAACAAGGATATTAATAGAACAGCAAGGATATTAATAGAATAGCAAGGATATTATTATAATAACAAGGATGTTATTATAATAACAAGGATATTATTATGATAACAAGGATATTAATAGAATAACAAGGATATTATTATGATAACAAGGATATTAATATAATAGCAAGGATATCATTTGAATAACAAGAATATTATTATAATAGCAAGGATATTATTGTAATAACAAGGATATTAATAGAATAGCAAGGATAGTATTATGATAACAAGGATATTATTATAATAGCAGGATATTAATAGAAAAGCAAAGATATTAATAGAATAGCAAGGATGTTATTATAATAACAAGGATATTATTATAATAACAAGGATATTAATAGAATAGCAAGGATATTATTATAATAACAAGGATATTAATAGAATAGCAAGGATATTATTATAATAACAAGGATATTAATAGAACAGCAAGGATATTAATAGAATAGCAAGGATATTATTATAATAACAAGGATGTTATTATAATAACAAGGATATTATTATGATAACAAGGATATTAATAGAATAACAAGGATATTATTATGATAACAAGGATATTAATATAATAGCAAGGATATCATTTGAATAACAAGAATATTATTATAATAGCAAGGATATTATTGTAATAACAAGGATATTAATAGAATAGCAAGGATAGTATTATGATAATAAGTATATTAATAGAATAGCAAGGATATTATTATAATAACAAGGATAAATGAATGGACTGGAAGTAGAGACTGGCTGTTCAAGCTACTTGCAAAGATAAACATCGATATTTAAAGAAATGTAGAAATATAGAATGAGTGATTAGGAAATTGTATTTTTTGCCATTTATCTTTGGTTCAGCAGTTTAAACTCTAAATATCATTTTCATTAAACTCGAGATCTGGTTCTAATAAGTTGGTCTGACGCGATAAAGGCTGGTGTTGTGGTGAACTTTGGAATTCCTGGTCCACTTAGATCTATTAAACAATGCGATAAATCGCTTTATTATACAAGTATCGTTTTCTTTACCAAGGTTGAATTACTTTGAGCATATAGCCTATCAAAAAAAGTATACGCTCACACTTTTCGGAGGAGCCGCGATGGCCTGAGGTTAGCACGCTGTTCACGCGACAGAAAGGGAGCGGGTTTGAATTCTACTATCCAACCAGCCTGGGTCAACTAACGTGTTGTTTCCTTGGGCAAGGCCCTTTACTCCAATTGCCGTGGTACAAAATGACCCACTTGCGTTGTAAAAGCACCAAACCAAACGAATCCCTAACACATTCGGATTTGGAAGTATCATGACTAGGAAAGATATCGCAGTTTGATTTTGAACGAGGTCTTTCCTTGTAATTTGATTTGTGACTTGAAAGATCAGCAGGTCATAACATCATATCGGCGTCCGTCAAATCTCTGATATGTCAGGAATCCGATAACTCTAAAATTATCTGACCATATTTATATAACTCCCTCTTCTATCTCTTAAGAATAAATTATATCTATGCAAAATAAAAATATGCAACTCTTGAACGTTTTTTTCTTTCTTTGCAACATTGCTCGCCTTCAAGGATTTACAAAAAAAATGGAGTACATCTACGATTTTAAGTAGATACAAAGACATATTTCACGAGTGAAGTGCAAACACAATATTATCACATGCATCTAAGCTGTACGTAACAATACAAACTGATTTTACCTCATGACTGAAACGTTTCCTTCTATCGACTCATAAAAAGTTGATCTTTCTTTTTATTACATATTTATTAAATCAAAAACCTTCGTTTTCCATGGCTTTCTTTCTCCATTATGTCGCCATGTAATGGCTGCATTACTTACACGAACAAAAGGTCATGAAAATTTTAGGACAACGATTTTTGTGACAAATTCAAGTTGAACATATTATTCTTTAATTTGTATATGTTGTCAAACTAATGAATAGTCTCATACGAAAATGAAGAGATTTTTATTTTCTTCAACACGATTCTTGCGCAGTTTAAATTTTGCCAGAAGTATATGTAGTTTCTCGAAGTAAACCAATTTACATGAACATTTTTAATATCGGTTGACATGCTCTGCTTTGTTAGATGCACGCGCCAATTTAGTACGCTTTCACAAAAGAAACACAAACAAGAAATAATTATCTTGAAATAAAAATAAATAACAGATTCAAAAGGAAATTCCAGTCCCACTTCTACCACCACTAGCACTGCCCCTCGAAAAATATGAAATGCTTTGTCCCTTATGTAACTCGTGTTATGTAAAATATGTGATGCTACTCCCTGTTGCAAGCGGTATCACAGAGTAAACCCAGAGGACCGGCGATCGCATGGCAGGATCTTAAATCGATCCTTAATCAGTCAAAGCTATCCTCACTGTCATTAATCCTTATTTAAGGAAATGCCGTGATTTAAAATTATCTTTTAATTTCGGTTCAAAGTCAAAACAGTTCTTGCAGACGGTTTCTATTACCTGCCTGGAACTTCTAGGATGACGGCCTATACATAATCAATGCCCTGCCTATGAATGTATTTCGGCTCGGTCATGTCTCCACCAAAACCACAAACATCTTCTAAATTATTTATGCTTCTGGAGAAACAGATTTTATAATATCCAAAGTAAAATGCGAATTATCTTAGCATGGAAAAGATATTGAAGAGTAACTTTTATTTAAAAGCAATGTATACAGAAACATAAATAGAAGGAAAGTGGATAATGAACGAAATATATGCGCATGCATATATGCACGCATATAGACGGACAGATGGTTACACATAAAAAAAATAATTATTAATTTATGATCTTAGTTGGCAAGAATATACCCACAAAGACGTTAAGCATCTTTAAGTCTCATATAAACTTTCAAACGGTTTATAATTAAATCATCGTGACATTGCCCTAATTTACAACGTTGAAGTGATAAGGGCAAGATGTACAGCCTTTGTCCAGCGAATGTCACGATCTAAGTGGTCAAAACACTCCTACGCAATGTAAAACATTGAAATTTCCAACAATATATGAATCAAGTGGATAAATAAAAAATGTAATACTTTTTCTTCTAAATTTGATTCCATTGTGTGTACAGCACCTTTTGTCAAAACAAAACATCAGATATAACGTTTGGTTTGCACTGCTAAAGTTCTTATAATTCTTTACCGAATCAATTTTTAGAATGATATCGAATATGTGCAGTTTTGGTTCCACATACATGGTCCCATTACATATAAATAGCAACAAGAGCGGAACTTCAGTCACAGCTGAGGGTCAAGTAGCATCACAAAAAGGTGAGTTACATTACATTTAATTAATACGATTAATATACAATATTATATTTCAGTAATTCAAATTTAAGTCGATATTATTTTAGCATTCCGGATTCCTGTGATAGAAATCAAAGTATGTAGAATTAATTATAGAGAATTATAAATATACACCAGACAGAACGGAAAGTGTTATCCGTGGATTCTATAGAAGAATCTTGATAATAGTAGGCAGAATTAATACTTAATACAAATAATACTATCATACAGGTTAGAGAATATTTGTGTAGGTTAGAGAAGGACTGTGTAGATAAATGAGAATTAATTACCAGGTCATCATGTGAGTGTGTCTGCTACACACGAGATCATATAACACCAATTAAGTAGCATCATGTTTTGGAGATTTGTGCTTAGTCGTGATGGAATATGGGCTCGTGTGTGCAGGCAAGGCGATAGGTGCCGTTTACCCGTGGACCTGGTTTCGAATCTCCTTAGAGTACGAATTAACAATACATAGTCTCCTCACAGTTCTAACCTAAAATATGATGAATCCATAGAGACCTCACAGTTCTATCTAAAATAGAATGTATGCATAGAGACCTCACAGTTATGATCTAAACAAATTATATACACATATGAACCTTACGGTTCTGATCTAAAATGCATCGAGACCTCACCGTTCGGATCTAAAATATTATCTATGCATTGAGACCTCACAGTTCTGATATAAAATATTATCTATGCATAGAGACCTCACCGTTCTGATCTAAAATATTATCTATGAATAGAGACCTCACCGTTCTGATCTAAAATATTATCTATGCATAGAGACCTCACCGTTCTGATCTAAAATATTATCTATGCATAAAGACCTCACCGTTCTGATCTAAAATGCATCGAGACCTCACAGTTCTGATATAAAATATTATCTATGCATAGAGCCCTCACAGTTCTGATCTAAAGTATAATGTATGCATACAGACCTCACAGTTATGATCTACAATATGATGTATGCATCGAGACCTCATAGTTCTCATCTTAAATATGATGTATGCATCGAGACCTCACGGATCTAATCTAAAATATAATGTGTGCTTCGAGACATCGCAGTTCTGATCTAAAATATGGTGTATGTATCGAGACCTTACAGTTGTGGTTTTAAATATGATGTATGCATCGTGCCCTCACAGTTATGATCTAAAATATGGTGTATGCATCGCGACCTCACAGTTATGATCTAAAATATAACGTATGCATAAGGACTTCACAGTTCTGATCGAAAATATAACGCATGCATAGAGACTTCACAGTTCTATTATAAAATATGATGTATGCATAGAAATCTCACGGTTCCGATCTAAAATCGGATTTAATAACAATTGTTGGATTTTAGATATAACAGATCATTAATACACCATTGCATTTCATTTGTAAAACAGTTAATTTTGGTTAATTCGTAATATTATTTATCACATGATTTGTACATAATGCATTTATTCAGAACAGATAGTTAATTTATAATTTGTGTGTGATGTACTATTAGTACATGCTGGCGTAGTCATTAGTTCAACCTATTATCATAAAACACACATGATGCAATAACGTACTACTAAATCCTGCGCAAAAACGAGCTGTATGATAAATATGTTGTGGGTTTTTTATTTTGTATGAACCGATCAATGACCTTGTAATTATGTAAAATTCAAATAATTTGCAGAATCAATGTAGTTTGCAGCATCCAAACCAATCTTAGAAAAAGAAAATGGTAAACCTGAAAATCGAAGACGTTATTTTCTCTCATATCATCCCCAACTTATAATGCGGAAAAAGTACTTTGTAGAGCACGAAACCATTAAGCTCTATTACATTCTATACATTGCTCAATTTATACTGTAACCAAACCAGCACAAAACCATTAAATTATATTACGTTCTATATACTGCTAAATTTAAACTGTATCCGGCACGAAACCATCAAATTCTATTGCATTCTATACACTGCTAAATTTATAACGTTCCAGCACGAAACAATTAAATTATATTACGTTCTATACATTGCTAAATTTATAATGTATCCAGCACGAAACCACCAATTGTCTTATATTTCTAGCATCATGAAGGTCGTCCTGGTTTTTCTAGCCGTGCTCTCGCTTGTTCTCTCTGTACCCGTGGAGGAGAAGAGATTTCTTGAGCATCTCCACCGTATGTCAATCATTCTTTTAGTTTATTTAATCGTTTGCTTCCGTTATGTTTCGTTGGCGTATTGTTTGTTTTTCTTGTTTGTAGTTAAGAAATGTATTGATTCTTTTTGTTTTAAACATTGTCCAAAATGATTTTCATCATCTAGTGTCATACGGCTTGTAGATACGTTAAAGTGTTTCCTTGTAGCATCTCTCTCTCTCTCTCTCTCTCTCTCACACACACAAACTCACCAATCCCACTGTCAAATACTCACAAAAACTGCCTAATCTCGGAGACTTCTGAAGGAAATGAATGGGACCGAGATCCAGCACGAGCGACATTGAAAACATACGTGTTGAACATTTAGTGCACGCAGTCTGCTAATTATCTTTACTATGGATTAAGGAATGGTACAGGATGCTTATATTTTGTTAAACATTTGGTTCAAGATTCATTGAAATTATTCCCCTCCATGTAATAAAATGTGTTTATATGCTGCGGATTACAAGCAAACGCTAATATCACTTGTTATGAAGGATACACTTTTTACCGATTTTTACCAAAGAAACTTTTGCATTTTTCCATTGCAGAAACACAAGTAGACGAAACATTTCCTATCTTAACAATAGAAGATACACTTTAGAAATATAAAATTAGCACACAAGTCCAAACATTTTGATGATGTATCGAAATATATGTTGTTGTTTTCTAAAGATTTGTCAACGCCATTCTTCAATAGCAATATATATATATATATATATATATATATATATATATATATATATATATATATACAGTACCTGTAATCGGAAAGATATTATAAGGTCAAGGTCTTCAACTGGATCAGACCATGTGTAGGCTAAATTTTTGGGATAGTTCATTAATGGCATTTAGCATATATTTAGCATTTAAAATGGAATGTTTAACTTTTGCATAAGACCGGGATGCACAACCCCCAGCCCGAGAACGTGTTCTGTCAGGCCCTCAGGACAAATTAAAACAACACAGAAATCTAGCCCGTGAACAGTAATTATATTAAATAAATTAGTGTTTGCCGCCCTCGATTGGTCTTAGGAAATGGCAATCTAGCCCTTGTACGAAAAAAATTGTGCACCCCTGGCAGAAAACTCTCTATACCAGCAGCACTCTCTATACCAGCAGCTGACATACAGAAAAAGTTGTTCTGTCAATTTCTTTGTCGTGTACGCATGTGTTAGATTCACTTTGTACTCTGTCTGTCTCTCTCTACAGTCGATAAGCTGGTTCAACAGCTAGAGAATGTGGTCCACAGTGATATGGGACATGCTGGGTGTGTTACCGCCTGCCATACGATCGCCGGTCCTCTGGGCTTCCTCTGTGATACCGCTTGCACCAAGTGAGTCACTTTACGTATTTTACCTAACAAGAGTTCCGTAAGGGATGGACCATTTCATTTGTTGGAGGGTTGGTGTTGCTGGGTTGGAATCTTCTTTTGACTCCGGAATTTGTTTTTATCACAAGATAATTATTACCAACTAATACAATTTATATATTTGCCCGTCAATTATTTGTATTATGAATTAACTAATTTTTCAGTATAAAAGACAATAAAAAATGTAAAGATATCACATTTGCAAAAGATCGAAATGACAAAATAAATGGATTTTCCTCATATAGTATTTCGTTTCTCAAAGCTTACTAAATTGGCTCGAACATCTAATAGACTCTTCCTTCCGGTACAGGAAATGGTCATGTAAATTTACTTACCTTGACAAACTACATATTCTACTTATCATCAAGCATATTGAGGGATCTGATACAATTAAAACTAGTCGATATTGGTAACCCTACAGATCAACTTAGTGTATCGATCTTTCCACATCTATTTCCGAACAAATTAGTGAAAACCATTTTATCCCTCATTTCACTGAAACAATAATGGCATTAGATAATAGTGTAGTTTCGTATATACTATTTGATGTAAACACACACACACACACACGCACACACACATTATTCACAAGTATACAAGATGTAGGATGTCGTCTTAACCCACGACAGAGAAGCCACAGTCCTTACAAGTAAATTCAGAATAAATCTTATCTGTTCTTAAATATTACACTCTAAATTATGTTGGAGCATTCTGTCATGTTTGTACACTACCCCCACCACAGCATTGTTCACTGCATCAATATGCACATGATATATGTTGACAAAAGTAAAAATGTCTTCATTTTCAGATGAAAATATTGATTAATTTGACGACATTCACAATTTGAATCATTATATGCACGATTTAAATTGGTAAAAGAATCACTGCCTTAAAATTATCGTAAGATGTCATGACATTTTATTCATGTAGTAATGTAACCATTTAATTATATGGCCCCAGAATGGAGAAACAAATCCATGCAAAACAAAGGTTTAAGGAAATAGTTCATTCATAAAATGAAAACGTTTTGTATTGTTTGTGACAATACAATTTGTCCACTTCATTCGTGAAACATTTCTTTATATCTACTATAACAATTGATAGCCTCTCCATTTTTTCATCTCACTTATAAATGGCAAAACATCATTTTCGTTTGCAGGGCCCTTGCCGCTATTCCAGGAGGCAGAAAGTGATGTCACCATTAAATAATCGACACCAACACTGGACATGTAAATAACTTTCAATACTTTGCGGTATCTATTATATTGCCTGATTCAGGAACAAACGGCGCCAGACTCCGTTTTCATGTGTGTCTTATATATAAAGTAATTATTAAAGACGAGAAACTGTTCAACGTTCAACATTTGCATATATTTATTTTACGTGTTGGTATATTGTATTATCCCGAAAGAGATGAAGGATGTAACTAAATATAATCAAATAAATCATATGTGTCAAACTCAAGGCCCGCGGGTCACATCAGGCCCGGCGTACAATTATATCAGGCCCGAGAGGTCTTGACCGCCGTACAATTATACCCGGCCCGAGAGAGAATTTTAGGCAAAAATATTTTTTAATGGCCCTGCGATATAAAGTGCAAATCAAATTCCCTAATTAGCAGCCTTGTCGAACGATAGGCTACCTGAGAGCGTTCTCGCTTCGATCAGAATAATCGAAAATAAAAGTTGTGTAGTGAGTGGATGTTCGTCGTTACAGTAACCTAGCAACGTTCAGTTGCTCGTTTTGGATTGGCGCATAAGAAATGAAAGTAGTGTAGTGCCCGGATATTACATCACCTTTTCCCGCTACGGCTAACGTGATATCAATCAAACGTCTGTCGGTACATGCACAATCTTTCTTTTTAAATCAAAGCTAGCTATGGGAGACACAAATGCACCAATGCAACTTGTCTCACTTTTCTTGTTGCCAAGCAATGTTGAACCAAGTCAACGCTATGGTGTTTCCCAATGCACACTTTGCTGAAAAACTTAGCTTACTTCGCGCCGAGTTCGCACGGCGCTTTAGTGACTTTGAAGCACAGAAAAGTAATTTCGAGCTGTTTCGTAACCCATTTGCCATAGACGTGGAAACTGCACCTGTAAATTTGCAGATGGAGCTAATAGAGCTGCACTGTAATGGGACACTAAAGATAAAGTACGACACTGTGGGGCCTGCACAGTTCACTCGTTTCATTCCTGAAGAGATGCCCCAGCTTCGTCTACATGCAGCTCGAACCTTGAGCAAGTTTGGTAGCACATATCTGTGTGAGCAGCTGTTTTCTGTGATGAAGATTAACAAAACATCACACAGGAGTCGTCTCACTGATGAACACTTGCAGTCCATCATGAGAATCTCAATGACACAGAACATTACTCCCAACATAAACGAACTTGTAGCCACGAAAAGATGCCAAACATCCAGCTCTGACAAATTGGCATAAGAGCGAAAATGGGTATGCCAATGATTTTTTATTATTAAAACTTTTTTCTGTTTTAATTTATATTAATGTTTAAAAAAGGTTTAATTTTGCGCTTATTGAATGTTTATCCTGTTCGGCCCGCAACCTTACGTGTGATTTGAGTTTTGGCCCGCTGAGCGATTGAGTTTGACACCCCTGAAATAAATTAAGCAATATGATTTCTATCGAAATCTCTGACATAACGTAGACCTGAGCACACCAATGCGAGGTCAGAAACTGTTGAACTTTCAGTTCGCCAGTCAAATTGCAGATCATTTTGTGACATGTGCCTAATCATGAAGCTTCCAAACCCGAAACTTGTTTTGGGATTGGTTTGGTGCTTTCACAATGAAAATAGGTTATTTAGTACCGAGGCAATTGGAGTAAAGTGCCTTGCCCAAGGACACGCCATGGTAGTTGACCCAGGCAGGTTGACCCTGCGCTTTCCCCGAGTGAGTACAGCACGCTAACCACTGGGCCAGCGAGGCTCCTCCGAAAAGTGTGTGAGTATTATTTATGGGATAAACTATATATCCAAAGTCATGCGACCTCCTTGCTAGTAACAAAGTGTTTCATCACATAGGTTTTGATCTAAAAGTGGACCGGGAATTCCAAATTTCACCAGAACACCAGCCCTTATCGTCTCCCATCAGACCATCTTAGTAGAATTAGGTCTCGAGTTTAATAAAACTGATAAATAAAGTTGAAATTATAATGAACCAAAGGTATATGGCAAAAATTAAAATATCTTTATCAAATTAGAATCGAATAAATGTGTCTTAGTTATGCTTTGAGATCGTATGTAGTTTATGAATGAAATGTCATATTTCCTACCATGATACTAACTTTATAATGTTAGTAATTAAATGAATTAATTATTGAATTAACAGAGAAGTGGATATATGAATATGTATATAGACTGGCATACAGATACAGACATGCTTGAATGTAGACAAAGAGACCTGTCAATTGATCATACTTTCATAAACGTATCGAAATTTTACAAATTCAAAGATTTTTACGATAAATGAATAGTCGTTTCTCAAATCCAAAAGGAAAGAGATTAAACAGCTGAAAAATGGAGTCCATACTTTGTGTCAGATTTAAAAATAAATGTTTTTTATACAAAAATATGATAGTTGAATTTAGGACGCAAAGATGAGTGGTATGAAAACGCGACATCTTGTTTGATTTCTTCCTTTAATTTCCAGACAGTTGGATATCATTGATTGCATTGCTGACTGCATTTGGCATCTCTGCCAGTAAAATCGTTTTTTTTTTTTAAATCTGATTGTCGCGGTAATCGCTATATCCCTTATCTTCCTCTCTAATATCCTCTTTCTTCCCTTCATGGTCGTCCGCAGGAATTGTTCCAGCAAAAAACGCAAAAATGATTCATATCAAAACAATAAGAAATAATAATAATAACAAGCCTCAGTGCCAAAAGAATATGTGTAATAGAACACGACGAGATACTAAATCTGGTCAAAGTTACTGAGTACATAGTCCTCGCCGAGTAATACTTCCTCTCGTGAATCGCGAGAATCAGTTTGTATTAATTAATGTTCATATTAAAAGGAACCCGATATATGAACGAAAATAGGCAACATGCATACATACATACATACATACATACATACGTACATGCATGCATGCATGCAAATATATATATATATATATATATATATATATATATATATATATATATATATATATATATATATATATATACCCGCCTCGGAAACGGAGGTCGTGGGTTCGAAACCCGGCCGAGTAATACCAAAGACTTATAAAAATGGTACTAACAGCTGCCTCGCTAAGCGCTCGTCATTAAGAGGTTAGTTTTAGGACTGGTCGGCATGGTGTCAGGATAATGTGACTTGGTGGGACATCATGCTACATGTCTGCGGCATGTTGCCCCAGTGCTAAACATCAGTATAAACTGCCACACTGCAGACATTGTGCAAAAATTGTTAAAGCTACGTTAAAAATCCGAGACACACACACACAGGCACGCACGCACGCATCCATGCATACATACATACATACATACATAGCTTTTGATAATTTCATTAATCGGTCCATAACTATTAATCGATCTTTTACACTCTTCGTCGATAACACGTCTGCACTTACGAAAACCCATCAACAAGTTTAGAGTGTAATGGTTATATATCTATCAATAATGTTTCAACAATTTTTTTAAAAACTTAAAATAGAGAGAAAGTAATAATATGGGGGTGGTATGGGGTTTAACGGAATTCTGAAATAAAATTAAAAGGTATGGTTTCAAACCAGAGTTTACCATGACGCCGTTAATCCATAGATACAATATTGTAGACATGTATGGAGTCAAGAGGGAATCTAACATTACGCCTTAGGTTAATGTCATAGGGCGATAAGAGGCCAATTCGACATATACAGTCAACATGTATTATTCAACACTTAAATTATACCATTAACACATCGTTGGATTTACCAACATCCTGCTTTTATTATCCAGTGCTATACAATTACTGTCCAGCAACGCACACATTGTTATCCAACACTCCACCCTTTTTATCCATTCGAGTTCTTTACTTCTTTGCAAAAAAAAATCGTGTCTGGTTCTGTAGTAGTGCATCATCTGGCGCTCTGTTCTCCCGAACGAGGCTATGCTTTACATAGCTTGCAGATCTAGCAGTTCCGGCTGGTCATTACTCTTTTCGATGAGTCGACAAAAAATACTAGAGACGCAGGTGTGGCTGAAAGCATCCCTAGAGACTGGAGACGCAAACAGGCAGAAAACAATGTTGCTGTGCACAGAAAGAACAGAAATCTAAAGATTGACGGTGCGAGAATGCTAAGGGTGGACAAACACACACGCACAAACACATACACACATACACACACTAAGAAACATACTGTGACACTTTGTGTTTAGGTTTAGTTGTGAGTAGACATAAAAATACATACAAAAGCAGAAAAAGACAATAATGTGGCAATACTTGACTAGCATGCTTGTTTCTGAGAGACTTCGAATGCCTTTTTTGTCATTGATTGTTGATCGTCTTGATATTCAGAACTACTAGATTTTTTGGCTGGGGATATTTTCCCATCTTAGTTGGTGCCATCTTCTCCTCTGCTCAACTGCTCCTTATATTCTTCATTTTGTCATCCATCACTTCTCTAATCAGCTACGTGGCTTAACCTAATTTGTCATTTCTCTCTAGCGATAACGCGTATAGCGGTAAACCTGTAACTCTTCCGCCGGACCATAAGGTAGCTCGATTCAACAAATACATAGCCTCTCTCAACGTTCCCAGTTGCATTGGTTGATTCAGTTTATCTTAGATCAGTTTATCTTAGATCTCCGGTAGAAAATGGATCGCAGTACTGTTCAACGCACCGTTTTATATTCTTAGAGGCCAAGACATGAAGAAAATAACAACAAAGAAAATAATAATGCGAAAGACCACACATTTCAATAATCAGCAAGAATAGCTAAGATTGGGCTTGTCTCTTTTTTCATGCGCAACTAACAAAACAAATCTTTAATATTAATACATATTAATACATATTGTCAAAGGTGTAAACTTTGTGGAGTAGGACTTGACTTCAAATAATCTATTCCAATGTCATTTTCCATCGAAGGACACTTCTCACTTGGGCTAAAGAAATTACATATCCCTAATGTTCACAAATCCACATGCATGACTTCTAGAGAAATCGCTTCCATAAATATCAGTAAATATACTAATCGGAGTCCAAGACTGCGTTGGTAAAGAAAATGCACACAAATTATTGAATCCGATCTTTACTATCTCATATTACTAAATTTAGTGGATACACCATTTCTTCTTACACAGTCGATGATATATAGTGTTGAATAAATAACCCATAGCAATCTTTAAGCCAAGAGGAGGCTAAATATTATTGTTGTTTTGGCCATCATGACGTCATGACTGGTCTTCTCTTCTCCATTTAGTGCATATGACTTCCGTTCTGGTTGGAAAAGATCAACCTCAGCTATTTATATGGCTTCGTGTTCAGTGTTTTAATAGTCTAAATCACTCAGATTGTTGATTTTTAGAGTACTGTCAAATTCTGCATATAAATTACGTTCACTGTGATGACAAGTGTAAACTGAATTTCCACATAGAGTTGGTTTGATTTTAAATATTTTGTAAGATGTTTGCTAAATTTTAAGAAGTAGGTTTTTGCCTAGGAAATGTTGTTGTGTGTAGGTCATGTGAACTTAGTATACACAGGATGTGGTAAACCCTTATCCATTTGTTTTTATATCAGTCTTTGGGAATCTGTGCTCCGAGTTTATAATAAACATCCTAAAACAAATTACAAAAATCAGGTTGGCAAAATTTCTCCCTACACACACACACACACACACACACACATGGTGATACCGCTTACGAACACAAAGTAGTGATCATTTTGCCTTATGAATTACATATTAATGATGAATCCAATTTAGTTAACGATTATTCTGAGGATAAACACAAGATTTAAAAAAAAGAGAATTTGGAAAATGCGAACCCATAATACAGGAGGCAGCACTTTCTTCATGGGTAGAGAGAAGAAAGCCAATACATTTACAGTTACAACCAATGGCATGATTAGGTTCATTCCCCTCGTATTAAGGCCTAGCAGAATATGAAAATCTTCTGTGAATATTTATGCAAAAATTGTAACTCCTTTCTGAAATATGTTATGTCGACTCTGTTACAAGTGAAGAAATTGATCTCTTTTACAGATAATGAAACTTCAATTCGCATATTTTCTTTTAACAGTTTCGCCTACATCAAAGAGTTACGAGTGCACACCTTGAAATTACAGGAATACAAGTTACACCTACATTACAAAGTCATGAGTGCACACCTTGAAATGATAAGATGGACTTCAATATCGTATGATGTAAAACATTTTTTTTTTATTGTTCGAGAATGATTTATTTCAGAACACGATTATTCAGAATCTGAACGTGGTTTCTAGATAGCGGTTTTTCAAGATAAGAAACCGATACTGCGATTATGGATAAATATATTGTATTTCCTCTGTGTGTTTCCTAACTTAGACTTGTGCAAAATTAAATAATTACATATATTTTAGATGGTAATGAGACATTTGTTCCAACAGGTAGAATTATATCAAAAAATGCTCTTCATGTCACCAAACCTACAACTGAATTCCGTTCCCTGGAATCTAGTGATCTGATTGGATAAAATTTAAGTCTACTTTAAGTCTGGCCATTCAAAAGTCGTATGTTCGACAATCTGAGTGAGAGTACAAACGAAAAATTACGAAACTCATTTGCAGAGAAATATAATATTGAAAAGGTTGCGTATCAATTTTTTTTATATTTGAGGTGCAGTACAAAACATATTTGTCATTTTGTCGATGCTATTCAAAATAGTTGTACAAAAATCCAAACATGCCTAAAACAGAGATTGCTTATCATCAGTCAGCCTTGGTAGCATGATTGTATGAACAGTATGATTTTTGCAGATGTCATTGTAACACATAACAGTGTGAATTTTACCGGTGTCATTGTGGAACATAGTAATATTATATTAATATATGTATATTAATATATGTGGTTTGGCACGGATTTAAATCTATGGCATGTTGAGGATGACCGTTTTCGTTAATACAGCTTGTACCGAATTGATTGATCTATAATGAGGTTATGTTTGATAACTGTCAGGTTAAACTGTTCAACAGGTAAAGCTCTGGTTTTGCTATCGAAAGAAATAAGGGTTGAAATGTTGCAGAAACAGCGCTTGAAATTGCTGAACATTTTTTCATAAGTTGAAACTTTTCAGAGATCTGTTTGTTGAGAGAAGAGGAAAAAATTTACAATTGCTCGGCTTTGAAGGGACGTGTGTTAATGATGGCTGTTAGACAAACCTAAATTCCGATTGGACAATTTAATCGTCTGCGAAGTGTTTTTCAGACAAAGTGTTTTGTTCTATAGATGTATTACACCACCAAACATGGCAGTGTAAGCTAGGCAAAAATGTCTAGCTCCGAGGAATTGTTAGTTAGCCAATAATGTAGTTGAGACAAAAATGAATTTCGTTTGAACTATTTTTATAACTATGATATGAATTGTTTTATCCTATAAATTGGTTTTATTAATGTAGAACAATTTTGCGGGATATACATCTATTTATTATCATCCGTATGTGTGAATGTCCGACATTAGCCAAGATATTGAGTCATAGTTCCCATTGCAGGGGCTTCATGGATATTAGGCTTGAGAAGATTATGATATCTGTCAATTGGTGATGATAATTCGTTTTAATTAGAACTTATAATGTTATTATTATTATTATTATTATTATATGGTATAACGGTACCAATTGCGCAAGTCCAGGTGGGCGGAGCTTAAGGTATATGGAACATTGTATTCAGAATTAAAGAACAACTCTAGCTGTGATTGGTGCATTATGTAAGAGTTGTACTTTCTGTTTGGCTTAAAAAAAATGTTGAGCCTCTTGGCAACACGTGAGTTTGTGTTAATTTCTATCTAGATCATATTTTGTATTTTTTAAGATTTTTTTAAAATATGGTACACATGGCTGAAAATGTGCTTGTTGTGACTAGATAACTCTAACCACTGTCTAGTTCCAGTAGAGTTATCTCTCTTAAATGCAATGGAGTACCTGGTTATGTCATTGTCAAATTGACAATCTAGCATTGTTCTATATGGCAGTGTGTGACATGCATGCCCAAGTAGGACAGAAAGTATATTTATTTCACAGAACATTAGCATTGAGGTATATGGAGAAACAATTGGTACCGTGATACCTAAAGGAAAGAATAGCCTCACAGTGTATCCATAGAAACGCATACATGTGGGCGGCATTTATGAACTATACTAGTTTGATGTAGGAAAACAAATGTGTGCTGAACAGTTTTGGTCAAATATTGAAAGTTCTTTAAGAATAAAATGTATGAAATCTTCAGAAAATAGCACAGGTTGGCTTTGGATGGGGACTTTTGATAACTATAGCTATGATAGATATAGGCTTGTGTTACCTGATGCCTTTATGTATGTGCTGTTACCTCCTAGATTGGAATGCATGCAACAAAATAAGTTATGGAAACATAATATAGTTGATTTTGGCCAAATATTGGCTATTTTACCTGCAAAAGATGAAAAATCATGTGTACAAAAACAGCTATCTTGTTCTTGTAAGGCATGCCATAAACCAGGATAGAGAACACTCTAAGTACACTTGTAGAGAGATCACTTGTACCATGTGGGATGTTCTGGCATGAGTAATTTTTAGGTAATTTATTAAGGATATGGTATTCCTTCACACTTTGATTTGAATCGTCCTGCTCTAATTGTCCTTTTTTTTTTACACTTTCCTGCTTTGAAATTGTTCATGTAGTTAGTTCAGTTCTCTTGCATTCCCTTTTGTTGAAGTAGCAGTGAATACCAACAAACAAGAACAGTTTCCTTAAGTCATCATTTCCCATTGGCACTTGTATAAGCCCAATTATAATCTACTATTGACTTTCAATTAATCCTATTTCTTTCTGTCAAGCTGCTCTTGTGGAATTTCCATGTTTGGTCCAACATTACAGAATGATAACCATTTTAGTCACACAGTGCGTATTCATTCCATTCAAATCCACACTGTTCTTGAAACTTTGCATCGAATCGCAAGAATCCAAATTGGCATGAGATGATATCTGCATGGTTATGGAAGGCTGCACTCTACATGCCGGCATTGTAGAAAATATGAACTATGTGATATGAAAGAGCTGCGTCATCTTAGAAATTAAAATTACATGACTCTTGAGGTCTCCACTAAATATAGGAGTCTAAATGTTAGGTTCTCACTTTATCAGTAATGTATTTTGAGATAATTTAATTGCAATGAAGTTAATACAGGTTGTTGATGAACTCATCTATATTACATGGATACTGTATTAGAGGTTACCACACCTTATGTAAATCATTCAGTTATCTCCCTTACACCAGTCATATCATTTCAAGGAAATAAAATCTCACATTTTCAGTGACTGGTTATGAAAATAAAGAGAAGATTTGTGAAGCATTATATTAGCCCTCAATCTTGATGCAAATGTAAGTAGAAGCAAATTTAATAATTTCTCACAGTAAAGTTTACAAGTTTAAAAACTGATAAGGTATGTTCTGCTTGGATCTGAGATAAGTTTATCTCTATCTTATGCCAATTATTATTAAATTCTTATGTAGAAGAAATATACTTTATATGTATCTATATTATCTAAATTATTCACCCTTTTATATTAGATGGAAATGAACACAACTTCACTTGAAATTTGGGTACCTGTAAGGGATGTTATAGCACAGTTGCCTTTGGGCTGTCCTTGGACCTGTTGGGCCCTGCCCCATATATTTGTCCAAGGTAAGGTCATCAAACTTTCACTTCTCATTTCTCGCATTGCTGATTTTGCCTCCTTTAATTCCTTTATCATAAGCTACCTCTCTCTTTTAGATAAACACATTCCTCCTGTTTTTAACTCCATTTGATGTGCTATACTTAGTGTTTATATTTGGCATTTTTCTGTATTTTATTCCCCTAATTTCACCCCCCAATCCAACATAACCACTTATAAGCTGTGATTTACTATATCTGGTGACTGACTGGCTTATTGAAACAATTTTATTCACATTACAAAGGAGGAAAGCTTACTATTTGTGTTACAATGAGGATGGGTAGGTGGACCTTTGTGTGAGGACTGGTGGTTAGTGACCTCTTGTATCTGCAGATAGTGTAAAGTGGTCAAAGCTTATACTTTATAATAAGATTGGGTCATGTCCACCGGTCTCTGATGTTAAGTTCTGCACCTACCAAACAAATATAAATTCCTTTCTTTTAGGTGAATTGTACATTTTGAAGTAGGACAGGTACATGCTATTTGGTACATTGACCTTTGACCTAGTTATTACATAATATGACATAATGTGATTTATCCCATATCACCTATGTGAAGTTCAATAAGTGCTGATATGAATAAGATACAACTCATAGTTGAAAGAATTCATTTTATTTCAAAAGATGATTTTGATGGTGAAGCAAAAGTATGAAAACAATAGTTCAAACAGCTCAATGACATTTCTATACACATTCATATAAGACATAGGCTAGTACCTCATCAAATTGTTTTTCACAAGTGAGACTAAGTATATTTGTTACTTATACAGTCCCAAACTATTTCACAGATTATTGGAAAAATTAAGGTTTGCTATAGGTATAACGGTACCAATTGCGCAAGTCCAGGTGGGGGGAGCTTAAGGTATATGGAACATTGTATTCAGAATTAAAGAACAACTCTAGCTGTGATTGGTGCATTATGTAAGAGTTGTACTTTCTGTTTGGCTTAAAAAAATGTTGAGCCTCTTGGCAACACGTGAGTTTGTGTTAATTTCTATCTAGATCATATTTTGTATTTTTTAAGATTTTTTTAAAATATGGTACACATGGCTGAAAATGTGCTTGTTGTGACTAGATAACTCTAACCACTGTCTAGTTCCAGTAGAGTTATCTCTCTTAAATGCAATGGAGTACCTGGTTATGTCATTGTCAAATTGACAATCTAGCATTGTTCTATATGGCAGTGTGTGACATGCATGCCCAAGTAGGACAGAAAGTATATTTATTTCACAGAACATTAGCATTGAGGTATATGGAGAAACAATTGGTACCGTGATACCATATCCATTAATTTATACTTCGCTCGATCCAGGCTGTAACAACCATGCCAATCATCTCTTTGACATCGATACTCATCATTCTAAAGGTAATAATAGACAACACTGTAAGTTCAGAACAATACATCAAAGCAAAATACACTTTTCATTTTAGTTGGAGTTGGGAAGTTTTAGAATTGTAAATAAAGAAAGTATGCACAGTTTATTAGTTGTTTTTTAATGAAACTTTACTAGTTTAAATATTAAGCAACTATCCCGACGCGCTAAAATGCCAGCTTGCCTACGTAGACTTTCCACTTTTAGAGTCTCCTTTTGGACTCAGTTATATCGATAAGCAGAAAGGGATGAGTGCTACTCCTTTATGGAAATTAGTGATGTTTGTTCTGAATATGACTCATCTGCTCCTGCGTTATACCAAAGCAGATCATGGTCGGTACTATTTACATTGGAAAGGTGATCTGCGTGGACAAAATACGGTGATCCATTTCATGGTAATAAACTATTCTTGGGGGATAACTGAGTGCTAGCTTTGCTATCCGAAATCTGCATTCTTCTTTCTTAGATTTCTTAAGGATTATGTCTCCATTTGGGTCACTGTACCACGCTTCATGGCTATCTCTCTTTAAATACCACAGCAGAAATTTTACATTATAATTCATTCTATTTAACATGATTATTTCTATTGTATTATGATAATTACAATCAGGTAAAATTACTTAATAAACTACCACTAGAACGTCCAAAATTATTTTTTCGTTACTTAAACTACACTAAAAATGGAAAAGTCAGAAACATGTTAAAGCTATATTGGAACAACCCGTTATCAATGTTCAAGGAAGCACATGCATACCTGTCTTTGCACAACGGTGGTCATACATTAAAACCATAGCTATCACTGATGTTACTCGAATCAGTTAAAATTATTGACAGTGTATAGCTTCTACTGTATACATATGGCTTAAGGACCAACATGAGTACATAAACCGTGAATACATAAACCTGACAAGGTTAAAGGTTTCACTGATACGATAAATAGAATTATTGATAAGGATAAATTCATGTTCCAGCGGTCTATTTGTAATATATCCTAATTCTACAAACGACATCTAGGTCTGTCCCTCTGAGGCTACCAAATATTCCGGAACGGCTCATCACCATTCTTAAAGGTTTTTCTCTCTCTCTCTCTCTCTCTCTCTCTCTCTCTCTCTCTCTCTCTCTCTCTTGTAGTGATAGTGTTTATCCGTATCAAAGGCATTACGGCATTACAAAAATTGATATATTTAGTTTTCTTTGAAGTAGTAGAGAAGAGAATGAAAATCAGCGCCTTCATCATATAATAGATAGATAGATTGATAGATAGATAGATAGATAGATAGATAGATAGATAGATAGATTCAGCTGATACTTGTGTGTGTATCTAAATTAAACAAAAAAGTGTATCTTAATAAGATTTAAGTTGACTTATCGTGCAGTGACAATTTAAACCATTCCTACGCTCTAGACAAAGATAACGACATTTATTTCTTATACTCTTTATATTGAGTCATACTTGAATCATACGTTGCCATCGGATATATTCTGATCCTGAATCTCATTATCCGCCAGTAGAATCTGTCTAAAATCACTAAATTCTTCTGTTACTAAATACCTGGCCTGAAAATCAAGAATCTCTACAGCTTCAGTTTGAGCCTGAGATTTTGTTTTGACCAATCACAAATAATGTTACACTTGAAAACTTCTTTCTGATTGGCCAATGAGTGTAAAACTCAGTTTCAGATTCACGCTCAGATACTTACGTCATCTCCATGACATGAGAAATGTATGCGTATCAAAGTGTGATTGGTCAGCCACATTGAAAGGAAGTCGATGGAGACGAACGTGTCATACATTGCCCGATTATGCCTACCTATTTCTTTTATTCGTTCCTTTTCTACAAGAATGTTATTTACAGAAATTACTTTGTTTTCAGAAATGTGTTGTCTTTATCTAAAAGTATAATGAATTCGTAGTTAAATCATCATGAGGTGACATATCTCCTGAAGTTCGATGCGTTAATAAAATTCATGTCAGAAGATCTAATGGTGTTGCACAGAAAATGTAAATTTATACTAGCGAAAACCCTTTGAGTACTTAATTTGTTTTCTACGCAAGTCTTTCGACAATAAAAGACTTTCGCTGCATGAAGAAAGATATTGGTGTGGTACAATGCAATTGTTAATATTTGACAGGAACCCTTTCCTTGAATTCGCCTACATTTCAATCCTGCAGAGGATATTTTAAACCTGTTGTTCTTCTGCTGTCATAAATCACAAGTTTCGCTCATTGGTATAGCTTTCAGAAACATACAAATTTTCAAATAGGCTCGCTTTGTCTAGTGCTTTATCAGTTATAATAAACAAAAGAGTTTGTCCTTCTGTAAAAGTATTTTTCTCCATAATGACTTTCAGCATCTCAATATATAATTTATCAAATACAAGCGATTTGCAAATTTCTATTATTATGCTCTCGTACGTTTAACTAAATTGTAATATCTGTTGTGGTAGCATGTTAGCACGAGCAATTTCAAGTGGTGATAGCTTAAAGAGTTATCCTACGTAACCGCTTACACTCTATCACGTGTTAAGTTTTGTAATTCTTTATACTCTATCGCTTGTTAAGTATTGTCACTCTTTACACTCTATCACGTGTTAAATTATGTGAATATTTATACTCGTTCACTTTAACACGTGTTAATCTTTATGACTCTTTTTACTCTATCACGTGTTAAGCTTTGTGACTTTATGCTCTATCATTTGTTTAGCTTTGTGACTCTTTACACTCTATCACCTGTTAAATTTCGTGATTCTTTACACTGTCTCACTTGTTAAATGTCGTGACTCTTTAAACGCTATCACTTGTTACATTTTGGTGACTCTTTACATGCTATCACTTGTTAAATGGTGTGACTCTTTATACTCTATCACCTGTTACATTATGTGACCCTTTACACTCTATCACGTGTTAAATGTCGTGATTCTTCATACTCTATCACCTGTTAAATGTTGTGACTCTTTACACTCTATCACTTGGTAAATTTTGTAACTCTTTACACTCTATCGCATGTTAAACATCGTGACTCTTTACACGCTATCACTTGTTAGATGTTGTGACTCTTTGCACGCTATCATCTGTTAAATGTCATGACTCTTTACACTCTATCACCTGTCAAATTTTGTGACTCTTTACACGCTATCACCTGTTCAATGTCGTGACACTTTAGACTCTACCACTTGTTAAACGTCGAAACTCTTTATACCATATCACCTGTTAAATGTTGTAACTCTTTTAACTCTATCACGTGTTAAATAACGTGACTATTTATACTCTATCACATGTTAACTGTCGTGACTCTTTATACTCTATCACCTGTAAATGTTGTGACTCTTTATACTCTATCGCGTGTTAAATGTCATGACTCTTTACACTCTATCACTTGTTAAATATTGTGACTCTTTACATGCTATCACGTGGTAAATATTTGGCTCTTTACACTCTATCGCATGTAAAATGTCGTGAATCTTTGCACTCCATCACGTGTTAAATGTCGAAATGTCGTGACTCTTTACACGCTATCACCTGTTAAATGTCCTACTGTTTACGCACTATCACGTGTTAAATATCGTGACTTTTTACACTCTATCGCATGTTAAATGTCGTGACTGTTTACATGCTATCACGTGTTAAATATCGTGACTTTTTACACTATATCGCTTGTTAAATGTCGTGACTCTTTGCACGTTATCACCTGTTAATTTGTGTGACTCTTTACACTATAGCATGTCACATTTCGTGACTCTTTACGCTCTATCACGTGGTAAATGTCGTGATTCTTTACACTCTATCACTTGTTAAATATCGTGACTCTTTGCACGTTATCACCTGTTAAATTTTGTGACTCTTTACACTCTATCACGTGTTAAATGCCGAAATGTCGTGACTCTTTACACTCTATTGCATGTTAAATGTTGTGATTCTTTATGCACTATCGTATTAAATGTCCTACTCTTTACACTCTATTGCATGTTAAAAGTCGTGACCCTTTACACCCTATCACGTGTTAAATTTCGTGACTATTTACACGTTATCACCTGTTAAATGTCGTGATTCTTTACATTCTATTACTTGTTAAATGTCGTGAATATGCATGTTAAGTGTTGTGACTCTTAAACTTTATCATGTGTTCAATTGTGTGATTTTTTTTGTACTCTTTTACGTGTTAAGCTTTGTGCCATACTTTCTCTACTTGTTTAGTGAATACTTATCTTCTATTCCGGAAATGAGTTGCCTCTCTATAGTGGGTATTTGTTATCTTGATAAAATAAAATAAAACATTTTTCTAAACTTAAAATAATTTTGAGGAAGGCTTTATTTTTTTAACAAGACTATGTAGTTTTCATATTATAAGAATTGTCAGGCAAACATGAATTTTACATACTTCCACTAAGTACCTACCATTGGAAAGGCGATCACACTATCGCTAGGCTATTTCCGTCAAGCTGAGAAATAACTTCGGATGTAGTTGTTAGTTAGTTAGTTTTGCCCGTCACCCCTGCCGGGGTATAGGCCGCCCACAAAAGATCGCCAGAGGCTTCTGTCCTGTGCCATCCCTTCAAGCTGACTCCAGGTGTGACCCATCTTAGTGATGTCCGCTTCAAGATCGCGTCGCCAGGTGTTTCTTGGTCGTCCCCTTCTACGGTTGCCTTGAGGGTTCCATTTCATTGCCTGTCTGGTAATGTTGGTTGGTTGTTGGTTAACTCCGCCATGGACGGTCCCAAGCCCGGATGTAAAAGGAGGAGGGTTGGGCGTGGGGCTAGCAACCCGACCCTGTAAAACCCCAACTAGCTACAAAAACGCCAACAGAAGATGTAGTTGTAGGAATACACATACATTTCATGGGTTTGGTATTCGAATCCGGCGACACAAAAGTTGCGACCTAAACAGTTGCTATTTTTCTATTGTGAATTTGACTCCTTCCGCTGGCATATTGCGCCATATGAACAAAAGTAGTTCCAAATATAGTTCTCAATGACGTAGGAATAACATACTAAGTTTCTCTCTAGACATGACACAATAAACGAACATCCGCCGATTTCTAGACCCCTTCTCGCCTTGAGAAAAAGGGAAGCAACCAGTACGATATCCAAATATTTGTCCGTCAAAGCAGAATAGTTGAACTGATCATTGAGTCATAATTGTGCCTTTATACATTTTAATTGTCCCAAAATGCAACTGGAAAGCAAATTCATATTTCAATCAGTAAACTCTTATTTCAGACAATGATGTTCTTAATACTTTCTACGTGTATCTTGGGACTTGGAAGAGGTAATACAAATGTTAAACACATTCTCTCTCTCTCTCTCTCTCTCTCTCTCTCTCTCTCTCTCTCTCTCTCTTAAAGGTTTCCACGTATATAATATTTAGGGAAATAGATGGATAGATATATCTTATGTAGTAGAGAAGATCGCATATATACAAGATCAGCAATATTATCCATAATAATGTTGTGAAATTTTAATCGATATTTGCCGCCCGTATTCTTCAGGAACAATTTCCATCCCCTCTTCTTTGATAAGATCCTTATTATTGTTTATATTGTACTGGTGAAACGGTACTCTGAAAATAATAGTTGAATACCATTTTTATTTTCATTAAAGGAACAAACGAATCCCGACGTCTGACAAAAAATATACTTATTTTCAGTTTTTCCTCAAAGACCACATTAATTAGTATTTATTACTCAATCCTGTGAAATGTTATCCCTCTTTTACAATGGGGGGGGGGGTACTTAAAATCGGGTCGTTCACATTGATCTTTGATTGGTTTTATTATTTTGTGCTTTGTGGGATGCAAATCAATGAATGACTCACACTCCAAACATTGCATTAAATATCATCAAGAATCAAGTCTCAACACCTGACCTTACTTCTTACCATTTCGTTCATTGTTGCCATCGTAAATTTTCTTTCAAATCAGCAAATCTTTTTTCCTGCATTTCATTACTAATAAACGGTGTTGTCTATACCAAGCGATCATGAATGGAAACATATTTCATGAAGATTTTTTTCTTAGCAGTTTTTGTTTGGATCCTTAGGACCAAGCAAACATTGTTAACTTTAGTAAGGATTGAGATTGTTTAATAGATTTTTCATTTCTTCTTCAGCCGTGGAGCTCTGGAGCTGGAGCCATGAAACGCACAAAGCTAATATTAACGATGTAATGAAACAAAAATTTGAATACACTGACCATTCAGGACAGTTTGGAATCGGTGAGGAAGATTCATTGTCTGTTCAAGAGGATCCGGTCAATCATGGTCAATACGTCCTCAGCGTTTTCTACCGGCAAGGAACCTTTACCCATCACGATCACAACGGGAACAACTGTCCACATATTTGCCACAGAGGAGCACAGTTTTACGTCCATCCAAAGAAGGTTAGAGACGCGGGACACCAGATCACAGACATGACACTTGAGTATGAAGTCTACTTTAATCATACCTTTCAATGGCAGAAAGGTGGGAAACTCCCAGGTCTCTGGGGAGGGGATAGAGACTGTTCTGGTGGAAGGATTAGCGACCACTGCTTCTCAACACGGCTCATGTGGCGAAGTGGTGGTCAGGGCGAGGTGTACGCGTACGTGACACATGACCAGAAAGCCGGTACAGATTTTAACAGTTGGTGTAATTCTCTTAAGAGCCGAGAAATCTACCACAAAGTAGGTTGCTCAGACCATGATGGTATCGGGATCGGCACGGGAGCTTTCCATTTTCAAACTGGCAAGTGGATCAAACTTACACAGCGAGTCCAACTAAACAGCCATCCACACGAACATGGAAGCGTAACACTCTGGGTAAATGACCACGCCGCGATTCATATGAACGACATTGTCATGAGAAACCAGTTTAACTTTGGAATTGACGGACTTTTCTTCTCCACGTTTTATGGAGGAAACGATCCCAGCTGGAAATGTCCGGCCGACACAACCACCCTTTATAGAAACTTCCGGTTGTCCACTGACGCTCCGCAACTTGTTCAGAGTCAACTTGTTGGTTAATTTCTTGCATTTATGTTTATTGTTACAGATATCCCAAGTGAAACTTTAATTTTAAAACAAATTGAAGATACTGTTTATCTACGGTTAATGGACACGCCTTTTTCAAAGTCTATTGTTCAGAGTGATATGCATTGCATGATGTATATTTCCATAGAACTAGAACTATAAAACTTGCTATGGACTTTATTTCCATAGAACTAGAACTATAAAACTTGCTATGGACTTTATTTCCATAGAACTAGAACTATAAAACTTGCTATGGACTTTATTTCGACAGAACTAGAACTATAAAACTTGCTATGGACTTTATTTCCATAGAACTAGAACTATAAAACTTGCTATGGACTTTATTTCCATAGAACTAGAACTATAAAACTTGCTACGGACTTTATTTCGATAGAACTAGAACTATAAAACTTGCGATGGACTTATCGGTTCCATCAAATAAAACCTTCAGTTCAAAACTAAATCCTTGATTCTGAACTATTAAATTTAAAAATTATATATTAGGTCCTTAACTTCGAGGTGCAAGCTAAAATCATTACTTAAAGTGTTACACGATCAAACATTATTATGCACTCACTTGGAACTCGATTTCAAAATATCCATAATGCAAAATCAGGCTGTTTTGATTTCAGTAGAATAAAACATCATATCTACCTACCTTGTCGATTCCTTTGTACTTTCAATTTTCGAAACAATGTTCCCAATATTGAGTAATTATAATAAGAGTTTCAGTAATTGGTTTTCTGTTTGAATCCAAGCTTTAATATGAAATTTTCAAGTACCTACGTCATTTGTTCTTCTTTACAATTGATTACATCCTCTTTGTGGCAAGAATAAAAACACGCATTTCAGAAACTAGTTTTTATTTTATTTTTCGTAAAAATAACAATCATTAATAAATAAAATGTTTAGTTTGAATTCCATTTTTATATTTAAGAATCGAACAACTTCAGGACAAGTTTGCGCTATTTATGATGTATACATCAACAAAAGCTAACGAAGCATCAATGTTGTGTCTGAAACTACATCGCTGTTTCCTGATAAAGCTATCATTAGACTGTATCCTTATTAAACACAGACGTTTATAGAACAGAGTGAGGAAAATTTAGTCTGCTCTCAAAATTAAGGAAACTTCATCAAGAATTACAATCTGTTTCATTTCGAACATGAACGATATTTGAGAACTAGGCAGAATAAACGTGACAAGATTAGACCTTCTCTCACATCTGTCGGAATTCCTGTCACGATTTATTTGTACGAGGCGTGTACTTCAAAGTAAGCAGACAAATAGGGTCAGAAAGGAATGCTCATCAACGTTTTGATTGACAATGAATCGTAAGAAAATTTAAATAGTACGTTATACCAGACACTCATTTATGGCAATGTGTAGCTAAGGTAAATCAAATGATTTTGATCTGAACACTTTCTCTGGCTCTAGAAGGAAGATAGAAAATATGGAACAAAGAGCACTGGTAAAACTATTCGCCTTGCTTATGCAAGCGTGCATAAAAATAGCTTACATATTTGATGCAATGCTGAGTAGTTCATGTCTATAAAATAAACTATGAATTATTAATGAATAGCTGCCATTGCATTCTATACATGCTTTAAACAAAAACATTCTTAACTTTGTTGTCGGTCCTACTAATTATATGGCTATATCCTGCATGCCGTATGAATATTTTCAGTCTTCGCATAGTTTGAAAAAAATAACCACACCCAACAGATCTTGAAGCTCAAATCTTGGTTTCAATATGCATGATTGATTCAACATGAATGAGAACTAAATTTGCATTCCGTCTGGTAGCTGCATGCTAGACGTTAGTGCAGACTTAAATTTGCATTCAGTCTGATAGCTGCATAGTAGACGTAAGTCCAGACTTAAGCTGCCATTCAGTCTGATAGGTGCATACTAGACGTAATTCCAGACTTAAACTGTCATTCAGTTTGATAGGTACATACTAGACATAAGTCCAGACTTAAACTGCCATTCAGTCTGATAGCTGCATAGTAGACGTAAGTCCAGACTTAAGCTGCCATTCAGTCTGATAGGTGCATACTAGACGTAATTCCAGACTTAAACTGTCATTCAGTCTGATAGGTACATACTAGACATAAGTCCAGACTTAAACTGCCATTCAGTCTGATAGCTGCATAGTAGACATAAGTCCAGACTTAAGCTGCCATTCAGTCTGATAAGGTGCATACTAGACGTAAGTTCAGATATAAGACAAGAACTATTTTTTCATAACACTAGGAGATCTTAGTTCATCCCAAAAATTATGTAAAATGGTTTCCATGGAGTCGTATGCCACGCAATGACCGATTGTCCTATCAATGTTAAGCATACAATAGGCAGTGTATAGCCTAATATACCCATCCAAAATTTATCCGACATTTAAATCTCAGTCGAACTGCAATTTACACTGACTAAAAGTTTACTTTGGCGTTTTATGAATCTATTGTAAGGAGTTCTAAATATTGTGGATGGTAATTCGAATAGTATAGACAAAAGTTAGCTATCATAACATTTGTTTACAAATGAACATTAACATAAAATACAAACTACAATCATGGAACAACGTCAAGCACACGTTATAGATACAAATAAGTAATAACTCACGAAGATTAATTAGAGTGATGGGTTATTTGGAGGTTAACAATTGAATATATCAAGGCTCTCATGGAATCTATCAACGTTACATGGATCACAAGACTTTAAGCAGGAAATAAAAAAATAAAAACATATATAATGGTGCAAGGTATACCTACAGTCAAAAGGAAATGTTGGTGGAAGCGATTATTTTGAAAGTTATTCTATACGATTTTTACAAACATAGTGTGACATCGAATGACACGAAAGCGGACACTAGTATATAATATTCACTTAGTTCTTCTACATTTGCATAAACAGTGGACTTATTTCCGCCCATTTCTTGCCTTTTTACATCATAACATTGCATTGCATGTAATACAAGATTTTTGTCCCCGTTCATGGAAGCGCCTCATTCCCAAACATTCTGGAAATAATTTTGTTAAGCTCAATTAGCAACTCTCTGTATATTTGAAGTTATCAATTTCTGAAAAACATTCAAGAAATTTCCACTTATTTCACAGCAGACAATTACTTTACAAACAATGTTTCAGCACTATTTTGTGCCAGATGCTAGATTAAATTATAGTATTATTTTTTATTTATAACTTAGACATACGGGTTACAAACCTGTTGAAAAGCAGATATTTGTCAGACATTTACACCCATTTCTTTGCTAAAATTATTAATAAATGTTAATCCGTATTGCTTGATATAAAGCAAAAGTGAGACTGCTGGTACATTTTTCTCTCTGACTAAAAGCGAAGATCTTTTAGTGTTGTGTGTACTCAATTAAGCTGAAAGAACTACAGTTAAACGTCAAGTATCCGGACGTCGATGATACGGATTATTCACTTATACGGACTATTACTGCGTCCCCCAAACTTCTCATTTATTGCAATGTACATGTATGTCAATAAATGAAATTTTTTTGATGAACACTACGTCAACATAAAACAGAGCAACATAAACCAGAAGCAAACGCAATCGAATATACCCAGTATTCTATTTACATTTCTACTTTTTAAAACCAAACTTATATCATCCGGACGAAATCCTTGTTTCTACCCAATATTCTTTTTTCGGTTATACTTTTCAAAATAAAATCAATCGAATCTACCCAATATTTTTCTATTTACAATCATACTTTTATAAAACAAGCCCTGATCATCCGGACGAAATCTAATCTTCGACCCAATATACTTTTAAAAACCCAACCCTGATCCGAACGAAATGTCCTCCGATGGATCCGGATGATCCAAGTTCTTCTGTGTATTGTTAACTATGCAGGAAATTATCTGCTCTAATGCAACACTCTCAACGTTTGATTGGTCATGCCTAAGATGGCTATTTTAGTGAAATTATGATTGGACACAGAAACTTACAGAGTTGAAGAAAAACATTGATATTAGTCTTAAGTCAAATTTAAAACAGTAATTTCAGTGCTTTCTATTGTGATCATACTTTTTGGACAAAATGTAAAAGCAATATTACAGTGTTTATCTAGTGAAACTTGGAAGACAAAGGTGGATATTTTTTCGTAAATGCCTTAACTACAATACAATGATTTTCATAAAACTAACTGTATCCTACGTGTTTTACCGATACAACCTCTCTCATTTTGTATAATTGTTAAATAACTTTCTCATGTCAATATTTTTCTGGTGTTTTGTTTTGATTCTGATAAAAGGTCAGCAAGTACTCCCATGAGTTGGCATCAATTAGGAAGTAAACGCGACATAGATAATACGACATTCCTCTGTTATCAGTCTAAAGGAGTGCATGAGAAATAATGACTGTCGAGTACGATGACCTGACATGGCAAACAGTTCACCCGCACAAAGAGGTCGACAACTGAATGATTCACGGTACTTATTCAGTTCCCATAGTTAACCTATGCAAACACCATGATATTAAAACTTTAAATTTTACTGTTCATGATCAAACTTACATTTATTAGTATAGATGTAACCTGGATGACAGCTTCTCTGTAGAGAAAAGGATCAACAAGTGTTTGAAACATGTGCTGTCAATTCCGCACCAAAGAGTCAGGTACTAATGGGTGTTCCAAACTCAAAACTGTTAAAAAAAACAATGTCTCAATATTTTCAGTTGCAACTAGGATAAGCTCGCAAAAGGATATATAAATCTTACTTATCAACCAATCCTGGCCATCCAAACTTATGCATACTCTATTTTATTTTCAACAATTTCCAGATTCGTTCCCATTTTCCATACAATTAGCATCATGTGTCTTGAGGAGACCGTTCCTGTAAACCAGAAGTGGCCTTAGTGCGGCTCGCGAGAGCCTGAAACGTGGCGCTTATGGCGTAACTAAGACAATTAATGATATCAATGATATTTGATATTTTCTTGAAATTTGGTATAAATATCTATATTTATTTAGTGTGAATTACATATACGTTAGTAAAAATGATGAATAAAGGATTAGAATGGTAGCCAACGGCATATATCTTCTTTTCCTTATCTTGGTCATGAGGGAGTTCTCTTTTCGTCGTGCAGATTCGTTTCTTTCTCAGAATCTAAACATCATGCCCCCATTCCCGTAAGATATTTTTCCTCCACTACTTCTGATCAGCATAAACTGTTTTTAGTATTTCAAACAATGCATTAAACTTGTTACCGAAACACTTGTTTTGGAACCATCAATTCCATTTTCAGATGTATTCCTTGTTTACAAACATGTTTATGTTGAGAATTGTAACTTGTTTATGTAATTCCAATTTATTTACCAATCCAAATATGTATACATACATACATACATACATACATACATACATACATACATACATGCATACATACATACATACATACATACATACATACATTTCACTCATTGCATTAATTAGTATGTTATTATAGATAATGTATGTAGATCATATTACGCTGACTTGGTCTAGATTGTATGTTTGATGTTCATTCGTTCACGAAACTGTTCACTCTTGAGTCATGAATTTCACTATGATATGCATCTATAGTATTAACACACATCTGCAACAAAAGAAACTCATCGTGACCTTTTCTGTAAAAAAAATAAACACATCGTGACCTATTTTTCATCTTTTGCTGACTTTGGTTAAATAGTTGTGCTTAACGCATGACATACAACATGTACACCAACATACAAATATGACACTTAATGAATGGATACAGTTTGATGCGTGATACGAACCTTAATGAGTTGATACATTTTGATGCATGATACGACACTTAATGAGTGGATATATTTTTATACGTGATACGAAACTTCATGAGTGGATACGTTTTTGCATGATACACCACAATAGCAATGAGTTACATAACCTGTATTTAATGATTCGGTAACTTGGGTAAAATGTTGTCACCAGCTTTAATGTTTTGTATGTCTCAGTCTTGAAACTTTATACTTCGGTGTATCTTTCTTAGAACAACCACCTTACAACCAGAGAAGGTCAATGTGACCAACATTTTATGCTTTTCTGGGTTCTTTTCAGTTCATGGCTACAGTGATTATTCCGTACCATAGCGGTATCTCAGGTTACCCAGAAGGTCGTTCTGACCATTGTAGTATGAAGTAACAACAAATACGTTTATTAAAAAGTAAACTTTTCAAAATAATGTTTATTGTAACTATGAATGAGTATAGGAACTAGACGAGTCAACTCATTAGTGTGGTTTTAATTATGATAATTAATGTATATAAACTATGCTTTTGCCAATAATTGTCACTCCAAGTTACTCAAAACCTGTGACTTTCACTTATTAAACGTGGGTTTTTTTATGACTTCTATATAGAACCTCTATTTTGATTCCAATGAAAATATTTTTTCGGAAAAATTCTTAAAGAACTACTATAGAGATTCATTCTGAAGACTACCAATACGATTCAGAGTTTGAAAGAAAAAGTTAATCTAAATTTCAGATCCTATGATGCTGAAAATTACAATACAAGACTCTCCAGATGAAGCCCATGACAGTTACGCAGGACCAAATATATCTACAACCAACTTTTCCAACACTTACTTCAAACAACTCCAAATGTACTGCGAAACATTTTAAATAAACTTTAGGAAAATTGCTACTTCCGGAAGTATTGGACAAAGCAACGATGATGCCAATACCCAAAGCCGGAAAGGACCAAACTGATCCTTCCAACTATCAAACTATATTTTCAAATCCATGAAACAGATGAGGAACAATATATTGTTCTGGTGGTTAGAATCCAACGACCTACTATCCGACGTTCAGTGTGGATTCAGATGTCAGAGAAGCACAACTGGCCATCGTACCAGACTTGAATCATTAAATTAGAGATGCTTTCATCAAGATATAGTATGTAGTTGGCGTTTTTTTTTTTTTCGACTTAGAGAAAGCTTAATTACACATCAAAGAAATAGGGCATAATGAATAACCAGTTCAACTTAGCCCTAAGAAAACTCCTGCCGAATTTCATTTTAAACTTTACAAAGACAGACATTTCAGAGTTAAGGCTGGTAGCATCCTTTGAGAAAGCTATTCACAGGCGATTGGTGTATCTCATAGCAGCATATTATTAGTTATCCAGTTTAACATGAAAGTAAAAGCTTGTAAAATGTCTAAATGCTGGACCGGACTGCTCATTTTACGTTGAAGACCTTGTGAACGTTAACTTTGATGCGAACAAACAATAATTTTTGAAATGGGCACACAAGGGTTCCAGGTTTCAGATCAAAAACTAACTGTATGCATTTCAGTCGATTACATCGTGTTCATGATGACGACCCAAAGTTCTATATTGTTTTTCTTTCCTCTTATCATGGAATACAAATTGTTGGGCCTTACTTTTCGACCGTAAACTTAATTTTCTTCAACATATTTGATGCCTCAGGGACAAATGTCAAAACGCTCAGCATTTAGTCGAGTCATGAAAAATACAAATTGGGGGACTGAATGGAAGTTTTTGCTCTAATTATACAGGTTTTTGCTCTAGTTAAACTTGACTGCACGTCGATTGTGTACGTATTAACTTGTAAATCTTACCTGCAGATGCATAATACGTTACACGGTCAGGGATTTAGAATCTGTATGTGTGCATTTAGAACTTCCCCTTCAGAAAGCCTAGATTAAGTCAAATGTAGCATCCATTTATCTCAGACGATAACTTCTAATCCATATAATCCTTATAATCCATACAATCCCTCTAATCCATATAATTATTTTAATCCATATAATGCCGCATACGATGTCGTGTTCAGACCAAAATACCAAACCCTGTACATTGAAAAACAAAATTTCATTCCATTCGCTTAGAACCAGCAACATTCTTGGTACCAAATATTGCAAAATTATGTATTCACAAATCACTACTGTGGTTGTCAAAACCTCCTAAAATAATAATTTGACATTTGTGAATTCAAAACTTCTTCAACAAATCCTATCCCTTTTGCCGAGTAAATTTATGAAATCAGAGCCTCCTGTCGTAGCCATATGCCACTTTACACTGTACGGTTCGAAATATGGGGACGAAGTTGGAGCGTCCATTACGACACACCATGGCACCATCTCGAGACAATTACCGGACAAAGCCTCAAATATTTACAGCAAACGTTACAGTCATACTCAAAGCTTTGAAATGAATTGAAAACTCAAAAACAAATTGCATCATGTTCCCATTCCACACTAAAAGCTTTGCAGAATTTTAAATTTGATGCGCCATATAATAGGGAAAAATGGTCTTCTCGTGCAATCAGAGAAACGTGACTTTCAAGAATTAATTTAATTACAAACTCTTTTGGATGCAGGTTTATCTTCCTGTTTGAAATTCTCATGAAAATTCCATGCTAAATCAGATTTATAATATTTTTGCAAGAATTTCTAAATAGAACTGCTTTATCATACTTGATTGTTTAAAGAACTACTAAATAAACTTTAGGTTTTACGAAAGGTTAATCTCGCATCAAATATTTGTATAGTTCGCCTACGATTATCACATTTGCATTTGGTCAAGCTAGTTTTGCCTTCGTATACCATAAGATTACAATCTATTTAAAACATTTGTTTTAAAGCTGATGTAAACTATTTTAGCTAAACTCAGCATAGCTTCAATTATGTGATCAGTTTTGTTAGGTTTAATAAATCAATCGAGGTTTCTCTAAAGGTACATACGAGTGATCTCCCTTTGCATACTGTCCGACGTTATCGAGCTATAACTAACTAAACCGTGATAGTAAAGTGTTAACTCCGATTCATCATGAACATTATTTAAGCACGAGACACAATAATTCGGTCTTAATTTACAGTAGGCATAAATCTGTATATGATCTACCCATGCCTTCTTTTTCTGCGTGTAATGCTTGAAATTCTTTTCATGTGTTTGGAGCTTTTCGACGCTTGAAAAAGCGACATTTTTGAAACGTGTATATTCATCCATTGGCAGTTAATTGTACATTGTGATTTATTCCTTTCCGAAAATTGTATCAAAAGCTTATTATATATTGCACAGTAAAATATTTCAGCAATTTGTTTTGACATTCCCAAATGGTTGCTTAATATTAATGTACTTTAATATTTTCGAAATTTGGACCTATCCCTTTATTCAAATTTCAATCATAGTTAATCTTTATTACTTAATATAAAGCTACCAAGAATAATCTGTGAGATGAAACTTATTGTCACAAATTTATCTTTAAAAACACAAACCCATATTAAAAGAATATTCATCACTGAAGCCAAATTAAAATATCTGTTTCAGGGAAGAAATTTTAACTTCTTGTTGGTTATAATCTAGAATCATGTTGACTCACTGGTTAATATATGCGATTACGTTGTCCTCCTGGTTAATATATGGGATGATATTGTACTATTGCTTAATATCTGGGACGATGTTGTCCCACTGGTTAATATCTGGGACGACGTTGTTCTATTGGTTAATATCTGGGACGACGTTTTCCTATTGGTTAATATCTGGGACGATGTTGTCCCATTGGGTAATATCTAGGACGACGTTGTATTATTGGTTAATAGCTGCGATGACGTTGGTACTACAGTTATGTACTTCACTGTTTATTGATCGATATAAATTATGTTACAACCAAAGTTCCCCAAAAATGTGATAACAATATGTCATGTCAAGGAAATAACAGTCATATCCAAACAATAATTACGGGGTTTTTTTTAAATTCAAATTATTAAACAAAATGAAAGTACAATATTACACAGTCTCCCTCTCTCTCTCTCTCTCTCTCTCTCTCTCTCTCTCTCACACACACACACACACACAGGTACACGCACACATTTACAAAATATGCATTCACAAACGAAAACATACAAATTAGTCTCCTTTGAAGATGCAGGACCTCAAATAAGTTTTCTGCACATAATGATGCAGTTTCGCTATTTCTTTGATTTAGGGAGTTGCCTCATATTGTCCATGTACATCCTTGCAGCGTTGCTGATTATGATGCAACAGAAATACAGGATTCTGACAAATGTGTTGTAGTAAAAACAAGTTCAACGGCTGTCGCTACACATGCATTTTATTAAGCATCAACAGGTAGCACAAATGTACGGGATACAATGCCAACAGGTAGCACAAATGTACGGGATAAAATCCCAACAGGTAGCACAAATGTATGGGATAAAATGCCAGTAGGTAGCACAAATGTACGGGATAAAATGCCAGTAGGTAGCACAAATGTACGGGATAAAATGCCAACAGGTAGCACAAATGTACGGGATACAATGCCAACAGGTAGCACAAATGTATGGGATAAAATGCCAACAGGTAGCACAAATGTACGGGATACAATGCCAACAGGTAGCACAAATGTACGGGATACAATGCCAACAGGTAGCACAAATGTACCGGATAAAATGCCAACAGGTAGCACAAATGTACTGGATAAAATGCCAACAGGTAGCACAAATGTACCGGATAAAATGCCAGTAGGTAGCACAAATGTACGGGATAAAATGCCAGTAGGTAGCACAAATGTACGGGATAAAATGCCAACAGGTAGCACAAACGTACGGGATAAAATGCCAGTAGGTAGCACAAATGTACGGGATAAAATGCCAACAGGTAGCACAAATGTACGGGATAAAATGCCAACAGGTAGCACAAATGTACGGGATAAAATGCCAACAGGTAGCACAAATGTACGGGATAAAATGCCAACAGGTAGCACAAATGTATGGGATAAAATGCCAGTAGGTAGCACAAATGTACGGGATAAAATGCCAACAGGTAGCACAAATGTACGGGATAAAATGCCAACAGGTAGCACAAATGTACGGGATAAAATGCCAACAGGTAGCACAAATGTATGGGATAAAATGCCAACAGGTAGCACAAATGTACGGGATACAATGCCAACAGGTAGCACAAATGTACGGGATAAAATGCCAACAGGTAGCACAAATGTATGGGATAAAATGCCAACAGGTAGCACAAATGTACCGGATAAAATGCCAGTAGGTAGCACAAATGTACGGGATAAAATGCCAGTAGGTAGCACAAATGTACGGGATAAAATGCCAGTAGGTAGCACAAATGTACGGGATAAAATGCCAACAGGTAGCACAAATGTACCGGATAAAATGCCAACAGGTAGCACAAATGTACCGGATAAAATGCCAGTAGGTAGCACAAATGTACGGGATAAAATGCCAGTAGGTAGCACAAATGTACGGGATAAAATGCCAGTAGGTAGCACAAATGTACGGGATAAAATGCCAACAGGTAGCACAAACGTACGGGATAAAATGCCAGTAGGTAGCACAAATGTACGGGATAAAATGCCAACAGGTAGCACAAATGTACGGGATAAAATGCCAACAGGTAGCACAAATGTACGGGATAAAATGCCAGTAGGTAGCACAAATGTACGGGATAAAATGCCAACAGGTAGCACAAATGTACGGGATAAAATGCCAACAGGTAGCACAAATGTACGGGATAAAATGCCAACAGGTAGCACAAATGTACGGGATACAATGCCAACAGGTAGCACAAATGTACCGGATAAAATGCCAACAGGTAGCACAAATGTACGGGATAAAATGCCAGTAGGTAGCACAAATGTACGGGATAAAATGCCAACAGGTAGCACAAACGTACGGGATAAAATGCCAACAGGTAGCACAAATGTACGGGATAAAATGCCAGTAGGTAGCACAAATGTACGGGATAAAATGCCAACAGGTAGCACAAACGTACGGGATAAAATGCCAACAGGTAGCACAAATGTACGGGATAAAATGCCAACAGGTAGCACAAATGTACGGGATAAAATGCCAGTAGGTAGCACAAATGTACGGGATAAAATGCCAACAGGTAGCACAAACGTACGGGATAAAATGCCAACAGGTAGCACAAATGTACGGGATAAAATGCCAGTAGGTAGCACAAATGTACGGGATAAAATGCCAACAGGTAGCACAAATGTACGGGATAAAATGCCAACAGGTAGCACAAATGTACGGGATAAAATGCCAACAGGTAGCACAAATGTATGGGATAAAATGCCAACAGGTAGCACAAATGTACGGGATAAAATGCCAGTAGGTAGCACAAATGTACGAGATACAATGCCAGTATTTTCCACCCTAATTTATCAAATGTGTGGTATTTTGCTTCAAGTGTGAATGGTGTGGCTTCTTATTTTGTGTCCTCGAATGGAAATATTTGGTCAACAAATCTTCGTCTTCATACCATTTCCTGACATGGCACGTGGCTGACAGCTTTTCAACTTTTTTTTGTGGGCCACGTCTTAGCAATGGACTGATCGCGAGCTTAAGGTGTAACAGAAAGCCGGAATGGGTTTCAATTTGCTCGCCTGACTGACATTTGCCTACTTGCAAGAGCAGTTGGCCAAGAAATCTAGGTCAGCTTGATGCTTTCTGTAAGTTTTTCTACCAATGTTGTTGGTTGCATTGCTGTGAAAACAAATGTTTATCTTTTTTTGTATTTTCATCCATATCAGAACGCACATTAATATCAGTTGTCTAATTATTGAAATGTTTCTATTCGAAGACTTTTCTAACAAGGTTGGGCATCTCTTTAACGTATTTTTTTTGACAGATAAGATGTGTAAATATTTTATTCTATTTTTAGCGACGGTGACTACATCTAATAGTGGATCAGCATCATTTGTGTAGCTTTTAAAGTCCTCAAATTTAATTTTTGGAGACATTTCGTTATATCCTGTTGAGCAGTGTATGGAAGACGTTATTGTATTTCTATTTTTAGTAACAGCAGCTATACTTGATCGTGAATTGGCATAATTTATAAAAATTTAAAAGCTCTGGTTCTGGATTATTTATGACACATTTAATCAGATTCTCTTGGGTTCTTGTTGAGAAGAAGGCTTTTGAATGATATTCTATTTACATTAATGGTGGTTATATTTGACGGTGCATCGGCATTATTTATATAAACCTGAAAGATACTAATGCTCGAATACTACATACTACCTGCCGACAACGGAATAGTCCCTTCTTGTTTATTCCACTGTATAATTTATCAGTCTCCAATCATAATACTGCACCCGGAGTCACATAACCAATGTACACCACTAGATTTTAACAGGGACTATGGAACGACAGGTACACTCGTAAGGCTCTGACCTGAATTCGGGCTAAAAAATATTTCCACAGGACCGAGTTCCCATAATCAAATAAGTAATCACAAAAATCTAAGAATTCCTTAAAAGGGGCAATATAATCAAATGAGCTTAGTCCAAATTTATTACAATAATTATGCATATCTACATGATAGTTTAAGGATTGCTTTCAGGATATATTTATTGATTTATAAGGAACCCCACCCCAACCGCTCCGGTGGCCTAGTGGTTAGAACGTCCGCCTCAGATGCAAGAGGTCGAACCCCGGCCAATTCATACCAAAGGCTTATAAATAAGGTACTTATAAATAAGCTGCCTTGCTTGCCGTTCAGTATTAAGAGGTTAGCGTTAGGACTGGTCGGCCTGTTGTCAGGATAATCGTGACTGAGTGGGACAGCATGCTACATGTCTGCGGCATGATGTCCCAGTGCTAGACATAACTATAAACTGCCACTCTGCAAACATCATAGCGATATGCCTGAAAAATTGTTAATGCTACGTTAAAAATCCAAATCAAACACACAGACACATAATGACCCCGGTGTCATAAGTACCGCAGACCCCACAAAAGCCTTAATCCGGTCCTGCTTAATGGTAGCAGTAGTCAGGCCATAGTGATTACTGATGTTGCTGCAATCAGTGAAAAATTTTTAATTACAATGAATACTAATGACCAAATTTGGTACATAAACCTTACAAGGTCGGGGGTGAACCGATAAAATGAATAGGGGTTATCGATAAGGGCAAATTCATGTTCCAGTGGTCAATTGTTACGTTATTTCTATAAACGATATATAGGTCGGTAGCTCTCAGATTACCAGACATTCCGGTTCACCAACAATCTAAAAGGTACATCATCTCTCTCCCTCTCTCTCTCTCTCTCTCTCTCTCGTTGCGATATTTAAATCAATGTATGTTAACAAGTTTTAGTTTCCTCGAAATATGCAAATCAATGTATGTCAGTAATTTTAGCTCCCTTGCAAAATGTAAATCAATTCAAATACATGAATTTCGTATCTGGTCTGGCTTCTGGATATATCGTAATTTCAGTTTTATTTGACTCTGTGGTTTAGATTTGTTGATGTCTTGCAGTTAATGTTTAGTCATATAAACATAAATATTTATGTTGTACCACAGTCTTACAACAAAAAATTTATCTTTCACATTAGACTGGTTTAGAATCCGATTTGCGTTTATTTGAAGACCACAAGCAATCTAGAATATAGAAAGCTGGTGACGGAATACATCTTGATGTTTAACACACCCTCATCATAAATGATGGGTACGCCTAAAAAAAATATCAGTACAAACTCAAACACCGTTCAAGTCTAAATCATTAAACAAGATAATTACTATACCCTTTCATCAACAGAAAGTCATCGAGGCATATATTTCATAATTTGTATTGGCAATGAATTCATGCACAAGTTTGTTTTGTTTCGTTTTGTTTCCGATTGTTATCTCATGTGTATATAGTGTTATACTTGGAATCATGCTACTTGTGAGAGGTGTGAGTGCGATTTAGAATTGTAACGTTGCCTTACAATTCTATTCATATCGCTCCGATGTATGCAGTGTGGGACTTAATTGTGTTATCCAGCACTGGAGCATCATTCCGCAATCATGTAGCATCATGTTCCACCCAGTCACATTATCCTGAAACTAAGCCGACCAGTCCTAACACTAACCTATTAGATGCTCAGCTCCAAGCGATGCAGCTGCTAGTACCATTTTTAAAGTATTTGGTACGACTCGGCCGGGGTTCGACCCTTGACTTCTCGCATCCGAGACGGACGCTGTAACCAGACATTCCTGAATGGCGCATGACTATCCTAACAACTCTCTCTCTCTCTCAATATATATATATTGTATCTACAGGTCAACAAAGTCCGATGCTATTGCACTGTGATCTGTAGTGGTTATTTTTCTAAAAGTGTTGGGCATTTCTATGGCTCATTTTCTACTGCTTTCCGCCTAAGATCCCTCTCTTACGCTGAAAGTCCTTCCTTTACTTCATGTTGTGAGTTCTTACTGTATCTCATGTTGCCACGCACGCGTATATATTACAACCTTTTGCAAATGTCCGTTTTGAGGCCAAGAGCCGTTATCTCAAGCTTGCATGTACCTTTATAGCCTGAATGAAGTCTTCAAATCGATCTTTTCTTGTTTCCAACTCCCCATATAGGAGGTCCTTTGGAATGGACACGTGACCCTACCAAAGCAAGCGTCTTTGCCTAAGAAGGGTGTATATACTTCTGACCCTGCTCTTTCAAGCACTGTGATTTTTTTAAAACTTTAGATCTCCAGGTAATTTTAAGGATGCGGCTGAGACAGCGCATCTGGATTGCATTAAGCTTTCTGTCTTGTTGTGTATACAACGTCCAAGATTCACTCAGCTTTAGTAGAGTGCTCACCTTACAAGCTTTGTATATTTGTCCTTCGATGTGTTTTGTCAGCTTGCTATTGGCACATACTGTCTGCCAATTACCTCTATGTGACAATTATTATACAATATATTCTACAATCATAGAGAAAAAAAAAATTATGAGATATTTTGCTTACAAAATGAACCTTACAATCAATAATCATGGACAAAAATTAATCACATTATATAAGGTATTTACTGTCATAACTATATCAGCTAAATATGAAAAATTATTTATGAGTTTTTACTGTGTATCATTTGTCTAAGTGTCTTCTCTGTGGAGGCATCAGAATATCACTCAGACATTTCAGTCAAGCTGAGAAATAGCTTTAGACATTGTTGTAGGAATGCACATAAATTGGATGGATTTGGTGTTTCGCATTCGAAGAAGCGCACTAAAATGTTTTTCAGTCGAAATAGTCGAAATCGTTTCTGTTGTGAATTTGTCTCCTTCCTGCCAAGTGAGCAAAAGTAGTTCCCAATATAGTTCTCATTGACTAGGGAGTAACATTCGAGGTTTCGTTCTAGACTTGACACAAAAAGCCGACCTTCTGCCGATTGATGGAAAGGTATACTCCATCTCGCCTTGAACCCCTCCGGTGGTCTAGTTGTTAGAGCATCAACCTTGGATGCGGGAGTTCGTGGGTTCGAACCCGGCCGAGTCATACCAAAGACTTATAAAAATGGTAATAACAGCAGCCTCGCTATGCGCTCAGCATTAAGATGTTAGTGTTAGGACTGGTCGGTCTGGTGTCAGGATAATGTGACGGAGGAGGACATCATGATACATGTCTGCGCCATGATGCCCCAGTGTTAGACATCACTATTAACTGCCACCCTGCAGACATCATTGCGATATGACTGAAAATTTCCTGAACGTATGTTAAAAGTTCAAATCACATACACACACAATTCTTCTCGCCTCGAAAGGAAGTAGGGGTGCAACGATATACCGGTATATTGTTGTTTGCTGTTTTTGGCAATACATACCACAATATGGTTTTCTGTACCGCGATTTTTTCACGGTCTTGCTTTCACCCAACAAATTTCTGTATACCGCACACATTTTCCAGTTTAATTCAAGAATCATATTTACTTTATTTCCTTTAAGTACGCTTTGCAAGAGTTTGCAAGAGAATGTAAAACCAGATGCACAGTACCATTATTCGGGAAACGTTCCATTGGGGAGTGGTGGCAAGTCAAGACTACAGGATATTTTTCAGTTATAAATAATAATTTTTAAAGTTCACTTTTCCTCGGATATTTATATCCTGTGTGTAATGAAGCGTAATGAACAGTACTCAAGAGTCCACGTTTGTAGACATATACTATAGCAATTAGTCAAGAATAATTTATTTAAATCAAATGCAAAAGAATGAAAATACAATAATGCATGCAACATCTGCTGTTCTGTTTGAAATTTTAGCTTCAAAGAATAAAAAATGAGCAAAACATTTAAACAAACAGGAACCGCATGTGATGTTTTCCGTATGAAATACATTGTCGGTAAGATCAAAGTGCTTACGTCACGTTAACTTCCTTTTCTTGTCTCCAAATATGGATTAACATTGAGTCTCTTTTCAAGTTAGTTGACAGGCGTGTAGACCTGAATTTTAGTTTTCAAATTAGTTTTTAAAAATGGACTTTTAAATTTTTCCAAATAAAAAAAAAGTGCAGTGTATGAATTTTAAAACAAAGACAGCCTATATATGGCCATAAGGTTTATATTTGCTGATAATTTGACTGCTTTCAGGTGTTTGTAGACTTCTTTCATTTTTATGTTAATTTAACATGTTCATTTGACCACCATTTAAAATTCTACAAGTTCTAAGCATTACTTAGATATGTTGTATTTTTCAAGTAGAAATCTTATAGTATTTCTTTTATTGTTTTCATTAAGTGTTACTTTATTGCAATACGTATTGCAATCATGGGATTGGTGTATCACAATATATCACAATACGGTTTTTGGCGTATCGTTGCACTCGTAAAGGGGGCCCCGAGTGGCCGAGTGGTCTAAAACGCTCACCATTACGGATCACTGCCATCTCACCTCTGCGTGAGTTCTAGTCTCAGGCTCGGCTAACGTGGGTACGTGAGAAAGCCTGCCAGTAGCTTCTCGTGGGTCGGTGGTTCTTCCCCGGGTTTTCCAGGGTTCTTCCTCCACCAATTATACTGGCCGCCATGTATAGCCTAGCGTGTGCTGAAAAATGGCGTTAAACCATACAACAACAACAACAACAACAGCACCCGTAAAAGAAAGGGACGCAGCCAGAAAGATCTAATGAATCCAAACATTTGTCCGGCGTAATCACGATGTACATTCATACCTATATTCATTCCAATCGTCCAATAATTCATTTTTCCATTAATTCACTTGTCCAATAATTCACTTGTCCAATATTTCACTTCCATTTTTGCTCTAAATCATAAGTAGATATTTCAATCATCAAAATCTTCTTCCAGAGAATGCTCTTCGTGGTACTATGTATTTTTACCCTGGGACTGGCAAGAGGTAACGCAAACATAAACGACATGCTCTCTCTCTCTCTCTCTCTCTCTCTCTCATTTTCTGCCTATAAAATTGAAGTGTATAGATAGCGAGATAGATGGATTGTCAGTTCATATGTAGTTGAGAAGATTGAATATATACAAGATTTTGTAAGATCATCGATACTAATCTTTTCAAATTTTAATTTATGTTTTCTATCTGTTTCTTGGTGAGTTATTTCCTACTCCGAGGAGGCTCTTTATTCTTGTTTATACAAGACTGGGTAAACAGCACTTGATTATATAAGTCGAGTACTATTTGTTTTTCATTTAATTTAACATCAAATGAATCCGGACGTCTGATTCAAGATCAAAAATATAATGTTATCAGATTTTCCTATAACACCACACTGACCATTAGGAAACAATAATTATTGAACCCTGTGAAGTATAATTCCACTTTCACAATACCTGGGTATTTAAAATCTCATCGCTCAAAAAGGTCTTTGTGGAAGGACTCTTGTTACTTTTTTATACAACTTGGGAGGCAATTCAGCTTTGAATTACAGAGATTTGGCCTGGTTTACGAATAACTCAGACTCCAAACATTTGTATAAAAATTCATCGGGAATCAAGTCTGATCTTCCGGACTTACTTCCTGACATTTTGTTCCTTGTTGTCATCGTAATTTGTTTTTCGGATGAGCATGTCAATCCGAATGAACAGGGATTTATGTGCCCAGGGATCATGAAAGGGCATACATTTCACGGAGATTGATATTCTTTTTAAGCAGTTTTTAGTGTGTGGATTCTTTGGACAAACGAGCATTGCTTAGTTTAGTTTAGTAGATGTTTCGTTTCTTCTTCAGCCGCGGAGCTCTGGAGCTGGAGCCATGAAACGCACAAAGCTAATATTAACGATGTAATGAAACAAAAATTCGACTATACTGATCATTCAGGTCAATTCGGAATCGGCGAGGATGACTCATTGTCCATTCAACAGGACCCAACCAATCATAGCCAATATGTCCTCAGCGTCTTCTACCGGCAAGGGACTTTTACCCATCACGATCACAACGGGCATAATTGTTCACATGTTTGCCACAGAGGAGCTCAGTTTTTCGTCAATCCAAAGAAGGTTAGAGATGCGGGACATCAAATCACCGACATGACGCTTGAGTATGAAGTCTATTTTAATCATAGCTTTCAATGGCAGAAAGGTGGGAAACTCCCGGGTCTCTGGGGAGGGTATAGAGGCTGCTCTGGTGGAAAGATTATCGATCATTGCTTCTCAACGCGGCTCATGTGGGAAAGTGGTGGTCGAGGGGTGGTGTACGCGTACTTGACACATGATCAGAAAGCTGGTACAAATTTCAACAGCTGGTGTGCCTCTCTTAATAGCCGAGAGGTCTACCACAGGATATTTTGCAACGGCAATTATGGCATAGATATCGGCTCGGGAGCTTTCCATTTTCAAACTGGCAAGTGGATCAAACTTACACAGCGAGTCAAACTAAACAGTCATCCACACGAACATGGAATCGTAACCCTCTGGGTGAATGGCCATGCTGCGATTCATATCAACGACATTGTCATGAGGAACCAGTTTAACTTTGGAATTGATGGAATTTTCTTTTCCACGTTTTATGGCGGAAACGATCCCAGCTGGGCATGCCCAGCCGACACATCCACCCTTTACAGAAACTTTCGGTTATCCACTGACGTTCCGCAACTTGTTCAAAATCAGCTTGTTGGTTAATTTCTCGCATGTTTGTTTATTGTTTATAGAAATCCAAGGTGACATTTTCATTTTAAAAAATGAGGATAATGCATGTCTACGTTATTGACCACACGTGTGTTTTTATTTTTCTTTCATAGTCTGTTGTTAAGAGTGGTATGCATTCCATGAGATATAGCTCCCTAGAACTTGAACTTTAAAATCTGCCATGAAGTAATCGATTCCGTCCAATACAAAATTCAATTTGACACAAAACCCTTGATCCTGAACTCCTCGATTTCCAAAAGAGAAAGCGGATCTAACTTATACATTAGGTCATTTATTAATAACAGGGTGCAAGCTAAAATCATTACTCAAATAGGTGCACAATCAAACATTAAAGCTCATACACCTGGGATTTGAAACCAACACCTTCAAAACGCAAATTCCGAAAGTTTTGAATTCCTCACAATGGATTATGTTCAGCTACAAAGAAACAAACACAATATCAGTATTTTTTTTTTGATGCTTTTAGCTTTTTTTGTATTTCAATCAAAATTTTAATACGATAACTTTACATACGCCAGTGTTTGCTCTTTATAATCGATAATGATAACACATTTTACGTTTCTAAAACGAAACGTTGTTTTCTTTTTCATAAAACAAGATTCGGCAATAGCGGAAATGGGAATAAAATGTTACTAAAAGAATGCTTTTCACTTTGAATTACGAATTTATAGTAAAGTCTCCAACTACATCAAGACTAATGTGTGCTTTTTATCATGTGCTTGATCATAAAAGCTAACGAAGCAGCAATGTCGTGTGTCTGAAACTGCATCTTGGTTTCCTGATAATGCTAGCATTATACCCTGTTCTTACTAAGGGATCCCTAATATCGACAATCAGGACTAAAATACCCACGTTTCAGGAAAAGAGTTCACAAAATAGAGTCTGCTTTGAAATTACAGTCAACTTTATCAAGAATTACAATCAATTTCAATCGATCAAAACCGATATGTTCAGACTTGCAGGATAAATGTGAAAAGGCTATACCTACCCTCATATCTGTCGAAAAAGGATTACGATCTTTTTTTCTTCTGTAATGTGTGTGATTCGATCATTAAAATAAATAAAAACAGAAAAAACGGGGACAAAATGGCTATTTCTACATGAGATCCGCTTCCTAAGAGAAATTCCTACTGTTGTGCATAGCATAAATATATGTATGTGAATTGAAGGACCTTTTTAGAAATATTTAAGTTGTTAATTAAATATTTGCCTTTCTTATGATAGCTTGCATAACAATAAGCTTCATATTTCATGCAAAACCGAGTGGTTAAATTTCTTAAAAACAGCTGCATTTGCATTCTTTGAGTCCTTTCTTTTCTATCTATAAGCACTTCGTTTACATTATATAAATTCTCTGTAAGTCCATTGCAAATTTTCTTTTAAAACGATTCAAACATTCTTCCACATATAATGAAATTGTTCAAAACTCCCTCGTGACTAATTTTAACTTCATTGTCATCAGTCCTACTAATTATATGGCTACTGTAGCGCATCCCTTATCATTTATTTATTTTTCACATAGCTTGACCTGACCATATTACCAACAGATCTCGAAATTCAAATCTGTGTTTTAAGATTGATTCAACATAAATGAGACTTTCATTTTCATTCAGTCTGATAGGTGGATATTAAACGTAAGTTCAGACTTAAGACAATTCCTTTTCTTGTGATTCGGGCTTGACGATTAAATCCTGTTGTTTGTTTGTGGGTGGTTTGTTTTTTCATATTGCTGAAAAATTATATTTCATCCCAAAATTATGTACAATGGTTTCCATGGAGTCGTGTGTCGTGCAGTGACTGAGTGTTCAATCAATGCAAAGCAGGGTGTCATATACACCGCTGTAAAGTTTACCCGACAGGTAAATCTCATTCCATCTACAATTTACGTCTGAAATATTTTTGGGTTTAGAGCTCTGTATTTCCTCGTTGTTGGTTTTGTCGTTGTTGTTGCTATTGTCTTGGGCTTAACGCCATTTCTTCAGCAAACAATAGGTTATACATGGGGGCCAGTATAACCTCTGGAGGAAGAACCCGGGAAAACTCAACGAATAACCGGGGTCATTGAAATTAGCAAAAGTATTCGCAATTTATATGGGAAATGAAAAGAATGATCCATCCAACTATCGACCCATATCTGTTCTATCCGTACTTTCAAAAACTATTGAAAAACATGTCAGCAAACATATTTTCAGATATCTTGACAAGTACCAACTCCTCCATAGATCACAATTAGGTTTTCGGCAGAATCACTGATGTCAAACTGTGTTGACAAGACTTATAGACCAATGGCTACTAGCAGTAGAATCAGGCGAACCTACTGGCGCAGTCTTCATTGATTTTAAAAAAGCATTCGATTTTTTGACCAACCGGTGCTCATTATAAAGGTTTCAGTCTACAAGTTTTCTCCAAATTCAATTGCTGGTTCACATCGTATCTCACTAACAGACACCAGGCTGTTTGCACGGGTAAATATATATCCGAACCAAGTCGTATTTTAAGTGGTGTTCCTCAAGGATCTATATTAGGGCTTCTTCTTTTTCTACTATGTATCAATGACATAGCCTTGTATCCAGTTTCGCTGACATTTCTACATTCCATTTATCTGGTCAATCTCTATACTCCATTTAAAATAAACTTCAAATCGACCTCAGCAATACATCAGTTTGGTGTCATCAAAACAAAATGCATATTAACATCTCTAAAACAAAATGTATGACAATCGGAACAAGGCAGCGTCTATCAACTGACATGGATTTACTTCTAACTTACGATAATGGTTTAGACGTATTTATTGTCAAAAATCAAAAACTTCTTGGTATCAATATTAATTAACACCTCAGCTGGAATGCACATATCGATTACCTATGTGCAATGGTAGTCAAAAGAATAACTCTGTTAAAAGTGCGTTCAAAATTTCTACCTCCCCAATCACTTGAACTTTATTTTTCGGGTTATATACTACCACTGACAGAATACGGTTGTACCATATGGGGAAACACTTTCAATTATAATCTGTCCAGAATTGATAAACTCCAAAAAAGGGCAGTCCGAATAATACTGAAACTTCGTGTTATGACTCCCTCGAGTGTTTTGTTTTCACGCCTGCAATGGCTACCTATACAAAACCGTATTCTTTATTTTAAAGGAATCATGACACACAAGTCTTTAAACGGTCTTTCTTCGGATTATATCTCTAACATAATTGAACTAAGATAATCGAATATTGAGCGTAATCTCCGATCGACGACTAACAACGATCTCAAGATTTAGTGGTCGAAAACCAATCATTACAAAAGCTCATTTACTATATCAGCCCTACTGTATGGAATTCCTTACTAATAAGGATACGTAATTCAACTTCCCCTGCTTCTTTTAAAATATCATCAAAGACTTATGTTACGTGTTTAGGCTCGAATAAACAGTGAACGGCATTATTTTATATTGGTAAAGTCCATCAGGAGTCACAAATGCCGAAATTTCCTTTGCTCTTTCCGTTAGTGGAATTTGCCAAAATCCTTTCAGAAGGTCAAATTTGGTAACATACTTGGCATTCCTGATCTTATCAATATAGTCAGCGATACTTGGTAATGGAAATTAATCTGTTTTTGACAGACAATTCACCTTCCTAAAATCAGTATACATACGGAAAGTTTTATCTGGTTTTGGAACAAGTATGCATGGTGAACTCCAGTCACTTTTACTGGGCTCTATAAAATCATTATCCAGCAAATATTGAATTTCTTTTTTCAAGTATTCCTTTTTGAGAAGGTTCATCTTGTACAGGTGTTGTTTCACAGGTTTGGAATTTATGATTTCAATGTCATGGAAAATTTTGTTTGTTCTTGTAGGAACACCTGGAAATAAGAGCTCATATTCAAATAATAATTGTTTAAGTTCATTTCTTTCTTACTCTTGCAAATGTGAAAGTTTCTGGTCCAGATCTTTCATAATTTCTGAATTCCGAAGATTTGTCTCTCCAATATCAGTAGAATCCGATGATATTCCTTCACGTAAAAATTTTCACTGAGTGAGACAGGTACAACTAAATTAACTGCATGTTTAACCTGGATACCTCTTTCAATAAACTCTTTTAGCATGGTTATGTGACAGAGTTGGTTTTTTTTTTACGCTCCCAGGAGTATTTAGGATGTAATTTAAATCATTTATTTTCCTGTTAACTGTGTAGGGACCATAACACTTGGCCTGAAGAGAATTTTGTGGTATGGGCAAGAGAGCCAGAACTCTATCATAAGGCTGAAAGCTCCTTTCCTTCGAGTTTTTATCATATCTTGACTTCATTTTGGTTTGAGTAGAGTGCAGATTTGCTCTTGCGACCTCACAAGGCTTTGACAATTTATACTTAAAATTGGAAACATAATCAAGAAGATTAATTTCAGAATCTTCATTATAAAGAAGTTTCTCTTTCGAAAACTTAAATAGTCCACGCACAGTGTGTCCAAAAGCAAGTTCAAAGGGACTGAAGCCTACAAATTTTGAACTGATTCCTTAACAGCAAACAATAGTAAATGAATGCCTTCATCCCAATCTTTACCCGAATCAAAACAATATGATCGAATGATATTTTTCAAAGTCTTATGGAATCTTTCTAATGTTCCTTGGCTCTCTGGGTGATAGGCAGAATATTTGAATTGCTGGATGCCTAATTCGCACATAACTTGCTGGAAAACTCCAGACATGAAATTTGAGCCTTGATCAGACTGGACAGATTCGGGAAGGCCAAACTGAGTATAAATAAAACGTTATCAAAGCTTTTACTATAGTTTAAGATTGTATATTCCTCAAGGGAATTGCTTCTGGAAACCTTGTTGACGCACACATAATGGTCAACAGGTATTGGTTACCTGACTTGGTCTTAAGTAAGTGACCAACACAATCTACCATAATTTTGCTAAATGGTTTGTCAAAGGCAGGAATAGGTTGCAGATGAGCCTTAGGTATTTTCTGATTGGGTTTTTCTACCATTTGACAGATATGACAAGATCTATAGTATTTACCAACACCACTTTGGATTTTTGGCCAATAGAAGTGAGTCAAGATCTTATGATAAGTTTTATTAATCCTTCAATGACCAGCCAATGGAGTTTCATGGGCCAGACTAAGTATATTCTGTCTTTAAGGTTTTGGAACTACAAGTTGATAGTTTACTGACCACTCATCAGCAAAGGTACCTCGGGAGGTCTCCATTTTCTCATAAGAATTCCATTTTTAATGAAATTACAGACGGGAACTTCAGTAGCTTCAGTTTCACTAATAGCCCTTTGAAACAAACAGGAGATCTCAGGATCTTTTTCCTGTTCGACGACAAGTGATTGTCGTGTATCACCCTGATTAGAATAAAGAGAATGAGCAGTTAAAAGACTGTGATTAATACCCTTTGAATGATCCAAACAAGGAATGAAACTGACCTCATCGAAAGCCTGACCAATACAAGTTTCAGCTAAAGGAAATCTTTCCATGTCAACATCATTCTCAAGAGCTTTCTTTGCCATAGCTCTGCTAACTGCACAACCTGGGAATAAATCAGTGAATTCTTTTTCAATTGGATCGACTTTCTGATCCAAGCAAGGCTTGTCAGTTACAAGTGGATTAACCACAACCTTGTCTCCAGGTAGGTCGTTGCCTAGTAATAAATATTTGCCCTCAACGGGTAAAACAAGCACTGTGCCGACTGTCACGGGTCCTGAGACTAAGTCTGATGACAAATGTACACAATGGAGATGAACATTAACAAAGCCGCACTCTACTCCCTGAATAAGAGCACTCTCGTTAGAAGAAGAATTCTCAGAAAAAGGCAAGTACATGACAATAAAAGACTCTGAGAAGTTCCTGTGTCCCTAAAATTTTAATAGGGATAGGATTGACGGAATCATCCAAGAGTGACATAGAACCCTTCGATATGAACGGTTTATAATTCTCCATAATACAATCAGACTGGGGTTTATTGTTGTTGTTGTTGTAGGGTTTAGCGCCATTTTTCAGCACACGATAGGCTATACATGGCGGCCAGTATTAATGGTGGAGGAAGAACCCGGGAAAACCCCGAAAAAAACCACCGACCCACGAGAAGCTACTGGCAAGCTTTCTCACATACCCACATTAGCCGAATCCGAGACTCGAACCCACGCAGACAGAGGTGAGATGGCAGTGATCCGTAACGGAGAGCGCTTTAGACCACTCGGCCACTCGGGGCCCCGACTGGGGTTTATTAGACCCAACAAATATATTGCTTTCAATACATAATCGTGACCTTGACCTCTTAGAAATAAGAGCATTTGGAATAGGTCTGTCTTGATACTGATGCCTATTTTTCATATTGTAGCAATCAGAAATAACGTGTCCTTTTTTACTTGCAATAGGTACACGTAGGAAGAAACAAGCATCTCGAATTAAGCTTATCAGAAGCTTGATTTTTAGAAGTTGTGCCAGTTTGAGTTTTAGAAGGGCTTGTATTAGACTGATATACTTTTCTGCCAGAAGACTGTTGAGTAGAAGTCTTATTTACAAAAAGAACCTTATAAGTTAAAAAATACTCATCAGCAGCACGAGCAGCATTTTCCAAGATTTCAATCTGACGCTCGTCAAGATAAGACTTAATGTCACTATGGATACAGGTTTTGAAATCTTGAAGTAATACAAGCTGTTTGAGACTTTCATAATCTTGTTCAACTTTCTTGGCTATACACCATCTATCAAATAACTGCTCTTTGTCTCTAGCGAATTCGACATGAGTTTGTCCAGCTTCTTTTCTATAATTTCTGAACGTTTGCTGATAAGCTTCAGGGATTATCTCATAAACCCTTATGTTACCACTTTGGTGAACTGACAGTGAATTGAAATATCACTAGCCTTACCAGTGAGTACACATTTTAATAATTGAGTCCAATGCTCCCTTGACCATTTCAAATTTTCAGCAACAATTTTAAAACGTGATCATGTTTACATATAAAAATATCACGTAGCCCCAGTATGACCTCAATAAAAACCAATCATTTTACTCCGAGAAAAAAGTATTTTACTTCGCTAAAACGATTAATAAGCCTAGGGTCACGTATTCAATACAGCCGCTATCTCGCTCTTATTTTTCCCAAATAAATAATAAAAAATCAGGTCAACCTTGCGTGTTTACAGAAATAAACAGAGTCAAACTATTTTCTGGAAAAAGTACGAGTGTGAAGTGTCGAATTTTGAATTACAGAAAATTTTAAAGTTGAATGCATTTAGCAATTAAAGTCTTATCGCAGTTAAGCCAGAAAAGTCTTTGTGAAAGGTCACTTCGAACTTTCTTCGTTCATCTCCCCCATGTCAGTGTAAACTTCAAAGGTATAGAATTCTGATCCAGTGAAATTGACCGGGGTATCTTAACACGGTCCTCAGAAACTAAACATTTGAGCTACCAACCTTAACCGCTTGGTAGGAACCTATGTCCACTTATATTTTTTAAAGGACAATTGTCACGCACTGTCGTAGACAGATTATGAGCTGTCTAAACCTGATGAAAGAAATTATTTCTTTGGGAAAGGTTAGGGACCACCGCCTACGATTGGGTATAATAAATTAGGGCGTACACTTTAAAGCAATCTGACTTTAAAGTGACGACCCTAGTCGAAATTCTTTAGTCTGGAAATTTCCTACAAGAAGAAACTTAGTCGACTCCGTGGAGTCATAAAGATTAGTGCTTTCTACGACGCACTAGTACTGAAGGAAGGAGAAGGAAAAAAAAGCAGCGACGAGGTACGCAATTTTAGTTTCACGTAATATTCTATTATTTGATTGTTTGTTTTAGGCAAATGTGTTTGTTATGACTAGGTTTCTATATTATGCAACTTACTTTATTCAGTTTCATGGAAATATGTTGATGCTAGAGTTATTATGCAATATATTTTATTCAATTTCATTGAAAGTGTTAATGCTAGAATTGTTATGCAATTTACCTTTTCAATTATACAGTTGTTAGTTCATTGGTAGAATTGACTGCATGTGATCCAAACGTTCATATGTATAGGATTTCATATGATTATATGAAATTACTTCCTCTGTTGTTAGGACGATATATATCATCGTGAGTTCACGATAATTTCCTAATTATATATGATTTTGTAATGCTTGGATAATCTTACAGTTAAGGAATTCCATGAGTTACATTTTGTTTGAATTTCATGCAGTAGTAATCGAACATGTATTAGCATATGTAAATTAATACTTAGTAGTCGTTCACGTGGTAATTTAAGACTTGCCGCTGGAAAGCGAGGTCAATGTCCTACCGTACTAAGTCAGAATGTACGCGGTCTGTGTATAACAAAATTCTCTGAATAACATTAAGTGAATCGTATGTGCCTCTGAACAGAAGGTATACAGTATTATGGGGTAACTTTGTCCTTTAAGGAACAGTTTCTCAGAGAAGGACGAGACAGTCTGAAGACAGGAGTACGGGAAAAGAAAGAAAGAAGGACGAGGTTAGAATAGAAGGACCAGGAAGTCCATGAAGGGGCAGAACCTAGAGTTTAGGAAGGATGAACTAGAAGACGTTGATAAACGGTCAAGTGAATGAAGGTGATGCAATCAATCGTGGACATTGCGCTCTTTTCACCTCTCGTTATGATGATGTAATAAATCCTAATTGGACACACCTGTTAAATTCTACTTATATAATCTAACTTGAATTTGAATTGTCGGTATTAATTTGTTCTGATTAAATTTAATATTTTCTTGTCAAAGGGGGCTCGTATTGTTTTATTTCTTCCCAGTATTTTCGCTCAGTTTAAATTCCATTCTTCTTTCACTCTCGCCGGGCTATAATATCAAGGGAGGTCATCCTCTGGATAACGCCAGCCAAACCCAATTAACCACCCCTCTATCTAAGAGGGCGGCGTTACAACGAGTTCCTAGTAAACAGAACTACATTATTTTGATATATAACGAAATTAAAAAATAGAAAGATTTTAAAACTTACAAACAATTAAATCAGATATAAATTAAATCAAATAAACATAACAAAAGAAATTCTTTCTCGACCAGCTGGAATGACATATTAAAAGCTCTGAATATAAAACATTATCATCATATCCATAAAATATATGTTCAGATCTTATTATATATATATATATATATATATATATATATATATATATATATATATATATATATATATATATATATATATATATAGTTCGTATGACTAATGCTGAAATGTATGTACCTGTGTATTCAATATTGTTCAGTATGTCACACATAATCATTCATGGTACATATGTATTAATGAGTGTGCGACGATATCGTGTTATGTGCATGGTCTTGTATTTTTATAATGTGTAACTTTTATATATTTTTAACATAACCGATTACAAAAACTGAGGACCACATGGCAGATGGGTCAGCCTTGACCTAATGTGTTATCCTCGTTAAAGAAAGCTTATTATTATCATTATTATTATTATTAACCACTGACCTACCGGAAGCTACTGACAAGCTTGTCCACATATCCCTAGCCAGATGCTCGAACCCAGACAAGCTTGTCCACATATCCCTAGCCAGATGCTCGAACCCAGACAAGCTTGTCCACATGTCCCTAGCCAGATGCTCGAACCCAGACAAGCTTGTCCACATGTCCCTAGCCAGATGCTCGAACCCAGACAAGCTTGTCCACATGTCCCTAGCCAGATGCTCGAACCCAGACAAGCTTGTCCACATGTCCCTAGCCAGATGCTCGAACCCAGACAAGCTTGTCCACATGTCCCTAGCCAGATGCTCGAACCCAGACAAGCTTGTCCACATGTCCCTAGCCAGATGCTCGAACCCAGACAAGCTTGTCCACATGTCCCTAGCCAGATGCTCGAACCCAGACAAGCTTGTCCACATATCCCTAGCCAGATGCTCGAACCCAGACAAACTTGTCCACATGTCCCTAGCAGATGCTCGAACCCAGACAAGCTTGTCCACATGTCCCTAGCAGATGCTCGAACCCAGACAAGCTTGTCCACATGTCCCTAGCCAGATGCTCGAACCCAGACAAGCTTGTCCACATGTCCCTAGCCAGATGCTCGAACCCAGACAAGCTTGTCCACATGTCCCTAGCCAGATGCTCGAACCCAGACAAGCTTGTCCACATGTCCCTAGCCAGATGCTCGAACCCAGACAAGCTTGTCCACATGTCCCTAGCCAGATGCTCGAACCCAGACAAGCTTGTCCACATGTCCCTAGCCAGATGCTCGAACCCAGACAAGCTTGTCCACATGTCCCTAGCCAGATGCTCGAACCCAGACAAGCTTGTCCACGTGTCCCTAGCCAGATGCTCGAACCCAGACAAGCTTGTCCACATGTCCCTAGCCAGATGCTCGAACCCAGACAAGCTTGTCCACATGTCCCTAGCCAGATGCTCGAACCCAGACAAGCTTGTCCACATGTCCCTAGCCAGATGCTCGAACCCAGACAAGCTTGTCCACATGTCCCTAGCCAGATGCTCGAACCCAGACAAGCTTGTCCACATGTCCCTAGCCAGATGCTCGAACCCAGACAAGCTTGTCCACATGTCCCGAGCCAGATGCTCGAACCCAGACAAGCTTGTCCACATGTCCCTAGCCAGATGCTCGAACCCAGACAAGCTTGTCCACATGTCCCTAGCCAGATGCTCGAACCCAGACAAGCTTGTCCACATGTCCCTAGCCAGATGCTCGAACCCAGACAAGCTTGTCCACATATCCCTAGCCAGATGCTCGAACCCAGACAAACTTGTCCACATGTCCCTAGCAGATGCTCGAACCCAGACAAGCTTGTCCACATGTCCCTAGCAGATGCTCGAACCCAGACAAGCTTGTCCACATGTCCCTAGCCAGATGCTCGAACCCAGACAAGCTTGTCCACATGTCCCTAGCCAGATGCTCGAACCCAGACAAGCTTGTCCACATGTCCCTAGCCAGATGCTCGAACCCAGACAAGCTTGTCCACATGTCCCTAGCCAGATGCTCGAACCCAGACAAGCTTGTCCACATGTCCCTAGCCAGATGCTCGAACCCAGACAAGCTTGTCCACATATCCCTAGCCAGATGCTCGAACCCAGACAAGCTTGTCCACATATCCCTAGCCAGATGCTCGAACCCAGACAAGCTTGTCCACATGTCCCTAGCCAGATGCTCGAACCCAGACAAGCTTGTCCACATATCCCTAGCCAGATGCTCGAACCCAGACAAGCTTGTCCACATGTCCCTAGCAGATGCTCGAACCCAGACAAGCTTGTCCACATGTCCCTAGCAGATGCTCGAACCCAGACAAGCTTGTCCACATGTCCCTAGCCAGATGCTCGAACCCAGACAAGCTTGTCCACATGTCCCTAGCCAGATGCTCGAACCCAGACAAGCTTGTCCACATGTCCCTAGCCAGATGCTCGAACCCAGACAAGCTTGTCCACATGTCCCTAGCCAGATGCTCGAACCCAGACAAGCTTGTCCACATGTCCCTAGCCAGATGCTCGAACCCAGACAAGCTTGTCCACATGTCCCTAGCCAGATGCTCGAACCCAGACAAGCTTGTCCACATATCCCTAGCCAGATGCTCGAACCCAGACAAGCTTGTCCACATGTCCCTAGCCAGATGCTCGAACCCAAGCGGACAGAGATGAGATGGTAGTGACTGGTAAAGGCGACAGCCTTGGACTACTTTGACCCCCGGGCCCCCGGGCCCCCGGGCCCCCAACATAGGAAGGAATTATATAAATCTATCTATGTATCTTACATTAAGATAGAAGAAGAGTCTGAGAACGCTGGGTTTCATTTGATAGGCGAGTTATTTACCTGATAAGACGTTATGTGTGTGTGTGTGTGTGTGTGTGTGTGTGTGTGTGAGAGAGAGAGAGAGAGAGAGAGAGAGAAATAATCTGTGCAAAATGTATAAGTTTTCCCTTCATTTCATATAACACACTTGTCTGTTGATTTAATTGCAATCTCAATGGCATAATAATTTAACATCTTAAAATAACTGCATCTCTAAAGCTTTTTCAGACCTTTTTTCTTTTTGTTTCTGTGATTGATTTCTCGTGTTGTTTTATATTTTGTTTTGTTTCTTTGTTTTGGTGTTTTTTCTCTTTTATTTGGGGCTTTTTAGGCGAGGCAACTCTGCAAACTATGGTGGATAAAGATGGCTTAAATCGAATCAAGATCTTGATGACATTTGTCATTGAACCGAGATCTAGAAACGTCCTATATTATAAAATAACAGTGTTGAAATCAATCACTAATAGAGGGGATGTATGTTTCATGTAGACCGTAGCGACTTAATCAAAGCTTTTTAAAAAAATTGCATTTGTTATTTTCAGTCTGTTTGTTGGGGGGGGGGGGGGGCGGGGCGGGTTATGTTATTCGTTTGCTTGTTTGTTGGGGTGGCACATTTATGAACAAGTGGCAAATATTAATTAAAGTGATGGATTATGGAAGGTTATAAAGTATAGATATCAAGGCTTTCATTGACTATCTCAAAGTTACATGGATCATAGGACTGTGGTTTTTAAAAAAAGGCGCAAACTGTTGATTGCTATTTATTTCATGTAGGCTAATTTCAGCTACAGTCAGAATGAAATATTGGAGAAGCTCTTAGTTTGACAATTATTGCAGCAAGATTTTATTTTGTGCAAGATCTTTGTTGATGAAGGTGGCTGTTATATCATACTTGATTGAACAAAATAAACATTGTCTGACTGTTAGTGACACTAAAATGGACACATATATAATATTGACAGAAAAATACACTAGTATATAATATTGACAGAAAAAGACACTAGTATCTAATATTGACAGAAAAAGACACTAGTATCTAATATTGACAGAAAAAGACACTAGTACCTAATATTGACAGAAAAAGACACTAGTACCTAATACTGACAGAAAAAGACACTAGTATCTAATATTGACAGAAAAAGACACTAGTACCTAATATTGACAGAAAAATACACTAGTATATAATATTGACAGAAAAAGACACTAGTATCTAATATTGACAGAAAAAGACACTAGTATCTAATATTGACAGAAAAAGACACTAGTACCTAATATTGACAGAAAAAGACACTAGTACCTAATACTGACAGAAAAAGACACTAGTACCTAATATTGACAGAAAAAAAGACACTTGTATCTAATATTGACAGAAAAATAAACTAGAATATAATATTGACCAAAAAACACAATTGTATCTAATATTGACAACAAAAGACACTAGAATATACTTTTTAAGAAAAAAGACACTTGTGTCTAATATTGACAGAAAAAGACACTTATTGACAGAAAAAATACACTGGTATATAATACTGACAGAAAAAGTTGTTGTTGTTGTTGTTGTTGTTGTTGTTATAGGGTTTAACGCCATTTTTAAGCACAAGATAGGCTATACATGGCGGCCAGTATTAATGGTGGAGGAAGAACCCGGGAAAACCCCGGAAAGAACCACCAACCCACGAGAAGCTACCGGCAAGCTGGACAGAAAAAGACACTTGTATCTATTATTGACATAAAAAAGGCACTTGTATCTAATATTGGCAGAATAATTTTGGTAGCAACTATTGACAATTATTTCACAACTCATGCTTCAGTAATATTTTTGTGCCAGCTTCTTGATAAAGAATAACTTAGACTGGATACAATCCTGTTTTGAGTTGACAATACAGTATTTGTCATACATATACACTCATTTCTGTGTGAAACATCTTAGTGAATATTAACCTTCATTACTTGATATAAAAAAAAGTCATTGCCTTTGGGCAGAGTTTCCTCTCAAAATAAAAACACTAGTTCAGGGTTGCGTTACTCGTTGAAGTTGAAGGAACTGCAGTAAAACGTCGAGATTCTCGAAGCCGTTTATCCGGATAATTTACTAGTAAGGACTACTACCGTGTCCCCATAATTGTTTTATTTCTTACAATGCATGCGTATCTGTAAATAAAACATGTTTGACGAACAAGACGCCTACATGGAACAGAGCAACATAAATCAAAAGCAAACACATCGAATGTATCCAATGTTCTATTTAAATTTATATTCTTTTTATAAGCCAAACTTCGATCAATCGGACACAGTCTATGCCGGCCACCCCACCCCACCCCACCCCACCCCCACCACAATCCGGATGATCAATATTTTTCTCTCTATGGATAACTATGCAGGAAATGGTCTTTTCAAGCGCAAGACCACTATCAACATCTGATTGGTAAAACCCTGGGATGAAGCCGGTAATGAAACTATGAAATAAAGTGCTTAGTGATAAACATTGATAATGTTACAAAAGTTCCCAAAATAATTTATTTCATTCTAAAGTCATATTTAAAAAAATAATTTCCGTACTTTTTTATTATCATAATAAATTTGGGAAAATTTTTAAAAAGAAATATTGCAAAGTTTATCATATGAAACTTGAATAACAAAGATGGCTATTTTCTTAATTTTCTTTTCTTTCTCTTTTTTTTTTTTCTTTTTTTGGCAAACGCATAGAGTACAAAATATGACTAGCAAACGCGTAATGTATCCGAGCTGTGAAACCGGTGTAACCTCCCTCATTTTGTATAATTGTCAAATAATCCTTGTCTCAGTTTTTATGTTGGTTTTCTTGAGACTAGGTCAGCGAGTAGTCCTATGATTTGACATCATTCAGAAGATGAGCGCTGCATAGATAACACACGACAGCCCTATATTTTCGGTTTAAAGGTGTGTATGAGAATAATGGTTGTCGATAGATGATGACCTTTCTTCGCAATCATTTAAAAGCCGTACAAGAGGTTATCAGTTGAATGGACCGGCTGCCGTTTGTATAAAGAAAACATACATCCACTTTACACCAAGGTACAGCAGCACCTTCTTATATAGTCCTAACTTCCACCACCTTCTCTCTCTCTCTCTCTCTCTCTGACACACACATACACGCACGCATACACACACGCAAACACATGCTTATGTATAAAACTAGTCCCTTTTTTAGAATCAGGGTATCAAACAGTTCCCAGCATATAGTCATGCAATTTAACGATGAATGCGGGTTTTCATATAATGAAAGAGGAACTGTTTAGCTCGCATTTAAGTGCCTTTGAAGGATTAGGTGATATTTTTATGTGATATTCTTAAGTAATTTAAGGATTAGGGTGATATTTTTATGTGATATCCTTAAGTAATTTAAGGATTAGCGTGATATTTTTATGTGATATCCTTAAGTAATTTTAAACACTTTACTGCAGCGAACATAAGTTACATCTACTCTCGCTATACCACCATTTTACTAAGCATGCTACATGTAGTGCATTAACATTATATGGATTTTCACTTAGCCTCATTATTTCTACGGTATTTCGCTCAGAATGTGAACGTTTTGGACTTCTTATAGGACTTGAAATAGTCTGAGGGGAAGTGGAAGCAAAAGCGAAGAAAATACACACACACACACACACACACACACACACACGCACACACACATACGACAGCACAGCAGAACTTGCCACACCATGCTTCACAACACAGCACAACACAATGCATTTCTTGTAATGAATAGGCAACCACGTGTTGTTTTCAATGACAGCTGTTGAAATCAATTCCGCAACCAGAAATGCCAAACCAGTACACAGTTGTACTATGAAATATATTTCTGGTTTCTGATTTTACAAATCATCGTTTCAATGGTATGACGAAAACAAAAATATATGACTTCTATGCGGATATTCTCTGTACTTATCATACTAAATTATATCAGTGATCTTTGACCTGTTCTTTAGTTTAGTATAAACACATTTTTTGATTAGCAGGAATTACATACAGTCGGTAAGAAATGAGGAATTTAGGATAAGAACAGTAACCAGAGGCGGATGGTTTTTTTCTTCTTCTTTGTTTTTTGTTGTCTTTTTGTCCTGCCAATTCGTTTCTTTATCGATATGTAGTCCACCTCCCCATTTGCTTCAGCTTCTAATATATTTTCTCCCACTATTTCTGGTTATCAGATTTTTTTTATTTTTTAAATTTAAAAGCCCATTGAATGTGTTGCCTATATACTACACGCATGCTTTGCAACTATAAATTCCATTTTCAGATGTTTACCTTGTTTATAATCACGTACATCTTCGGAATTGTAACTGGTAAGTAATTCCAATTTATTTTACGAATTAAAACTGTACATACCAGAGGCGTAGCTATGATATTTTGCGCCCGGGGACGAACTATAAAATTGGCGCCCCAGCCCCCTCCCTGTTTAATCACATTTTTGAATATTACCCTTGTTTACTTATTATAATGTAACGTTGTAAACCTCATTTTGGCGCCCCTGTACCTTGGCGCCCGGGGACATATGTACCCCCCTGCCCCCCCCCCCCCAGCTACGCCTCTGGTACATACATACATACATACATACATACATACATACATGCATGCATGCATACATACATACATACATACATACATACTTGATTACTCCCATCCGTCCATATATTCCTATATACATAAATACATGCTAAGTAACATACAGGCAGGCAAACCAAAATCCAAACAGACAGAAAAAATGTACATATAGGATGGTAGTCAGACTGATTGATTGATAAAAAGGCATGAGGGAAGTGTCATCGTAATTGCGTGCTATTTTCCTGCAAGATCAATTGATCCAAAGAAACTGACTGATTGATATGCCTCTGCTGTTATTTGGGTGGGATGCGGTGTAATGTTTATATTTGTTTATTTTTATTTGAAACTGCAGTACCTGCTAGATATCGTATTCCTTTTATTAATGAAAGTCATATATATATATATATATATATATATATATATATATATATATATATATATATATATATATATATATATATATCAGAAAAATATCCATGTTTTATTCTTTCAAGCACTTTCGCATCATCTTTATGGAAACTATTCAGGTGAATACATCATTCCTTTACTACTGGTGAAGCATGGATATTTTTCTGATCTTCTTTTACGCTAACTAATTTTCCTATGTATTATCAAACACATGGGCAGATGTCCATATGCTTTCTGTGGTTCAGTGGTTCTTACCGGTTTTCACCCGGGTTCTTCCTCCACCAGTCATACTGCCCGCCATATAAGTAGTAGGTGAACGTTCTAGTACAAAATATGTTATTTGATGTCGTTGAACGTATTTTGTAATTTGATCCTTGCACTAAATATTAAACTTGATGTCATTGCGCTTATTTTGTAATCCGGTCCTAGCACATGATAATTGATAAAATCGTATCCACTATATATCGACACCGCTTTGTTTTCGAAGCCCACAGAAGAATCATCACCATCGGGCAAGTTGAGGAACATCTTAACGGAAACAAGCTCGTTAATCGCCTCGAAAATTTAGAATTAGTTACACCGCATGAGAATACTCGTCGTGGACAAGGTGGTGATAGAAATTTAAGTCACGTACGTCTTGTAGTCATGACACCGGGCATTGGGCTAAATATGATTCGATCTCTCAGGCATCCATATCATTGAAAATTCATTGGCAGGCCATAAAATTTGTTCCTAATGGACTGCAACGATCTGCTCTTTCCAGACAATTTAATGTCCGATTCACAATTCGATATCTTGAATCCGTCGACAATTTTGTATCGCAAGCTTTCTCAAACCGTATGGGTATGGATATGGGTGACAGTCCCACTATGATATCGCCGATGGCTCGAAGCTCTCTGATCAAATCGATCATTCCAAATTTGGCGCCTCTCAAATACGATCGGATTTTCTTTAGAATGTTACTGTACAAAAGTAAGCGTATCTGGCGTTATGGTTTTTTTTTCCCTCCATTTTGGGTCCCAAAGTTTTCAGCATGGTCTGCATCACTAAAACAGCTCCGATTAAAATCAACATGAGTGCATATAATACCCGCCGATAATGTATGTACGTTTTTCTGTACACATAAACTTTCCGATGGTAATAATTATAAAATCCACTAACTCCTCCCGATCTTCCGGGGAGAGATTCTCATCGATATGGTTAAAATCGATGACCAGCTTCATCGTTACACAACTCATGTGGATGTCTCAAAGATGATTTGGTACATCGCTGGAATCTGATTTGATTCGGTAATGTAATAGCTCACACCAAATGCCTGTCCTCGATGTTTTTCGTCCTTCTGGCGTGGCGGGAGGAGCATCCTCAAAATTATTCTCTCGGATTTTTGTTCCTTAAATGAGTAAATCCGCTTATCTGGCCATGCATAATTGTTCTCCTCCAAATAATTCTAAATAATATACCGCCGCGGCCACTTATGTCTGGATTCACCCGCTTGGCCAGCAACTGCAGCACGAATATGTAATACACTTCGGCAATTTTTGTGCTTCCTTCTTAGTCGAGTTAAATTCACGGGCGGCCGCTCTTCAATCACCAGGATTTTCTTTGTCGGGCAAGGCCATCACGCCCAGGATGGTATCCTCGTCTTCATTTTCGGAACCAAAATGCCGTCAACATTTTGTTTTATAAATGTGGTCTCGTAATTTGTCATCACCTCAGACACGTTTTCGATTGACCACTTTATCCCTGCCTTCGTCATCGTTTTTAAGCGCGTAATCGTTGCTCTTGTCTTCCAACTTTATATCACTTGATGTACCCGGTTTTTAAGATACCATGTGCCTATCGTGTGGAACGTGTTCGGCATGATCACCTTGGGGGTTTATCTCGACTTATATCTGTCGTCGGACGTGTTGCTGCTCACGAACGTATTCCAAAAGTTTAGGGATGTGAGAACGAATTATTACAGATTATATCCGTGCTGGTAAAATTCCTCGCCTGTATTGTCATCACATGCCGCACTGAAAGCTATCGGGGTCACCTTGGATTTATTCACTTTCGTGAAAATTCTCTGTCTCACGATTGTTATTTAGCAGTGTAAAAGGAATCAAAATGTTTTCTCAAATGAACACAGTCTGATCAAATCATCATAGACTATTTACAAACTGGCTCATCAAAATGGGGTTATCCTGCTACGATGACAAATGATACGTTCTTGATGATGGTATTACAATTCTGGTGCATAGTCATAAATATATAGGACGAGGTGTGTAAGATCCTTTGTTAAGCAATCTCGGGGTTGATGTAAATGCAGTCAGGTGACGTTAGTGGTATTCAGCCCCAGGGGAACAGGAAAAAATGCAAGCTTTGGCACCGTTTTGACAATTAGCATGTGCTAGGACCGAATTACAAAATACGTTCAACGACATCAAATATCATTATTTGTGCTAGCACGGGCATTTCTACATACTACTCGTGTATAGCCCATCTTGCGCTGAGAAACGGAGTTAAACCCTTAACATAAAAACAAGAAGAAGAGGCTTCCTTGCAATGTGTAAATCAATGTAAGTTCATGAATCTCTTATTGTCTGGATTCTGGATATATCTTAATTTCAATTTTTTTTTTTTGTCTCTGCGTTTTAGATCTGTTGATCTCTTACACTTAAAGTTTAGTCTTATACTTGTGACCACTCTCTTGCAATGAAAGACTTATATTTAACAATTGACGGGTTTATGATCCTTTTTGCGTTTACCTGAGCACCAAATATACTTGTATACCATGTATACATACTGCTATACCTAGAATAATGAAAGTAGGTGAGAGTATTCACCTTGATTTTTATCATATCCTTATCATAAAAGACGGTTACGCTTCACAGGCATCGGTTTAATCTCAACAATATGACTGTCTAGATCATTAATCAAGACCATTTAATGCATCTTTATAAATACCACACCCTTACAACAACAAAAAGTCACTGTGACATACATTTTATAATTTTACTTGCATTTAGTTCATGTTCATGTTTTCGTTTGATTTTCTTTTATTTCTGATTTTTATTACCTTCTGTATACATACAGTTAAGCTTGGAATCATGAAACATGGTGAAGGTAAAAGCTTGATGAGTGCTATACCCTGGTGAGCAATGTGGGTCACTGCGAAAATATTTTCCTCTTCAATGACTTTAGTTCTTGATTCTGTTGTAAGACCCAAACCTATGACAGTTCAGCAAGACCAGATGGTTCATACTTCAACTTTTGAAACACTTTCTTCATACACCTTCATACACCTCTAAATATACTGCTAAACAGTTCATTAAAGTTTTGGGAAACTGGCTATATCCCGCAGTGTTGGCAAGAAGCAACAACGATAATAATACCTAAATCTGGAAAGGTTGGAAAACCATGGAATCGATGATAACCAATAGACTGCTCTGGTATCTAGAATCCAACAGCCTATTGTCTGACGTTCAGTGTGGATTCAGATAACAGAGAAGCGTAATAGGCCATTTTGTCACACTTTAAACTTTTATTAGAGATGCTTTCATAAAGAAAAAACATTCAGTTGCTTTTACGACTTTGAGAAAGCTTAACGACACCTCACAGAAAAACGGTATAATGAATAACCAATTCAATCTAGGTCTTGGGGAACGCCTACCTAACTTTATCTCCAATTTTATAAAGATAGAAGCTTTAAAGTAAGTAGCACCCTGTGTGAAAGCTATCCACAGGAGATGAGTGTACCTCAGAACAGCCTATTACCAGTCACCCTAACATCAAACTTAATAACATTGTGAAATGTCTTAAAAGAAGAACTGACTGCTCGTTGTATGTTGACTTCTTAATTTGCTCTGCTAGAGATCGAAAAGTATGTATACTATTTGAAAGTTAAGTACAGATTGGCATAGGCAAAATTCAGAGATGGGCAGAAGGAAACGGTTTCAAAGTTTCGAAATCAAGACATAACTGTATGCATTTTTGCCGATTACTTCGTATTCAAGATGACCCAAAGGTCATACAGTACGATGATTGTCTTATTCTTCTTGTGAAAGATAGCACATTGTTGGCGTTATTTTCGATCTTAAATTAACTTTTAGTCGACATATTAGATATGCCAGAAACAAATGTAATAGAAGACGTGGAGTATTTGCAAACACAAACTGGAGAGCTGATCGGACAGTTTTGCTCCTGTTATACAGGTCACTGGTAAGGTCGTTCTTGACTGTGAGTCGATTGTGTACGGATCAGCTCAGATCTTACCTGCAGATGATCCTATATTATTTACACTCAGATTTACTTTCTTCTTCAGCCAAATTGCTCTGGTACTGGGATCATGAACCACATCACGTAAATATCAACTATGTCCTGATTCAAAAATTTGATTACATCGACCAAACAGCTCAGTTCGGAATCGGCGAGGATGACTCACTGTCCATTCAACAGGACCCGACCAATCCAAGTCAATACGTCCTCAGCGTCTTCTACCGGCAAGGCACATTTTCAGACCACGATCACAACGGTAACAAATGTACTAGTCATACAAAATGCCAAAGAGGAGCTCAGTTTTACATAAATCCAAGGAGTATTAGACAAGAGGCACCGACACACTTGTTCACCGACATGACGCTTGAGTACGAAATCTACTTCAATCATAGCTTTCAATGGCATAACGGTGGGAAACTCCCGGGTCTCTGGGGAGGGTTCAGAAACTGCTCAGACGGAAGGCATGACCACTGCTTTTCAACACGGCTGATGTGGCGAAATGGAGGTCAAGGCGAGGTGTACGCCTACGTACCACAAGAACAAAAGATCGGTACAACTTTTGACAGCTGGTGTGCTTCTCTTAAGCACAGAGAGATCTACCATAAGATTGAATGTCCTGGCGATTATGGTGTAGAGATAGGCACGGGCGCATTCAGTTTTTCCACAGGGAAGTGGATAAAAATTACACAACATGTCCATTTGAACAATCCGCACGGATATGGCAGCGTAACACTTTGGGTGAATGACCACGCTGAGATTCATATGAACGACATTGTCATGAGGAACCAGTTTAACTTTGGAATTCAAGGAATTTTCTTCTCCACGTTTTATGGCGGACACGATCACGACTGGGCATGCCCGGCGGACACAACCACCCTATATAGAAACTTCCGGTTATATACTGACACTCCGCCACTTGTTCCCAGCCAGCTTCTTGTTGGTTAATTTCTTAATTTGTTTATTTCATATGGAAATCCTTGGTAATATTAAACAAGAAAGATTAAAGATTAGTGTTTGATTATTATTGGTCAAAAGGTGTCATTTTTTTAAAAGTCCATTACACGGAGTGGTATTTAGCTACAGAGAGAGAGAGAGAGAGAGAGAGAGTTCCACTACAATATCTCCTATCGAGTAATCAGCCTAGCGAAATCTCACATGGATTTATCGGTGTAGTGAAAATTTTCATGGAGTAATAGGTCTTGCGAAATCTCCCAGTGAGTAATTGGTCTAGTGAAATCTCCCATTAAATATTCGATGTAGTGGAACATCCCATGGAGTAATCGATGTAGTGTAATCTTCCATGCAGTAATCTTTCTAGTGATAACCCCCATGTAGTAATCGGTGTAGTACAACCTCCTATGCAGTAATCGGTCTAATGAAATCTACTATGGAGAAACCGGTCTAATCAAATCTCCCATGGAGTAATCGCTCTTGTTAAATATTCCCTGTAGTAATCGGTCTAGTAAAAACTCCAGCGGAGTAATCGGTCTAATTGAATCTCCCATGGAGTAATCGGTCTAGTGAAATCTCCCATGGAGTAGTCAGTGTAGTGAAAACTCCCATGGAGTAATCGATATATATATATATATATATATATATATATATATATATATATATATATATATATATATATATATATAATGACCGAAAATCTTTAAGTAAATGTGAATTCGAAATTATTTAAACCTTGAACAACTTCAAGACCAGCTTTGTGTTCTTTGTAAAGTACTACCATATTTTCCAAAGGCAACATACTTATCCATATTACGTGAGATACATAGATATTGTTTGCAGAAGAAGTCTTGAACACTTTCAATACATGACTCTGAACACGCGAGGCCGCAGCTTTCAGAACCATAAGATAATATAGGTTTTACCATAGTGTCAAATATTTAAAAGGCATCTATACAATACAACTAGTCAAATTTCCTTTGGTAATAAAAGATAGTTTTACATATTTAGGTTTTAAAATACGTAATTGAAAGAAGAGAAAGCATCAATTTTATTCTTACTTAAGTTACGAAGTAAAACTTTAACAGACACTTACTGTAAACTGAATTCATTCCGAAATAATCCTTAATTTTGCAAAAAAGTAAAGAATGAGCCGAACGAATTCGAATAGTCTAGAAAGTCCATAATGATCCAATCAGAATGTTTTTGACTGAGTTCTTAATAATTCCAAACTAGTGCACTGAGTCAAATGTCAGTCAGCACTTAGTAACTCCAGCGAAGGGTCATGAAAGGGTAGATAAAATATTCAAAATAATTCCTCTCAAATTATTTCTGAACACCGCTTTAAATGATTCCGCTGAATGATTTTAACACAAGAATTATTAAAAGAACGTTTTACGAAACTCCTAAAGAACATTTTTCACTTGACCTAGATGTGAATCATTTGTAATGGAAACTTACATCTAATTGCAGCAAGGTTAGTTCATAAATTCAACCTTTAGCAAACATCTTGTTTACAGCTTAACAGCCACTTTACTACTTATAATGATGACAAAAGTCAGGTATGCAAAACTCCATCTACAACCCTCAGTCAAAGACAAAAATTAAGCACACACAGATGTTCAGTAATAATGGAAATATTTGAGCAAACTTTCCGATAATATACAGATATAGCCAAAACATTGCATGAGTTGCTTTCTGTTGCTCGGCAATGGGAATTCAGAGATAGCCTTGACTTTAACTTCAACAGGTTTAACTTGTCCATGCCCCACAATATAGCTTAAACAGCAGCAGAGGGGGCGAATCGGACAACTTTTTCGACAAAATTTGATTGAGGTTTTAAAACGACAAATAGAGCCTTCCTTCGAAATCTCACTTTTCAAACAAAAAACAAATAAAGGCTCCGTTTGGCAAATGGAGCCTTAGTGTTTTTTGCTCGAAAACGCTATATTTCGCGACAACATCCCGTTGGTGTTTTCCCGTGGTAATCATCGGGCGTCCCGCGTTGTTGTCATTGCCCCCTCTGCTGCTAAGGGGTTATTTACAATTTAACCGAATATTTGGTCAAGTCCGATACGATATCGTGTCCGGGGGTCATGTAAATTTATCGTTACGAATCCATGTGGGGTCGACTGAGCATGACTAAAAAAGTTTCGAAAAACATTAAAGTCCATGTCACCGCCGCACCATGTCTGCCAAATATTTCGTAGCGTGTGTGTATCAACGCCGTTGAATACAGCAAGAATATTACAGTTGTCTCTGATTACTTTTGGAATCTGAGTGTATCGTTGAGTGACATATATCACGTCGGTGTTTTTATGCCTGCCTCTGGAAAATATCCTAGCTGGGTTTTTTTGATTGTCTAACATAACATCATCGTACACGACTAGATTGTTAACGTCGCCATCAATATCATCGATACCTGGTGGATGATTGATATCTGTAATAAACTCAATAACATTTTTTTCAGCGATCGCTGATGCATTCTCGTTAAAATCTTTCAACACCTCGTAGCATCGTTGATCATCTACGCTAGGGGCGATTAAATACAACTTATCCCACTTCATCCATCTCATTATTAAATTAAGTAACAATTGCGTCTTGCCGGATCCAGATGGTCCGATGATAATCATCCGGATCGAGTTTGGTAACGCTGCAACATGCTTAACTGGTTCAGCAGAGGGGGCGAATCGGACAACTTTTTCGACAAAATTTGATTGAGGTTTTAAAACGACAAATAGAGCCTTCCTTCGAAATCTCACTTTTCAAACAAAAAAAAAATAAAGGCTCCGTTTGGCAAATGGAGCCTTAGTGTTTTTTGCTCGAAAACGCTATATTTCGCGACAACATCCCGTTGGTGTTTTCCCGTGGTAATCATCGGGCGTCCCGCGTTGTTGTCATTGCCCCCTCTGCTGCTAAGGGGTTATTTACAATTTAACCGAATATTTGGTCAAGTCCGATACGATATCGTGTCCGGGGGTCATGTAAATTTATCGTTACGAATCCATGTGGGGTCGACTGAGCATGACTAAAAAAGTTTCGAAAAACATTAAAGTCCATGTCACCGCCGCACCATGTCTGCCAAATATTTCGTAGCGTGTGTGTATCAACGCCGTTGAATACAGCAAGAATATTACAGTTGTCTCTGATTACTTTTGGAATCTGAGTGTATCGTTGAGTGACATATATCACGTCGGTGTTTTTATGCCTGCCTCTGGAAAATATCCTAGCTGGGTTTTTTTGATTGTCTAACATAACATCATCGTACACGACTAGATTGTTAACGTCGCCATCAATATCATCGATACCTGGTGGATGATTGATATCTGTAATAAACTCAATAACATTTTTTTCAGCGATCGCTGATGCATTCTCGTTAAAATCTTTCAACACCTCGTAGCATCGTTGATCATCTACGCTAGGGGCGATTAAATACAACTTATCCCACTTCATCCATCTCATTATTAAATTAAGTAACAATTGCGTCTTGCCGGATCCAGATGGTCCGATGATAATCATCCGGATCGAGTTTGGTAACGCTGCAACATGCTTAATTGGTTCTCTTGTTTCAGTCGCCGAAAAATCAATTATATTCATATCTCTATACATAAATTATGGATTTATATTGTGTGAAGTGTAGAGTGCGTACTGGCACAAATGATATGACAACCGTTACAACAAGAAATAATAGATCGGCACTTACTGGTAAGTGTGTACAATGCGGTATAAAGAAATTTAGATTTATTTCTATTAGACCCGGGGGTGTTTTAAAAAAAAGCGAGGAGGTGATATTGCAGCCAAGTTATCAAAACTCCCCGGAACACCGTGGGCAAAGTATCCAGGAGAAAAGCACCTCCCAGGATATAGCTACTGTGGCCCCGGAACACGATTAGATATCAGACTCGATGATCAAAATCAGCCCAAACCCGGTGAGTATCCAATAAACGCTATCGATAAGGCGTGTCATGCTCATGATGTTGCTTACTACAAAAGTAGCGATCTGCAACAGCGTCATATCGCGGACGTAAAATTAATTCACGCGTTAAATGCTATTCCTGATAAATCCTTCAAAGAAAAATTGGCCTCATGGTTGGTAAAATCGGCTATGAAAGGTAAATTAATGATTGGAAGCGGAGCTTCTTGCGCTGGTAATTGAAAACGCTAGCGTTTATAATAACAACATGGAATCCATCTATTATTCTCCGAGAGGATACTGGAAGGGGAAGGCCGCAATTGGTAAGCTTGCAAGCGCTGCAAAAGTAACGAGGGCCACTGCGGCTAATTGGTTATCCAGACAGGCTATATGGCAAATCTATCTACCACCGCCTAAACAAATCAACTTCTCGCGCTTTGATGTCAGCGTACCTAATGAAGTTCATCAGGCTGATATACTATTTTTTCCGCATGACAACGGTTACAAATACGCGCTAACCGTAGTTGATGTTGCGAGTCGATACAAACAAGCGGAGCCGTTAAAAACAAAGTCAGCAACTGAAGTAGCCGATGCGTTTGGGCGAATTTATCGAAGAGGTCCTCTGCGCTGGCCAAATCTATTACAAGTTGATCCTGGCAATGAATTTCGCGGCGCTGTTTTATCAACGCTGAAACATCATAGCGTCGCGGTACGACGAGGTCATACTGCGCTACATCGTGATCAGGCAATTGTTGAACGATTCAATCGGACTGTTGCTGAACGGTTATTTGGATATCAGTACGCAAAAGAATTCATCCAAGAAAAACGATCTCGTGAATGGGTCAAAAGGTTGCCGGGCGTAATTGCCGCGTTAAATAACGAGATTACCCGAGCAATCAACATGAAGCCCAGCGACGCGATTAAAAAAAAGTATATACCCGGAAGATCAAAAATAGATAGCGTTTCCAAGCCGATTCTCGGCGATGTCACCGTGAGATATCTGTATGAACCAGGAGAGCTTGAAGGCGGTAAAAAAAGAGCTACTGATCCTATCTGGAGTGTTACCACACATAACATATCAACGATAACACGATCAACTGATAGACCACCGATCTATAGACTGGATTCAACTGCCCCACAGCGGGGGTTTACATGCGAGCAACTTCAAGTGATACCTGACGATACTCAATTGCCCCCGCGTGGTCTTAACTAGCGCCGTTGCGTCTATTGCACTCAAGACAGGTTAACCTCACATTGTTTTTGACATGACCGAGACTGTTATCGATCCTGTCCACGGTAAATTGGCGGGCGTCTTTATCCGAATAACGACAGCGCATTACACAATTACAACTCGCGCAGTGATTATTCTGTTGTTGTCGTAACGCAATTATTAATTCGGCATCAATATCAAAACGCCGCTGTTTTTTTTTTATCCTGTTGGCGGTAACCCGAGAGTTTTCTATCGATGACGCTTGCATCGATGATGTCGTTGGTGACTTTGTCGCCGGCTTCGTCGGTGGCTTCGTCAATAACAATTCTTCGAAGTTGATTTATCCTCCGTACTCGGGACACTGCAAGATAGACTAGATTTGACCATTCGATGCGATTATCAACTATCCAAACAATTGTGTCCGTGATGGTTAGTCCCTGCGAGGAATGTATTGTTGTTGCGTATCCTAGCGTCCACGGGGATTTATCAGCACGTAGCGCGTCCTCGACGACGCTGATATCAACGAGCACGATATCATTCAGCACGAGAATTTGTTTTTTTGTCCCTGACGCCGTCGGGCCCGGGATTTCAACTTCAATGTTCTGCCGCCGTGTGTCCGCGGGTCTATAGCATAACGGCACTGGGCGCATTGGAAACTTTTCCTTATGCAACGTAAACAACTTCCGCTGAAGTGTGTCTCTGACTATCTTTCTACTCGCTACAATCAAATCGTTTGGTCTCCATGTTTCCCAGAATTCATTTAACGGCGTTTCCGGAATCACCTCGCGGATTATTTCACACTGAATTCTATCCGGCTGTAATCTGATTAATTTTTTAACCTCGCGCAGTTGTTCATCAAGTGCTCGGTAATCAGTATCGGTTTCTTCATAATAGTCCACAAAACCCTTTAACCAATCATGTGGACCCTCGCCGACAAATGGTGGTGGTTGGCCATGGTCGCCACACATTATCACCGCTGTATTCGCGAGCAGCAACCAATCAAGAAACATTTGTAAAACATCTAACGAAACAGTACATATCTCATCCCAGATGATAACCTCAGGAATAAATTTTTCACCCATTCGATCAGGAGTCCACTCACCGCCGCTGTATCGAAAAAAGCTGTGATAACACTGGTCAACAGTGAAATCATTACTGACTTGAAAAGGCCCTAATCTGTAGTATTTTGGTGTGCCGAACACGAATATAACCGTGAAAAATTTGTATTGGCTCTCGTTTTGAAGATATTCATATACCTCATTTTCTATGTTTCACTGTGTAAATTTCTCCAGTAGGACTGCAGCAACATCCGGAATAATGATGTAACATTGCATAATACCATCATGCTCACATCATCCACAGTTGATTGCATCATTTTCTGATGCAATGCAATACTAATGCCATGCGGCTGCTGAAGTAAGTTGACGTCCGCAGTGTACTATACATGTGTAGGCCTATTATACTAATGCCAGGCGGCTGCTGAAGCTGACGTAAGCAGTGTACTATATAAAGCCCAATCAGATAGGTTCAGCATTTAAAATATTTTAGACGTTGTGCGAGACAGTTCAAGCTACTGTTACATAAAACTTATTATTTTATCCATTTACGTACAATAAAGAACAGTAATGCCTCGAAAGTGTGTTAATACCGCGGACAATTTTTGCTATATTTGTGGGGAAGTGACATTTGCCAACCAGAAGAAAAGTATCAATTCTCAAGTGAAGAAGGCATATCATCTTTACTTCGGATGCAAGGTTGGTGACCAAGACAAGCCTTGGGCTCCGCATATATGCTGTGCTACATGTACAACACAGCTTTCACAGTGGTTGAATTGCAAAAGGTCATCAATGCCGTTTGCAGTCCCAATGGTGTGGAGAGAGCCAAGCAACCACCTAAATGACTGTTACTTCTGCTTGGTTCCTCCTCTTTCCGGCGGAATAACGAAGCGAAAGAAGTCGAGAATAGTCTACCCAAACATTCCGTCTGCATTGAGACCAGTTCCACATGGTGAGGGACTTCCTATTCCAGAACCTCCAGCAGAATATTCTCTTGATTCATCTGACGAAGACAAAGGTGAGTCGACCTGTTCTTCTCCTGGTCCATCAGCATGCAGTGATCCAGATTTTCACTGTGGTGCATCATCAACCCCACACAGAATAACACAGGAAGAACTAAATGACCTGATTCGTGATTTGGACTTATCAAAGAACAAGGCAGAATTGCTAGGATCAAGACTCCAACAATGGAATCTTCTAGAAGAAGATGTCACAATTACTGCATATCGAAAGCGCCACCAGCAATTGGAGCCTTTCTTCAGAAAGGAAAGTAATCTGATATTCTGTTCCGATATTGAGGGCCTCATGAATGCTTTAAAAATCACTCATGACCCACAAGAATGGAGACTATTTGTGGACTCTTCGAAACTGAGTCTCAAGGCTGTGCTTTTGCACAATGGAAACATTCTTCCATCTATTCCAGTAGCGTATGCTGTCCACATGAAAGAGACATACGATAACTTAAGGCAGCTACTGAATTCCATTGAGTATAACAAGTACAGCTGGCACCTCTGTGGTGATTTGAAGGTAGTTGCCCTTTTAATGGGACTGCAGCAAGGATATACAAAATACATGTGTTTCTTATGCGAGTGGGATAGCCGAGCAAGGGAAATGCACTACATGAGGAAGGAATGGACTCACAGGCAGAATGTAGCCATTGGAGAGAAGAATATCCAACACCCAGCTCTGGTTGAGGCTCAGAAAATCTTGCTACCACCCCTTCACATCAAACTAGGTTTGATGAAGAACTTCGTGAAAGCCATTGACCGGACTTTGCCAGCATTCCGATACCTGCATGAAAAATTCCCTCGACTCAGCGAAGCAAAGATTAAAGAGGGAGTTTTTGTGGGTCCTCAGATTCGAGAGCTTTTCAAAGATGACCGGTTCAACAACTTGCTGGAAGGTGACGCGAAACAAGCATGGAATGCTTTTCGCCTAGTTTCTACAAACTTTCTCGGAAATGTTAGGGCAGAAAACTATAAGGAACTAGTAGAAGACATGTTGATGAAGTATAAGAAACTTGGCTGCAATATGTCTCTAAAGATTCACTTCCTTCATTCCCATTTGGATTTCTTTCCTAGCAACTGTGGTATTGTTAGTGATGAACACGGCGAACGTTTTCATCAAGATATCGCAACAATGGAACAAAGATACCAGGGAAAATGGTCCACTACAATGCTGGCTGACTACTGCTGGACACTCCTCAGAGATGCTCCCGAACAGCTGTACAAGAGACAGGCGAAGAAATCTAAGATGTAGTCAATGACTTGATTTTTTATAGGTAGGCTATTACAGTTGACCTTTTACTATTGGAATGCATTTCGTTATGTAAACATTAATTTCTTGCAGATTACAAAAAAAACTAGAGCCAATTTTGCAATTTGACTGTCATATTCGTGTTCAGCACATAAAAATTGATAAGAATTGACTAATTTTATTTCAGTAACATGACTTTTGTAAAAATTTGTTGTCCAGTGTAAGTAACGGCGTCAACATTTCGTTGTTTTTTCTCTCGCGCTAGTCTATGGGTCGGTGTAAGCACGATTATACTTGCCCGCGTTCGAAATAATTCAATTGCCCGAGTCGTCTTTCCTGACCCGCCACAGCCGCTTAAATAAACTGTTTTGTGCCTACAAATTGGATCAGAACACGGTGGTGCATTAGACCATTCTGACAATTTATCACCGCGTAAGTAGTTGTTCTCAACGGTGACATCTGCTGATGGTGAATAATCGCGTCGTATTTCATTTTTAATTCTCCATGTGCCCCAACTCTCGTCCGGACTAGTAAACTCGGCTATGTTTCCCTTATACTTTACGTCAATATAAAATGAATCAATCGCAACTCTAACTGCGGTGTCGGGAAATCTATTTATCATCGAGAATAAATTTATGCAAGCATAACCCAGCATAGACGCCCTCAAATGCGGGTATGCTGGGCTGTCTCCATCGCTGTAAGTAACAACTGAACCCAACCTTGTTCCATTGGACAAGAAAGCTGTTTTACAGTTCACGTATTTATTTTTCGCCACTGCGTCCTTGATTACGAAATCATATTCTGCGTCATCTATAATCAGCCGTGAGCAATATCGTTTGTAATCGCAGTTTTTTCCGCCTTGTGTGAACTTACCAATTATTCTTCTACCGAGATCTTTTGCCTCTCTGTTTCGTTGGTTGAATATCTTTTTGGACCATTCGACGATATATCCCTCGTCGGCATCAATCTGTTTTCTGGATTCGTCAATTATACTATCTAGACGCTCCGGTTCCGGTAACCAGACTTCAGTCTGCGCCCGGTATGATATAATCGCGTCACTGACAATCAACGAAACTAGCATTTTACAATCAATCATATACCGTAGCAGCGCTATTGGCAGCCACTTCTTTTCAGACATGTGTCTACCGATCCAAATATAACAACAGCGATGAAGTCCTGCTGCGAATTCAAATGATACTATGCGAGCGAATCCGGTTAAATCAAAATCAGGCAGTGGTCCATTAATAGCAACACGAGTCATTTCATGTCTGGGGTGTCCAAATCGTTTAAAGTACTCAACGGCGGATCCATACCCGAGAAAACTCGCTGGATAACAGGCAACCATATCAACGGAAATCATAGCGTCGCGGTTGTATTCAGTGTTCCATAGTCCACCGTGATAGTATTCCAAACAACTGGATTGCACATCCGGTAGAAATTCCTTGCGTGTTGGACTCCACGCATTTTTCTTTGTTGCAACATGAGCCGCAACCGATGGAATCGTAAAACAATTTGTTAGCAGTTGTTCATCATGCTCTTCAAATTCCATGGCGGTTTTTTTCATCTTGTTGTGAAACGCTTCAGTGCGATATAATTCACCGTTTGGTCTTATAAACTGATCAAAGGTATCCGCATCGTTTTCAGCGCTGCGAAGTAACCACACTGATACAGGGTCGTTTTTACACAAGCAGGCAATAGCATCAAATAGTTTCCTCTCCGCGAGAAAACCGTCCCCTCCCAGGAATTCTTTAGGTATATACTTTACTGTTCTATCCCGTGGAAATACTGTGATCGCGGACGTCCATGCGTGTTCGTTATGATCAATAATTTTGATTGGGGCTCCCTTTGATTTATACTTTGATTCGTATAATACTTCACCGGTTATCGTTGTAACGGTTATTGGAAATCTCAGCGACGTTTCTAATCTCGCTACGTCGCTGATGGTTGCTCCACGCTCGCGCACTGTCTCCTCCCACTGGTTGATTTTGCTACGTCGTAAATCAGTTAGTTTATTTCCTCGACATGCATTTGTAAAATGCTCTATTGCTCGTTCTGCTACACAATTTATCCCCGTTGACTGTTTCATCGGCGCTAGTTTTCCGATATCAGGTTTCTTATTTAACGGGTATATTCCATAAACAACTGCTGTTTCAGGATACGCTCGTTCATAGTATGGTATGTCAATTCCGGTTAACAACCCCGGCTTGGAGTCGCGGCTAACAATAACTGTTTTCTTGTCGCTGAGAACTGGTTCAAATTTATCACGTATGATCCAATTACCTGATTCCACCCGGACAATGAATTTTACTCTGAAGAAATACTCGCTGGAGCCAAGTTGTGATGTTATCGTTGCCGCGCGTTTGTCGTTCATGGTAGCATCAACAACACCATCAATTCGAAATGTTGACCAACTATGAGATGCACCATCACGCTTTAATTCATTGATACAATCACGGATTTTATTCAACAGGGTTCTATCGTTTATTAACGCTTTTTGTGTGTCCTTGAGGACTCTATCGAGATTGAATTTAATATTTTTCCAGGGCTTAATTGCTGCTAATTTCTTGAACTCCTCCTCCATATAATTAAAACAAGTATTTAAATAAAAGAATATAGTATAATGAATCACTGCAAATGGTTGATGATTGGGTCGACAACCCCGTGCAATAAATCATGTAGAGGTGAATTCTGCGGGTATCATTTACAAAGCGTTCGTAATGGTTCCCTTGGCCCCCTCCCGTGCTTGGTTTGCCACGTTGGGGTGCGTGGTAAATCACAATTATGTATCAATTGTGGCGGCAAACGATACAGGGAACTAAAACGCTATTATGACAAACGAATTAAAAACGCCGTCATTGACCCCACCGCTGACTCCGTCAAGGACAAAATCATCAAAACCTCTCAAGACTACATTGAAAGATTTATAATTAAACCAAATAATGAATTAGACAAGTAGTATTATTATACAAATGGACCAAGAATTTCAGCCGCATCCTGTGCTCGCTAATTACGAGGCATCTCGCGACGGCGTTGTTAGAAACCGCAGACTGAAGAAGCCGGTTGGTACCGTAAATAATCAGGGGTATTTGACATTTGGTGCCGGAAAGAAGAAGTATTTTGTTCACAGGGTGGTATATGAAACGTTTAAGGGGCCAATCGAGAATGGTTTCGTTATTGATCACATTGATTCTGATCGTCTAAATAATTCTCTTATAAACCTACAGTCCATTACTCAAAGTCAGAATGTCAAAAAAGGTAAAACAGGGAAGCACGCAAAAAAAGCAAAGAGCGTCAAATCGTTTGATACAACAACTCACGAAGAAAAAACTTTTCAGTCGATGAATGACGCCAGTAGATACTTTGACATTTGTATCGCCTCAATACGAAAAGTAGCAGAACGAGTATATCAAACAGCGATCTCAAAAAGGACCGGACACAGAATTCGATTTTCGTACACAAATATCAGCGAGTGACAAGGTCACCATGACGAATTGTCTGTAATACCTCTTTTATGTTTAAATACTATCAATAGTAATAAATAACACACCTCGGGATTGATGCGCGGGGTTCATTTTGTAAAATAATTTTTTTTTATTTAAAAACAAGATGTTTTATAAGAATATGAATATCGAAGACATTAATAATATATTAGCCGAGATTTCAAAATTAAAAAATCAAGGAATTGAATTATCTGATGGTCTCAACAGCGAAAAAATATTATCCGATTATGAGATTATTAACGAACAATCGAAACGGGGGCGTTTTACCCTGGCACGCGAGTACTTTTTTATAAAACGATTACAACATACGATTAATGAAAACTTGTACCACAATGACGTAAATGCATTCATTGGACTATTCACTGCCGTTGAAATAATACGAAAAAAACTTGGACGTGTTTATGAACGACGCCGGGAGATTTCTAGTAAGATCAAAAACATTAGAAGGATTATAGACGAAAACTCCGTGGAGCCCCCGATGGTATACATATCCCCCCCGCCACACTCGGCGGGAAATTAGAAATTGCGGAGCAATTGCAATAATGGTAGGCGAATCACTTACTACTCGGCTAGCCAGAGAGCGGCTAGCAGCGCTTAAAAAGTTCATACCGTTACGAGACAGGATTCGAGAACAACTTCAAACGCGGCAGCAACTACAAACTGATTTTACTGTTGGAAGCGAACAACTCTTTGCTCCAATAACGAGTGCAACCAAGGATGTGAAAACAGCGATATACGGGGATATTCCCGACGAAGAAAGAAAGAAAAAGGCGCCACTGCTTGGCGTACTTGAAAAGATAGCGGCTCGGACCGAACAAACAAAAAGGTCTTTAGAAACACTTCCTGCGGAAATAGCGGTTGCTACAACACGGAGGCCACCACCACTCGCTATAACGGACACACAAGAACCCTATGTTACAATGGCCGACGAAGAAGAACTAGGTGCTACTGCGAAAGAACCAGAAGAAGAAATACCGGAAGAAATACCGGAAGAAATACCGAAAAAAAAGAGAAAGGGGGGAATATATACCGTAATGTACTTAAAAAGGACACAATAGATAAAATTAGAGGCTTCAGCAGCGAGGAAGAATGAGTTAATTTTACTGTCACAAATTTTGCTAAGAGCATACGAGATAAGAAGCATATCAATAGCGGTTACGAGGAAAATGTAAAGGAGTTAAAGGATTGGGCAAGAATGGTGTATTTAGCAAATATACACAAGGACGAAATACCACGTGGTGGTGGTCCCAATTACAAAGCATTCCTCGATAAGGTTAAAAGCGCAAAACCAAAAAAAGGAGAAGGATACAGCGGTGTGGTTGAAAACGCTTGTCCTGGTAGTGTTCTCAGTGATATATCACGGCTGGAAGTACTAATCGGAGGAAAACGAGCCGGAAATAACTCTCCGGAAATAATCAATGAGGCCGCTGATATTTGCAAGCGGTTATTTGCAGGCGGTATCATGGACATTAATGCATATCGAACGCTCATAGACGAACTCGTGGATGATTAATTGGAAAACTGGTGTTTTTATAATAAAGATGATCATACATTACAACCATGATAAACCAGTACTCGTCTACGTGGTAAACTCGCGATTGCCTGTTTACCGCGCGTATTATGGAGATGGTCTCGGTAGCACCATTGCGGGGTTATTTACAAGAATGGCTCCAAAAGTAGCGCCGTTAGCCAAACAATTAGGAATGAAGGCTATTGATGTTATTCGTGATAGGGGAATCAGCGCTATTGGAGATGTTGCCGGAAAGGCGTTTTCTGCAGCAAAGGACAAACTAATGTCGTTGGTGAGAAAAAGAAAACAGAAACCACCGGTGATGCCATCAACGACAGTGATGCCTGCAAATGTCAGTAAAATAATAAATAACGCCGTGGAAGAAAAACTAGAGTCGTTGGCGGCTCAGTCATTGATGACGACTCCGCCATTGGCGACTCCGCCATCCGCCGATGCGGAAACCAACGCGCTCATGAACGCGATAGCGGGAAGTGGTCTTAAACAGAATTCAAAGAATTTACGACGAAAGCGACGTTGATGAATTGCAATTGAAAACATCAACATGATAAATAATAAAAATGTTTGCGCGAACCGCTGATCCCGCGTTTGATATGGATGCCCCAGTGCGCAGGGATGATTCTGTCCGTGATTATCAATTTTATTCCTATCAACCACCACAAGCCGACCTACGATCGCGAATTGAACTTCAAGTCCAAGATACCAGTAAATACTTTTTGCCGTGTGAAGCGTTTATCGAAATTGAGGGAGAACTCGTGACAAATGTTGCCGCTAATACACCGTACGCAGATGACGATCGTGTTCGAGTTGGCTTTGTTAACAACGGTATCATGGCGTTATTTGAGAGTGCCAGATATCTTATTGACGGGCGAGAAATTGAATCAATAGAACGCGAGGTTGATGTTGCAACGACGATAATTGGGCTAGCGAGATACTCGGATGATTATACAAGATCGGCGGGGCCATCTATGATGTTTGCGAAGGATACCACTAATAACGCTGATCATCTTCAGTACATTAACGTGCTGATAAAAGAAAATACCGCAGTTGACCAGGCTGAAGCAGCCAATCCAGATCGCAGAGCAAAACCAGGCGCTGATTTCACTGTTATAAAAAGTGCCAACAATAATTACAATCTAGGATTTGCAGCACGAATAGGGATGTTGCAAAGACCACGCCGACAGTTTTCATGCGCGATTCCACTCCATCACATATTCGGATTTTGTAGAAATGTCAGAAAAGTTATCTATGGGGCTAAGCATACAATCGCGCTAACGCGAAGGGGTGATGATAACAATGCAATATGGCGTGCTGCTGGCGTCGATAACGGTAAAGTCGTTTTAACTAAAATAGCATTGTGGATGCCGGTGTTAACTCCATCAGTTACCACGGAAGCACGATTGTTATCATTTATGGAACAGGGGGGGAAATCATTATTGAGTTGGCTAGCGGTAACAACTGATGCTAAAGAGGATAATGTCGCTGATACATTTACATGGCACTTGGCATCAAAACAGGGTGTTTCAGCCCCGCGTCACATATTTATAGCGCTACAGAATAGGGATCGATTGGGTAATCAAGAACGCAGCTATATGATATTTGATCATTTAGGAGTCAGGGATGTTTCGCTGAGAATAAACGGACAACAGGAACCATCCGAGGATATACAGCTTAATTACGGCGACAATCATGTCGCACGTGTGTACCATCGATTGCTGTCATATATGGGTCGTGATCAAAACGTCGACACTGGTTTGCAAATATCACAACTTGATTTTAAAAACCTGTATCCGATTTATTATTTTTCGTTGGAACATCTTGATTTAACGAGACAATCCGTCGTTGATATACACTTCCGAGCTCGTATAGCCCCGGGTGGCGCCGATTATAGAGCGATTGCTGTCATTCTCAGCGATAAATCAATGCTGCTAGAAGGTGTTGGTGGACGAATGAGAATCGTTGATGCGCCAGTGGAAAACATGTAATTGAAAACACAAACGCTTTTACAATAAAATGTCGTATAGTGTTGTCAGTGTAGAGTTGACCGATGGTCAAGTCAAGAAATTACGATCAAAGTCGGCTAAACAATGCGGGACCACAATAACGCTGAAGCCGTCGCAGATGATGGGTGGTAATCATAAGATATCGTTGACGGCGCGTCAAATAAAACATTTCAATGATGCGATGAAGAATAAAAAGGGTATTCAAATAGATTTCTCAACCGCAGCGATTAAAAACATGGAAAAGACCGGTGGGATATTTCCGCTGTTAGCTGCGATTCCAGCGTTGATTGCCGCGGCCGCACCAGCAGTGGCTAAGGCGGCGGCGTTGGGGGCCGTTGGAACCGCGGCGGGGATGGCATTGAAGAAGGCAACCGGGAAAGGCTATAAAAAAAAACGATCCGTGGCCGGAAAGGGTCTAAGACTACCGGGAACCCCGTATTCATGGTACTCGGGAAAGGGTCTAAGACTACCGGGAACCGTTTAATGACTCCTATGTCTAATTTTGATTTAATAGATGCCGCCGACGCGTTAGCGATAAAAAACTTCAGAGGTGTTTTTATGAGGGATCAATTACCGGCGGCACCAAGGAATATTGAAACCGGCATAATTAACCTCGATGGGTCCTCCGGAGCGGGAACTCATTGGGTTGCATACGCGATTGATCCGCGTGCGATCGTCTATTTTGATTCATACGGGTTAGCCCCGCCAAACGAGTTCATGCGGTATATCCGGGCGTGTTCAGCCCCGGTTTTTTATTCCACGCTGCCAACACAGCAATTAAGTGACCCACCGATATGCGGCCGTGAGGTATTGAACGTACTCGCGGCGATTTCATCATCGCTGAAACCACCTCATGTGGTTGTAAACGAATACACCAGTGGGGTCGTAGAGGCCCGGCGGGTTAATTAAAAACACCGTTTTTTTTACAATAACGATGATTGATATTTGGGGACGACCTATTTCGGCGCTGAAAGAATCCACGGAAACGCCCGCCACCGATGACATAAAAAAACTAATCGAGGATGAAATCGCCGATACGTTAAACTTAACCAGTGTTGACCCAGGTGAAATAGTTGTATTTCAAGACCGCCAGGGTAAATTAAAATCCAGTAATGTGTCGCTGGATGACGTTTTAACACGACAGCGTGATGCCGCCGAGAACGCTATCGCGTTGTATACCAGCGACGGACGACTCAAACCGGGTGAACATCTGTCGACGGTGACGGATAGGGTAACATTAGTCCAAGACGGTTTTATAAGGTTAGATAGATCGGTGACCGAACTTGACACGCAGGTGAAAAAATCTGTCACCGAGGTGAAAAAATCTGTCACCGATATACAACTCACTACCGCTAGTTTTTTTGGGACCCCGACGGTAACCGAACCGAATATTACAACAATAAAAAATACTATTTCGGAGTTTACAACGCTGTCGGGCCAATTTTACACGTTACGAAAAAATGTTAACAGGATCGATGACAACTTTGATAAATTCTTTGGTAAAAAAAATACCAAGCTGGATGAGATTACAACAACTATAAATGATATCACTGCGTATGGACAGGAAATAAAAACAATCAAAACTGATGTTGCAGCGAACAAAAAAAAGTATAGACGCGTATGGAGGGGAAATAGGAACGATCAAACTTGATGTTGCAGCGAACAGAAGGAGTGTAGACACGCATACAAAGGAAATAAATACACTCCTTATTAATATAGACGCGTATACACGGGAAATAGAAACAATCAAAACTGATGTTGAAGCGAACAAAAAAAAATGTAGACGCGTATTGGCGGGGAATAGGAATAATCAAAACTGATGTTGCAGCGAACAAAAAAAGTATAGACGTGCATACATATGAAATAGGAACAATCAAACTTGATGTTGCAGCGAACAAAAAAAGTATGACCGAGAATACACGGGAAATAGAAACAATCAAAACTAATGTTGAAGCGAACAAGAATAATATAAACGCGTATAGAGGGGAAATAGAAACAATCAAAACTAATGTTTCAGCGAACAAGAATAATATAGACGCGAGTTGGCGGGGAGTAGGAATAGTTATAACTGATGTTGAAGCGATTAAAGACAGACTACCGAGAATGACAGAGCAACTCGAAAAAATAAAAATCCCTCATGAGAACGCCATCAACACAGTGTACACAATTCGGCATGGATCATTCGATTGGACTCCTACGAATAATACAGTAAATATCACCGCAACTGTTAAGGGCATTTATCGATTGACATTGATTTCGGCGATGCAGTTCAGTATATCATCGTCGAGTTCATCCGGGTTTAACAATACAATATCAACAATCGTTGACAAGAATGCAACCGAACGGTTTATAATTAAAGCCGTTGATAGCAGTCTATTTAGGGCAAACATCACATGGTATGTGGAATTCGTAGTGGATCTAAGTGAGTAATTGAAGACACTAGTTCTTTTAAATAAAAATGACCACCAAGGCAATTGAATCAGAGGTATCACCGACGTCACATCAATATCGATTCGATACCGCAAAAGAATTCTCTGCGAGCTTAAAAACGCTTTCCGAACAATACCGCGCAAAAATAAAAAAATACCGTCGTAAAATAACCGCCATCGACGTGGCCGTGTACTCGGTGTCCGGTATAGTAGCCGGTACCGGTGTCATTTTATCCACGGTGACCATGATAGCCCCGATCGCTGTTCCAATCGCTATCTCCGCGGCGACAACAATTGCTGGAGTCGCCAACGCAATCACTAGAAAGATATCATCGTGTTCTCAGAAAAAACTCAACGAGTATACAGTAAAACATCAAATAGTATTCGACGCGTACTCGAAATTATCCGGGTTGATCTCGTTGTCGATTGATAATTCGTTCATATCCGATGTTGAATTCTCCACGATGGTCCAGTTGTATGGCTCCGCGATGTCAAAAATCTAAAATTTTCAACTGGAAGCCGGAAACCACGTCGCTGAAACCACTTCAATGGGCTTAAAACAAGCAAGTTGTTAATATTCGGTGTTGAAATTAAACACTAAAAACAGCGAATAATAATAATGTCGCTGAACCCCGAAGGGTTTCAATTACTTCAACGGATCGCGGAAAACACCACTCCGGTACAAACAAGTATGATATCGATAACATCAACGAACCCCGAATTCAGTGTGAACTTCCCATCACCGGTTCCAGTGAAGGAAATAGCGCTGGCAAAATTGCGAGTATATCACAGTTGGCCTAATATCCGAGCGGATGCATTTAACGGACAACAACCTAATAACTCGCTGGTTTTTGCATGGACAAATAAGCCCGATGGGACCCCAGACTGGAAGGAGGTTACAATACCAACTGGGTCATACCAAATAGAACAAATCAATAAAGAATTTCAACGCAGGATAAAATCAATCACAGGAAAAGAATCAAAAATTGCTATTACGGTTCATGAACCGACGTTATCGTCGACGATTGAAGTGAGCACACCGGGGTATATGGTTGATATTTATAACAGTTCAATAAGAACCATACTAGGATGGCCTAAGAATCCACCTCATGGAATCTCCGCGGACTTGCACACGAATGCGCAATCGTATCATGGAATTAATCCCAGTTATCAAAATGATTTGTCTATTATAAAAAGCGCGTTATTACCCAGTAGGTTTATATTTCAAAACAGGAATACCATGCAATGGTATTTTCCGTATAAGCAAACTCCTGAATCGTCCGCCGTGGTCACAGTTGGTTTAAATGATATCACTGGTGCGTTTGCCGAGATTAATCCTAATTACCAATCACAACTAGAACAGCTACGGAAAACGAAAGCACGAAAACACGTTGAGCTGTTAAACCAACTTATATCAGACATGGAATATATCAATGAACGAATCGTTAAAACAATATCCGCTAACAGCGATGATAATAAACAAAAATTTCTAACCGAGTATAATATCACAGAAGCCGATTTACCCGATTTCAAGTTTCCAGGATACAACGCGCCAGAACTAAGAAAATTTCTTAATGATTTTCTCGGTCCATCAACTGTCCTCAGACACGATAACGGAGAGGGTGGTAGGCATATTGCTCCATACAACGTAAATATTGCATCGGTGATAGCGATCAATCTAGTGTGTGATGTTATCGAAGGGAGTTACCAGGTAGATACCAAGCAATCAAATCAGGCTCAACAGGGGTATATCCTTTATTCATTTTCACCAACAGCCCCTCCGGGATTTTTAATCGTTGAGAGTCCAATTAATCCGGTCTATATGAGATGCCATAATCGGTTTTTAACAAGAATTAATTTCAGACTTACCGATCAGTCAAATAACCTAATTGATCTACAAGAGGAGGAGTTAGTGATCACTCTGTTTGTAAGATCATTGTAAATAACCCCTTAGCAGCAGAGGGGGCAATGACAACAACGCGGGACGCCCGATGATTACCACGGGAAAACACCAACGGGATGTTGTCGCGAAATATAGCGTTTTCGAGCAAAAAAGCACTAAGGCTCCATTTGCCAAACGGAGCCTTTATTTTTTTTATGTTTGAAAAGTGAGATTTCGAAGGAAGGCTCTATTTGTCGTTTTAAAACCTCAATCAAATTTTGTCGAAAAAGTTGTCCGATTCGCCCCCTCTGCTGAACCAGTTAAGCATGTTGCAGCGTTACCAAACTCGATCCGGATGATTATCATCGGACCATCTGGATCCGGCAAGACGCAATTGTTACTTAATTTAATAATGAGATGGATGAAGTGGGATAAGTTGTATTTAATCGCCCCTAGCGTAGATGATCAACGATGCTACGAGGTGTTGAAAGATTTTAACGAGAATGCATCAGCGATCGCTGAAAAAAATGTTATTGAGTTTATTACAGATATCAATCATCCACCAGGTATCGATGATATTGATGGCGACGTTAACAATCTAGTCGTGTACGATGATGTTATGTTAGACAATCAAAAAAACCCAGCTAGGATATTTTCCAGAGGCAGGCATAAAAACACCGACGTGATATATGTCACTCAACGATACACTCAGATTCCAAAAGTAATCAGAGACAACTGTAATATTCTTGCTGTATTCAACGGCGTTGATACACACACGCTACGAAATATTTGGCAGACATGGTGCGGCGGTGACATGGACTTTAATGTTTTTCGAAACTTTTTTAGTCATGCTCAGTCGACCCCACATGGATTCGTAACGATAAATTTACATGACCCCCGGACACGATATCGTATCGGACTTGACCAAATATTCGGTTAAATTGTAAATAACCCCTTAGCAGCAGAGGGGGCAATGACAACAACGCGGAACGCCCGATGATTACCACGGGAAAACACCAACGGGATGTTGTCGCGAAATATAGCGTTTTCGAGCAAAAAACACTAAGGCTCCATTTGCCAAACGGAGCCTTTATTTTTTTTTTGTTTGAAAAGTGAGATTTCGAAGGAAGGCTCTATTTGTCGTTTTAAAACCTCAATCAAATTTTGTCGAAAAAGTTGTCCGATTCGCCCCCTCTGCTGAACCAGTTAAGCATGTTGCAGCGTTACCAAACTCGATCCGGATGATTATCATCGGACCATCTGGATCCGGCAAGACGCAATTGTTACTTAATTTAATAATGAGATGGATGAAGTGGGATAAGTTGTATTTAATCGCCCCTAGCGTAGATGATCAACGATGCTACGAGGTGTTGAAAGATTTTAACGAGAATGCATCAGCGATCGCTGAAAAAAATGTTATTGAGTTTATTACAGATATCAATCATCCACCAGGTATCGATGATATTGATGGCGACGTTAACAATCTAGTCGTGTACGATGATGTTATGTTAGACAATCAAAAAAACCCAGCTAGGATATTTTCCAGAGGCAGGCATAAAAACACCGACGTGATATATGTCACTCAACGATACACTCAGATTCCAAAAGTAATCAGAGACAACTGTAATATTCTTGCTGTATTCAACGGCGTTGATACACACACGCTACGAAATATTTGGCAGACATGGTGCGGCGGTGACATGGACTTTAATGTTTTTCGAAACTTTTTTAGTCATGCTCAGTCGACCCCACATGGATTCGTAACGATAAATTTACATGACCCCCGGACACGATATCGTATCGGACTTGACCAAATATTCGGTTAAATTGTAAATAACCCCTTAGCAGCAGAGGGGGCAATGACAACAACGCGGGACGCCCGATGATTACCACGGGAAAACACCAACGGGATGTTGTCGCGAAATATAGCGTTTTCGAGCAAAAAACACTAAGGCTCCATTTGCCAAACGGAGCCTTTATTTTTTTTTTGTTTGAAAAGTGAGATTTCGAAGGAAGGCTCTATTTGTCGTTTTAAAACCTCAATCAAATTTTGTCGAAAAAGTTGTCCGATTCGCCCCCTCTGCTGCTTAAACTGTGACAAAAACACAGCAAAACTCACTTTAACCTAAACTGACCGTCACATTTGCTTCACTGAGTCGATTAAGAGTTTCCGAATGGTTTCCAAGTCATCTTTCCAGTTATCTTTGTAGATGATGACGCCATCTATGTCAGCATAAAAATTATCTACAGCAGATGTTATCGTATAATTAAAGGCTGGAATGATGACAGAGAACTTTTCATATCAAATGGTATCACCTTATACTAATGTAGTCCATCTGTATTTGCCGAACGTCAAAGTTTCGTTATCTCTTTCCATGAGTAGAATTTGACAAAATCCTTTTAAAAGGCCACATTTGGTGGCATATTTTGCATTTCTAATTTCGTACATGCAATCATCTATTCTTGGTATTGGAAATGAATCCATTTTGGTGATACCGTTGACTTTTCTCTGCTTTTATTTGGTTCTACGAACTCATTCTCCAGTAAATATTGAATTTCTTTATTCAAATATTTCTGCTTGAGAAAACTCATCCTGTAAGGATGATGTTTCACATATGTAGAATCTACAATTTGAACGTTATGATGGAATTTATTGTTTTCATGCGGGAACATTAGTAAAGAGGTGCTGATATTCACATGATAGATGTCAAAGTTCATTATTTTCCTTTGGTTGTAGGTGTGAAGTTTCTGATTCAGATTGTTTAATATTTCTGAATTCCAAAGAATGGTTAAACCAAAGTGACTAAAGTCAGATTGCATTCGATAGCTTTCATCCTCACTGTGTGTGACAGGTACAACTAAACTGATTGATTAATAAACTGGGCTAAATACTTGTCTAACATCTTTTTCATGTCAAAGTTGTTGCTGTTTCCCCGTCTCATTAGTGTTAATGACATATTCTAAGTCGTTTACTTTCTTTTGAATTGTATAAGGACCATAACATTTAGCCTGAAGAGGATTCTGAGGCATCAACAATTCAGACAGAACTTTATTACCAGGTTGAAAAGTCCTGCCTGTATATTTCTCTCATACATTAATTTCATTTTGGACTGAGTAGATTGAAGAATAGTCCTTGCTAATTCCAAAGCCATTGAAAGTTTATATTTGAAAAAGTTAGCTTTTACAAAAACATAGTCAACACCACTGGTTTTACCCTAAAGAAACATTTCTTCTTATACTAGCAAACTATTTATATCCATTCATAAGATTATAAAATTCGTCCTTACTACTCCCTCATGTTTCACATAAACCCACAACATCGAATTTAAAACAATACTTAAGAAAACTACATGACTACTTATATTTCAAAGACCTTCAATGTTCCATGATAAAATATCGAAGTTTAGTATGCCGGGTACATCAGAGGATTCCTTGTCAGATTTAGATAGCCCTAGGCCGACATCCTACGAATCATAATCAACCGCATAGTCCATCAGCCAGCTCCTGGCCCCATCGGCCAATCGTGGGTTCAGGACCCAGAATACAATTAATTTTACGATATATTCTCTACATTTGTTTCTCATCACGGAACTTTCCACTATGTGACAATCAATACAAATCATATGTTAACCTAAAATACCTTCAACGGTGACTTCATGGTGAAGTTCTTGTCATAGGTTCACCGGCACTTTTTTGAGAGGCTGGACTGTAAATAAAGCAACATGCAATGAAACGCATATTTCACTTCCGGATCATCATCAAGGCCTTATTACTCACTGTGCACCGTCACCGAAATACACACAGACAACCACACCATAAGCACATATTCTCAAAATAAACAATTACCTTTAAATCCATACCAAAAATGCATAAATATAACTCTTCTATCACCACCAAAATAAAGGTAAAAATGATCTATAATAGACAAAAACTACATTCGTGGGTACTGAACTGGAAGTACTAATTGTGACCTGATTCCAGCTGGTCGACCTTCTGAAACCATTAACATGCACGCACCCCCCACCCACCCACCCCCACCCCCTTCCCGGCTTCGTTATTGTCCCTGTGACAGGTGCAAGACCACGTGCACGTTGTTTACCAAAATAAAGCAGGTCACGATTATACTCGTCATACACACCTATCTAGGTATGTCACTAGTTTGTCATATTTCAGAAACGCAGAAGGGCTGTTTTCTTTAGCATTATTTAAACATGGAATAATCCTTAGTCCTTATTAATTAATATAAAGCATACCAAGTATAATCTTACTTATGTAAGCTAATGACACAAATGTGTCTCAAAAAAAGTAAAACAATTTCAGGATTGTATTCATCAAAGAAGCAGATTTAAATTATTTGTTCATGGGGACAAATTTCAACTTTCTATTAGGTAATGTCTGCGATGAAAGATTTCATCACGTGCTATTAATTGGCTGATAGCGAGGGTAAGGTGTAATGGGTTCCAGGTAGATCACCTGGCTGACATCTGCCTGATAGTCAAATTCAAGAATACTTGGTCAAGAAATCTATATCAGTAGGATGTTTTCTGTAGGTATTTCTTCCAATGTTGTTGATTGCATATGCTATGAAAACGATTGTTTACGGTTCTTGTCTTTTCATCCATTTTAGAATGCACATCGAAGTCCTTCATACAGTACTAAAACGTTTCTGTGGACGCTTCCTATCAAAGCTGGTCTCGTGTTTAGCATTTTGTTGTTTTGTTGTTGTTGCTGCTGCTTTTGTTGTTGCAGCTGCTGTTTTGGGTTTGTCTGCTTTTGTTTTTCTTTTTTTTTATATAATACGTTTGTTTCTTTGTTGTTGTTGTTTTTATGTTTGACTTTGTTAATAGATAAACTGTGTAAATATTTTTCGATCTTGAGCAACGGTTGCCACCTCTGATAGCGGATGGGCATCGCTTGTATAAAATTTGAAAGGCCTCGAATCTAATTTCATGGTTCACTAGTAGTGAATTCCGACCAAAACCGAATGAATGTCCCTGAGTAAAATAGTCCATATTAAAATCTAGTGGTATACATTGGTAGCGTGCCTGCAAGGACAGTACTTGCGGTATTAAACCGGTAAATTACACAAGGGAATAAATAAAAAGGGACTTGGCAGACACCGTTTATGTCGCCATGTGGGCGAATATGGTGCAGTTATATTGACGAAATGTGCCTGGAAAGCATACATTGACTGGCCTAAGGTGGCGGAGTTAAAATAGTTCCCACTGTTAGTGAGTACTCATATATTTTCTAAGGCGTGAACGGTTGGTAGTACGGAAACATGATGAAGGTAATACATGCACAGGTGTGGTTGATAGACAGTTGGCAGTTTGGTTTAGCTGTGGTCTTGCATTAATTAGAGGAAAATGTAGGTATAGAATGGACACGTCGGGCTTTCTAATTTACAACTGAAGTTGTATGGAAGTCTTTGGAAAGTCGGGGTAAACTTATGACTTCTAGCGAGAATCGCGCCAGGGTTTGCTGTATGGCAGATGGATAAGAAGGGATGGTGTAAGAAACAGAAGTGTATACATCGATCTATGATCTAATGTCCTCGTAATTGCGTGTGATTCTTTTACAAGATCAATTGATCCAAAGAAATTTGCTGCTTGATTTGTCTCTGTTGTTTTTTTTGGGGGGGGTGTTCGTTTTTTTTTTTTTTTTGTTCTTGGGTTTTTCATGGGGGGGGGGGCTTGCTTTCTTTTAAATTTGTTTTCATTTATTTTTAGTTTACAGTACCTGTTAGGTATTGTATGCCTTAGTTTAATGGTAGTCCTATATGAATAAATATTTGTATTGCATGTAGGTCAGTCATTTTTAGATTCCTTGCAATATGGAATTCAATGTATGCCAGTCATATTTAGCTTCATTGCTATATGTAACTCAGTGTAAGTACATGACTCTCATATTTGTTCAGAGTTTTGGAGAAATAGTAATTTCAATTTTTACATGTCTCTGAGTTTCAGATTTGTTGATGTCTTATAGTTAATGTTTAGACTTATAAATGTGAATAATTATATTGGTACCACATTCTTGCAACAATTGATTTTTCTTGCACATTGGACTGATTTACGATCCGTTTTGCGTATATGTGATGAACACATGTGTTCTAAAATAATGAAATTTTGTCACGTCATGTATCTTCATGCGTATCAAACACTCATCATAAAAGATAGTTTAGCTTCACTGACATGGGTTCGAGTCTAAATCATTAATCAAGATGATTACATGCACTTCTTTACATCAACAGAAAGTCACTGTGATATGCATTTCATAATTTTATTGTCATGAACATGAACATATAGTTTGTTTGTTTTGTTTAGTTTCGTTTGTGATATTTTTTACCTCCTGTATACATTCAGTCATGCATTGTATCACGAAACTTGGTGAGGGAAAAAGAGCTTAATGGGTGCTAAACCATTGGAAATTGGGTCACTGTGAAAAGAAAAACTTTCACGCTTCAATGATTTGGTTTAGGATTCAATTTAAAGATTTTCTTGATCAGACCCATGTGTGAAACGTATTATCAGTCACATTATTTAACATCAAATTAACAGCATTGTGTCTCAGTGCAAGAACTGACTGCTCATTGTATGCTGACGACAGCTATCAATCAACGAGAAGACGCAGTATTACACGTGAGCTACAGATGGACATAACGTTTAGAGTCGAGGAGAATAAAAAGAGTTCTAAGTTTAAAACCTAACTGTGTGCGGTTTTTGCCAATTACATAGTATTCTTGATGACCCCAATCTTAGCAGTTGTCTTATTCCTGTTTTAAAGGAGATTTAAGGCGTTATATTCGACAATAAAGTAGTTTTTGTTCTGCATATTTGATACCTCAAGGCCGCATGTCACAAAGCCCTGGATTTAGTACTAGTTGTGGCAAACACAAATAAATTGGAGAGCCGATGGAAAGGTTTTGCTTCGGTTATACAAGTCATTGGTAAGATCGAAACTTGACTGCAACTGGATTGTATACGGATCAGTTTGTGAATCTTACCTGCAGATGCTTGATCCGATGCACGATCAGAGACTGTGCATTTTGAACTTTCGTATCAGAAATCCTTTTCTATCATGAGGCAAATTAAGCATCGCTTTATCTCAGTCGAATGAAATTGGCTCTACTGTATGATCCCAGACTGTGTTCTAATCGATTTAACCCTTCATTTATAGTGTTTAGGCCTAAATATCAAACCTTATATGTTCAGAAACCAAATTGCACTCCACCATTTGGTATACGAACCCGTCTTCGCTTGGAAACAGCAAAATTCAATGTAGGAAATGATACAACATTATGTATTCCCAAATCACCATCGTGGTTTTCAAAACTTCCGAAACAATATTTGACAATTGCACATCCAAAACGTATTCATTAAATCCTCTCCTTTTCGCAGAGTAAATGTATGAAACCAGAGCCTCCTGTCGTAGCCATGTCATTGCATACATTACAGTTCCAGGTATCAACGTACCAATTATTTTTCCATATACCTTAATGCTAATGTTTTGTGAAATAAATATACTTTATATCCTACCTCAGCATGCATGTCGCCACACTGTCATAGAGAACAATGCTAGATTGTCAAATTGACAAGGACAAAACCAGGTACTCCCTTGCATTTAAGAAAGATAACTCTGCTGGAGCTAAACAGGGGTAAGAGCTATCTAGTCAAAACAGACACAGTTTCAGCCATGTGTACCACATTATAAAATTTTTTAAAAAAATACAAAATATGACCTATATATGAATTAACATAATCTCACATGTTGCCAAGAGGCACAACTTTTTGAAGCCTAACAGAAAGTACAACTCTTACATAATGCACCAATCACAGCTAGTTTTGTTCTTCATTTCTGAATGCCTACACTTTAGGCTCCACCCACCTGGACTTGCGCAATTGGTACCGTTATACCTCGAAAGATGAAGACGTTGGAGCTGCCATTACGACACACCATGCCACAATATCGAGACAATTACCGGATAAAGCCTCAAAGTTTTACTGCAAAAGTTACAGTTATACTAAGAGCTTTGTACTGTATTGAAAACTCTCAAAAACAAATTTCATCATGTTCACTTTCCACATTGAAAGCTTTGCAAAATCTTAAATTTGATTTGTCTTACAATAGGAAAACATGACGTTCTGGTACAATCAGAGAAATGTGATTGGTAATGTAGACTGCCTGGTCACATTGGCATTATGGGTAATGAAAGGGTAACAAAACAGTTCAAAGTTGCCCTGCAGTCACCCGTGTCCAGAATGGAAGATTACATATCTTGACGTGAAATATTGCATAAATCACGTTAGTCTTGCTTTGTATAAACTCCTCTAAACTATTCTGTTATTAAATGCCTTGTCTGAAAATAATGAATCTCTTGAGCTTCAGTTTCAGCGCGATATTTTCTTTTGACCAGTCATAAGTAATGTTACATTTGAAATCTTCCTTCTGATTGGCCAATAGTAGACAACTCAGTCTCAGATTCAAGTTCAGAGGTTTTTATGATATCCATGAACCGTGTGCATATCAAAGTGCGATATGGGGTTTAAAACTTATTGTGATTGCATCGGCCATATTAAATGGAAGTCGTGGGAGACGAACATGTCACAAATTTTCTAACCTATTTCATGTGATTCGTTCCTTCTGTACAAGAATTTATTTACTGTAAATATTTTGTTTTAAGAAATTTGATGTTTTTTTCTAAAAGCATAATGAAGTCGTAATTAAATCATAATGAGGTGACATATCTCCTGAAGGTCATGCGGTAATAAGATCGTTATATTCAGAAAAGCTAATGGTATCTTCACATACAATTTAAATTTGACATTAACGAAACTCGTGAATACTTAATTCATTTGTACTCTACGGCAGTCTTTCACCAAGAAAATACTTTTGCTACATGAGGAAAGATACTGGTGTGGTACAATACAGTTAGCAATGTTTGGCATAAACCCTTTCCTTAAACTCACCTATTCATCCTGCAGGGGTTGAATTAAACCTATTGTTCTTCTGCTTCCCTAATTCACTAGTTTAAGTCACTAGACACACAACAGGGGAAATGGAATACAGAGAAATAAACGAGAATATCAGAAAAAAAACTTGAAGAAAGCATAAGAAGATTGGATTGGACAAAAGTACAAAGAAATAGAGAGCAGTCTGATAAAGAATAACATCAAAAGGGCATTCCAAATTGTGAAATACCTCACCAAACAGAGGCAACCAAGAGTCAATACCATTCAAGACGAAAATGAAAAATGCCTCACAGAAGCAAGTGACATTGCAGAAAGATGGACTAAGTATTGCAAAGAACTCTACAACCATCAGTCCACAGGAGACCCAGAGGTGCTTCAAGATCCAGACTCCTCAAATGATGATTAATTCCCCATTCTCAAAGAAGAGGTGGAGTCAGCAACAAGAGCACTGAAGAATGGAAAGGCGGCTGGAGCAGACAACATTACAGCTGAACTTATCAAGAAGGGGGGGGGGGGCGGGGAATCAGTGATAGAGCTACTAACAAAAATTTGCAACAAGATCTCGCAGACAGGTGAATGGCCAACACAGTGGACCCAGTCACTGATTATAACACTCCCCCAAAAAGGCAATCTCCAGCTGTGCCAAAATTACAGAACTATCAGTTTGATCAGCCATGCTAGTAAGGTGATGCTGAAGATCATCTTTAACAGACTAAAACCACAAGCAGAAGAAATAATCGCTGGAGAACAGGCCGGGTACCGGAGTGGAAGAAACACAACAGAACAAATATTCAGTCTCAGGGTTCTGTGTGAAAAGTACTCGCAACATCAACAAGACATCTATCATGTGTTCATAGATTTCAAAAAGGCCTTTGATAGAGTGTGGCATGAGGCATTGTGGGCCACAATGAAGAAGTACAACATGGGTCAAAAGTTGACCAATATCATCAAGCAGCTGTACGCCAAGGCGGCTACCAGTGCAGTAATTGCCCAAGGTTCTGTGGGAAACTGGTTCCAGACAACAGTCGGAGTACGTCAAGGTTGTCTCCTGTCACCCACGCGTTTCAACATCTACATAAAGCGCATCATGAGCAAAGCCCTGGAAAACCATTGTGGGACAGTCAGCATTGGAGGGCGTAACATCACCAACCTCCGCTTTGCAGACGACATTGATGGGCTGGCAGGCAGTAAAGAAGAGCTTGCAACCTTAGTGAAGAACCTGGATGAAACATCTTCCAGACTTGACATGGAGTTAAGCGCTGAGAAGACAAAGCTGATGACAAATAGTGGCAAACAAATTTTAGCCAAGATTAAAGTCAGAGGACAGGAACTGGAAACAGTGAGCCAGTTCAAATATCTTGGTTCCATAATCACCGAAGAGGGATCAAGAGCAGACATTTGGTCACGAGCAGCATAAACAACGGCAGCTATGTCAAAGCTAAAACCCATCTGGAGAGACAAGAATATCTGTCTTAAAACTAAAATCAGACTATTGCGAGCACTAGTCATCTCAATCTCTTTGTATTCATGTGTTTCTTGGCCCTGACAGCAGAATTACAACGAAGAATACAGGCACTTAAAATGAGATGCTACAGAACCATCCTTGGCATCTCTTACATGGACCACATCACAAATGAAGAAGTGCGTAACACCATCAGGCACAAAGCAGGTCAATATGAAGACCTCCTCACCACCGTCAAAATGAGAAAGCTGAAATGGTATGGCCATGTCACTAGAGCCAACAATCTATCCACAACAGTCCTGCAGGGCAGCGTCCAGGGTGGCAGAAGGAGAGGTAGACAGAGAAAAAAGTGCACTGACAACATCACAGAATGGACCAGGGGAAGTTTTGCGGAGACACAGGAATTGGCACATGATCGAGACAAGTGGAGGCAACTGGTCAGATGTTCAGCAGTACAGCGCCTCGACGACCACACTAGGTGATCATGATGATGATGATGATGATCATGATCATGATGATGACGTTTTACACTCTATCACGTGTTACGTTTTGTGACGTTTTACACTCTATCACGTTGTCATTTTTGTGACTGTTTAAAGTCTATCACACATTAAATTTTGTGTGATAATTTCTCTACTCGTGTATTATCTCCTATTCAGGATTGCTTTCCCATAGGGTGCATTTTGCTGTAGAGGATCTTTTATAGAGTATTTTTCCAAATTTAAGATCAGCTTAAACAAAATTCTGCGAATTTAAAAAGACTATAAGGTTTTTAATATTATAACTATTATTAGGTAAACATGAATAACGATTTATGTGTTGTTAATGTGTATTATTTTTCTAATTGCCTTTTATGGGGAAGCAATCAGAATATCGCTCGGCCATTTCTGTCAAGTCGAGAAATGACGGGCATAGTTGTAGGAATACATATAAATTTGATGGATTTGATGATTCGTCTCCAGAGAAGCGCAATAAAAATGGTTCGAACGAAATAGCTGACATAGCTTCCATTGTGAATTAGTCTCCTTCCAGTGACATATTGTGCCATGTGAACAAAAGTAGTTCCAAATATAGTTCTAATTGGCGTAGGAATAACATACTACGTTTCGTTCTAGACTAGACAGAAAAGGTCGACCTTCAGCCGATTGATGGGAAGGTAGACTCCATCTCGCAGAAGTTTATCCTACAGGGTAAATCTCAATTGAACTGCAATTTACTTTGGAAATATTTGTGAGGGCGGGGGTTAGAGCTCTGCATTACTTTCTTCTTCTTCTTCTTCTGTTGGGTTTAACGCCATTCTTCAGTATATGGCAGCCAGTATAACCATTGGAGGATGAACCCGGGAAAACCCAGTCATGAACCACCAACCCACGGCAAGCTTTCTCACATGCTCTAATTGGCCCAACCGGAGACTCGAACCCACGCGGACAGAGATGAGATGCCAGTGAACGATGAAGGCAAGAGCCTTAGACCATTTGGACACCCGGATACCAACTCAGTATCGAGAGACAGACAGACAGACAGAGAAAGAGGAATAAATTACATAGAATTTCTATCCGACTCGAACCAATCACGAGGAGGTCACTGAAAATCTTTGATGAAAAACATGAACTTTTCCTTAAAATGTGTAATTTAGCTTTCTAATCTCGGGACTTTCTTTTTTCTGCTTTTCTTTGAAACAGTTTCATGCCTTCTTCTATTTAAACAATTTAAACGACTCTGGACCAAAATGAGACAGACAGACAGAAAAACATATGTAATCTATGCAAAATGTCCATGTTTTCCCTTCATTTTATACAATACAATAGTCTGTTGTTCTATCTCTAAATCATTTACCCCTGTCAGTCTGTAAATGATCCACTGCCAGCCTTTGTTGTTTGTCTTTTGTAATTGATTTCCGATTTTGTTGTTTTATTTTTATTTTTCGTGTATGGTTTTGTTTATTTGTTCTTGTTTTGTTTGTTTTATTTGTTTGTTTAGTTGATACAGCAACTCTGTAAACTCTGGTTGATAAAAATTTAAATCGAGCCAAGATGTTTGCTGACATTTGTCGTTGAACCGAGATCAAGAAACGCCCCATTTTGTAAAGTAAAGTTTTGAAAATTAATCACATGTTGGGAGTCGTGGTTGGTATGTTTGATACAGACCGTGGCGGTCTTAATCAAAACGTTAAGCAACTTGTATTTGTTATGTTTAGTCTGTTTGTTTGTTCGTTTGTTGGGTTTGTGTTGTTTGTTGTTTGTTTTTGTTTGCTTATTTGTTAGTTTGTTTGTTTGTGTGTGTGAGGACGGGGTACATTTATGTATACGTAACAAACATTACATAGAGTGATAGATTATGGGGTACGTCAAAAACTATAGATATCAAAAACTTTCATGGAACCTATCATAGATACATGGATAATAATAATTATTTTTAAACACAATACTTATTCCATGTAGGCTAATTTCACAAAGTATAGCTACAGTCCAAACGAAATGTTGGAGAAAGCAATTATTTTGAAAAATTATTGGCTGTTTTATCATACTTGATTGTACAAAGAAAAAGTCTGACTTTTAGTGACACGAAAATGGACACCGCTATCTAATATTGGGGAAAAAAGTATATAATATTAAAATAAAAAAAAGACTGGTATCTATTATTGACAGAAAACGGACCTTAATATCAAATATTGACAGAAAAAGACGCTACTTCAATTATTGACAGAAAAAGACACAACTTCAATTATTGACAGAAAAAGACGCTACTTCAATTATTGACAGAAAAAGACGCTACTTCAATTATTGACAGAACAAGACGCTACTTCAATTATAGACAGAAAAAAAACACTAGCATGTAATATTGATACAGTTCACCAGTATTTACAGAAGCAGTGGAGTTATTTCCGAGGCTTTGTTGCCTTCTTACTACATAACTTTGCAAAATGTATAATGCAAGATTTCTGTCTCCGCTCATGGAAGCTACTCAATCCCAAACACTCTGGAAATAGTTTTGCTTAGTTCAATTAACAACTATCTATATAGTTTTAGTTATTCATTTCCGGGAAAAAATTCAAAACAATTTCTACGTATTCCACAGTAGATATGTTTCAGCAATTTTTGTGCCAGGTTCTTGTTAGTATTATTCTTTATCAATAACTTAGACATACTGGTTACAATCTTGTTCAAGGTAGATAAAAGAATAGAGTATTTGTCCAACATTTAAACCCATTTCTTTGCTAAAATTCGTAGCGAATGGTAATCCTTATTACTTGATATAAAGCAGGAAAAAAGCCTCTGGGCAGAGATTCATCTTTAGATAGAAAGTTACGCAATTTTATGGTTGTGTTAATCACTGAAGTTGAACGGACGACAGTTAAACGTCAAGTATCCGAACGCCGATGATCCGGATTATTCACTAGTACGAACTATTGCTGTATCTCCCAAAATGTTTATATCTTGCAATGTAGATGTATCAGTAAATGAAACTTTTTACGCCAACATAGAAAAGAGCAACATAAACCAGATACAATCGAATCTAGCCAATATTCTATTTCCGGACGAAATCTAATCAGCGCCCCCTCCCGAATCCGGATGATCAACATCTTTCTGTGTATGGTTAACTACGCAGGAAATTCTCTTTACAAATGCAACACCACTATCAACATTTGATAGGTTAAAACCTGGAATGACGCGGGTAATGAAATTATGAACTGAAGTGGTTAGTGAAAGACATAGATAATCTAACAAAAGTTCCACAAAACTTTCATATCACTCTTTCGGTGCTTTTTATTATGTTCATAAATTTGAGACAAAATGAAAAAGCAATATTAGAGGTTTATCTAGAGAAACTTGGAAGACAAAGGTGTATATCTTTTCGCAAAGGCCTTAACTACAACATGATTTCATAACGCTAACTGTATATTAGATGTGATACCGATATAAGCTCCCTCATTGTGTATACTTCTTAAATAACTTTTTCACATCTATATTTGTATGTTGATGTTGTTTTGACTGTGGGTAAAAGTCAGAGAGAACTCCCATGATTTGACATCATTTCGGAGACAAACGTTATATAGACAACACGACATTCTTCTATTATCATTCTGAAGGAGTGTAAGAGAAACAATGACCGCCTAGTACTATGACCTGCCATGGCAGTCATGTCAAAGCAACACAAGTGCTTGACATCCGAATAGGCCAGCGGCCGTTCTTACAAACAGTTATTCGCATTACACCAAGGTATATCAGCGCCTTCTTAGATAGCCCTATCCCTCTCTCTCACTCTCATACACACACACACACACACACACATGCTTAAGTATATATATATATATATATATATATATATATATATATATATATATATATATATATATATATATATATATATATCACACGAGCAAATCCCTTGCGTAGAATCAGGATATCAAACAGTTCCCACCACATAATGATGCAGTTTCACGATTAATGTAGGTTTGCGTCGGATGAAAGATGAACTGTTTAGCTCGTATTTAAGTGCTTCTAAAAGATCATCGTGATATTTTAAGGAATATCCTTAAGTAATTTTAAGAAATTTACGACAGTGAAAATAAGTTTCATCTGATCTCCCTATACCAACATGTTATTAAGCATGCTATGGGTAATACGTTTACATGACAATCAGCATGGATTTTCACCTTTTTTACATTATACTATTTGGTGTTTTACTCAAAGAGTGAACGTTCTGGCTTCTTATACGACGTTGAATGATCTTAGGGAAAGACGAAATCCAGTCGAAAACACACACACACGCACATGCACACAAACACAAACACACACACAACAGAATATACCATACCAATAACATAGCACAACACAAACAAATTATAATGATGAATAGGTGACCATTGGTCCTTTTAAATGATAATTGTTGGAATCAATTCTGCAACCAGAAATACCAAAAAGTAAGAATGGGAGATAAATTTAATTACGGTTTCACAAATCATCGCTTCAGTGTAGGGACTAAAAGACACCCCGCAATAAAATATACAGCTTCGACACATTTTAAGTTATATCAATGATCTTTGATCTTTTCTTCAGTTAAGCATGTGTGTGTGTGTGTGTGTGTGTGTGTTGTTACGACTCTTTGGTCATTAACTAAGTATCGGAAAGAAGCAAAACTAACAAGCTTTGTAAAATTTAATAAACAATTTAATTATCAAAGTTTAAAAAAATGAAAATTTTAGAGGAACTTTCACTATTATGCAATTGAATCCAAGATAATCATCACAAAAGTTCAGTTCAAGTAAAAAGAGAATTAAATGTTCCGCATAAACTTCGGATCCACGAATATACCGGTCTGTCAACAGTCCTGACGTTTCAAAATAGCGTTGACCAGGACTCTTTGAATAATTAACAATAGTCCCAGAATAATCCAAACAAATGTTTCTTCTCCAATAATCTGTAAATATAACATAAAACTACGCAGACTTAATGTTACAACAAAAACACGAGAATGATAAAATTGTCCAGCGACAAGTACTTTTATCTACAGGCGTTAAAGGTAAAACATGCATTTAGCTCCTACTAGTTACATGACAAACTGCACATCTTTAACATAGTGAAACAACTCACATGATCTATTCGATCCAATAGGAAATAACTTAATTCTTCTAATAGCCCACATGACCAACCTGTCCATTGAGAAACAGCCCGAAACTTGTGAACATGTTTACTAGTACGTTTATTATTAGTAACTGTAAACACGTACGTAAGTATCTATTTATAGATGCTATGTAATTTTACGCTTTTAATATCGAAAGATAGAACATATGCACGTACGACATTTCATCTAAAGATAATCACGACAAATTACAGACATAAATTTTTTTACAGAAAGTAATGATATACATCATAAATTCCAATCGGTTTATCAGCGTTTCGGGCTAAACAAGTTCCTCGTCGAGGAAGAAAAATAACACATACAAAACACTTAACACAATATGTACGAAAAAGTATGGATTCCTACATGTTGGAATAACTAGGGGTAATTTACAAGAGATATAAGAATACAAAATTGTGCAGAAATAATAAACGAGCGGGATCTAGTGTCTATCACATCGCGAACCAGTATGTTTTGACCTAATTCTAAGTTGTGAAGAAAGGACGGAAACAATGCGTGTCGAGAGATCGATACAATACGATATATACCGGTAGATTTATGCAAAGAGGTCTGAAGGAAAGATGCTAAGATAAATGTGTAATAATAATAATAATAATAATAATAATAATGGTAAAGAAAAAAAAACATACAAATGTAATTACTTGGGTATATATTAACGCAAAATTTGCGTCGGGTGCAAAAATGATGACTAGTTATGATTTTGCCAAGGCTGCAACGGGAAGGTTACACGTTTTCATTTAGGACAAATTCCCTATAAGTTTTAAACTTTAGTATCTAGTATCGTTCCTTACGTTCTATGCCATTTTAGATTCAATAGGTAATATCTGTAGCGATTCGACTGATTGTTAATTCGAGCTGTCGTGGTTGGCGACTTTCGAGTTGATTTTATTGCGAATGTGGCTTTGTGATTATTCATTCGCTTTCTTAAATCAGTGGTTTCGCCAACATATTTAATGTCACATATCTTGCATGTCAGAGGATAGACTACTATTGGGTTGACATCCCAACTTCTGATTGATCGTGTAGTTAACTGTGTTGTTGAACTTCTGAAAGATTTAGTCTCTGGCATATGTTTGCAATTAGGCAACGCTTGTCTTTACAATGGTATGTGCCTGAATCTGTTGTCTTGTTTGAAGCTACCCTGGCACATCCATAAAGTCCTTCAGACCTTTGCACCTACGGTACGCAACCAACGGAGTTTCTTGAAATAAACCCTAGATATGTTCGGATGATTCGTCAGGGTGTCAATGCTTGCGTATGATTTATTGTAGGTTTGGGGCATCGGGGTGAAAAAGTAACAAGAAGGGGACACGCTTGTTGGTTTTCTTAGTTCCATGTTTCATGAGGATTCCTCTGTCGATGAGTCTAGTTTTGTGAGTGTAGCTCCTTCCGTATCCTCTCCATCAAAGGTGCCCCTTGATTTATCCGAGTCTCTTTTCAAAGGCGGCATTAGAGCATATTCGTTTGCTTCCAACGCACATACCCTATGTATGCATGTATGTATGTATGTATGTATGTATGTATGTATGTATGCATGCATGCATGCATGCATGTACGTACGTACGTACGTACGTACGCATGTATGCATGTACATCGGATAATGGAAACGTTACATAAATCTTTCGTGAGTGAACTGGTCAACAACTGACTCCATTACCATGACCCTAACTCGTACTTACCCCTTGGCAGGTGCAACACCACGTGCGCATTGTTTACCAACATAAAGTAGGTCACGATAATCCACTTCACACGTAAATATCCAGCCATCAATCACTAGTTTGTCACATAGTCATTAATCACTAGTTTGTCATATTTGAGAAACACAAAACGGTTGTTTTCTTAAGCTTCGTTTAAATATGAAGAAAAAATGCCTTCCTGGTAGCACGCACTCTCTGTGTAAAGTCATCAGATAACCTGTGAATCACACCTCTCCCATTCTGTCTTAGTCTTCAAACCTGATTTTCTTTATGAAATAAAAGTTCATTGACATTTAATTGATAGACGGCAACACGTTAATCATCTATTTATTTAAAGTGGGAACGTCTCTAAAATCAGAAAACTTGCAGACCATATCAATATGCTCTCCGTCCCGTAATTAAATGGGACTATTTTAGCTTCAATTTGTGACTTCGACGATCATTTTGTTAGATTGTGAGGGATACACTCTCATCATATCAACCTATAGTTCATGATTTACTGACTTTGGTTCAACCTCAAGCAATATTCACGTCAGAATCATCAACTAAATGATTGCTTACCTTTATGTTAGTGACACACTCTTGTCCATCTTTTGTGTGCTTTTTTTACATCATACATAATATTGTTATATCTGGAATTATAAAACATGTTGAAAGGATGCATGCAAATGACTATTACACACTCATTCAAGAAGTAGGTCACTGTGATTCATTGCAAATGCTTCACTGACCTTGGTTAAAGTTTTGTTTTCCTATTCAAGTCGGATTTAATAAACTAGATGATAGTGTGCATATATCTTAGTACAACACCCATTCAGAAAACTATATTTTTTACCGACATTTCCCATTTTCCCAGCAAAGATTACATTTTTGAGTTTATTTCATGACCACTTAAGGTTTTTGGATACTGTGTTCATACTATCAAGAATGATGAAAATTGGTGAGGAGAAACATGATGATTTTCAGCATTATGTCAATATGGAGATGCATCTTTTGTTGCAACAACAGAAGATCATTGTGACCTACATTTCATGTTTTACTGACCTTTTTGCGTTTAGTTTCTATGATTAAACTCTAGCAGCAGAGAGGGTGAATAGACTCTAATTGGTTCACTCGTATTTCGCCAAAATACGCCTTCCTGGAAAATCGCAACAAAAAAAAATCTCGATATCCAGCGTAAGACAACCCTGTCAACGACGAATTGGCTTACCCATCCTATTGCTGATAAGTTTTTCTAATCGCGATACATCGAAGGAAAATACGCGATAGTATCGGTGCCAATTTAGGGGCAGAACCCTCTCTGCTGCTATTATCCAAAAATCGTATCAAGACCAACTCGATACCGTGCTCGAGGATCTTGTAAGTTTATTGTTATAAATCCATGCGGGGATAACTGAGCCTGACTAAATAAATTTCTAAACTTAATTATGTCCATATCACCGCTACACCAGGTCGGATGAATATTTCGTAACGTGTGAGTATCAACTCCGTTAAACACAGCAAGAATATTACAATTATCCCTGATCACTTTTGGTATTTGTGTATATCGCTGGGTTACATAAATCACATTGGTGTTTTTGTGCCTGCCTCTGGAAAATATCCAAGCTGGATTTGATTGTTTATCAAGCATTACATCATCGTACACGACTAAATTGTTAATAAACCCATCAGTATCATCAATAATTGGCGCTTCGTCGATATCAGTGATAAATTCAACAAGATCTTCTCCGTTTTCATAAACGATTTTTTATTTTCATTAAAATCCTTCAGTACATATAGCACCGCTGGTCATCTACAGACGGAGATACCAAATACAACTTATCCCACCTGAGCCATCTCATAATCAAATTAAGTAGCAGTTGTGTTTTACCACTTCCAGATAGTCCTATAATAATCATACGAACAGAATTTGGTAGTGCAGCATGATGCTTGACTGGTTCTTGTTTTCGTGTTGCAGAAAAATCAATTACATTCACGGTATATAAAAAGAATATGGATTTGTAGTGTGTAAAATGCAGGGCGCGTATCCCAACAGGTGATCTAACAACTATTACAACAAAAAAATAACAGATCAGCGGTTACGGGTAAGTGTGAACGATGTGGTACAAAGAAATTTAAATTTATTCCCTCACAGTCAAAGTCAAATAATATTATTAAAAAAACGAGGAGGTGATATTGCAGCAAAATTAACAAAATTACCTGGAACTCCGTGGGCTAAATACCCAGGAGAAAAACATCTCCCAGGATATAATTAATGTGGCCCTGGAACCAGACTTGATATCAGACTTGACAGCCAAGACCAACCAAAACCAGGTGAGTATCCGATAAACGCTATTGATAAAACGTGTCATGCTCATAATGTAACTTATAAAAGTAAAGATCTACAGCACAGACATATAGTAGATGTAAAATTAATTCATGCGCTAAATTCCATTACGAATAAATCTTTCAAGGAATCATTGGCTAATTGGTTAGTAAGATCCGCGATGAAAGGTAAATTAGCGCTAGGTGCTGACAATTAATTTTAAATGGAATCGATTTATTATTCCCCAAGAGGATGCTGGAAGGGTAACGCAGCGATTAGTAAACTCGCTGAAGCAGCAAAAGTTACACTTGTTACTGCAAAAAAAAATGGTTATCCCGACAGGCAATATGGCAAATTTACCTACCGCCACCTAAACAAATTCACTTTGCACATGTTGATGTTGGAGTTCCTAGTGAAGTTCATCAAGCTGATATATTATTTCTACCACATGATACCGTTAAAATCCAAAGACGTCAAATAACACAAATACGCGTTAACTGTCGTTGATGTTGCAAGTAGATACAAGAAAGCAGAGCCGTTGTCAACAAAGACAGCTGCTGAAGATGCTTCTGCATTTAAACGAATTTATCAAAGTGTTGGTCTACGATGGCCACAGCTGTTACAAGTTGATCCTGGCAAAGAATTTCAGGGTGCAGTATCATCGTTGATGAAACAACATAACGTCACCATCAGACGAGGAGCAGCAGAGAGGGTGAACAGACCATAGAATTCCGACAAAACAAATAAAACAAACAAATAAAATCATCTCGTAGAAAGGTCAAGATTTTACAAATAAACTTTTCCTTGAGATGTTTTATTTCTGTAATGGACGATTGTACTAATAAAACTTCAGTTCGAAATAGTAGCTGAAAAAATAAAGTACTCTACGTGTTTATTTATTTCTTGTTTATTTTTTTGACGACCAACGTTGGTAGGTACCCTCTCTGCTGCTATTAATTTACCACCATACCAAGTTTGATGAATATTTTTCAACGCGTTCTCGCTGTCGTTTTTCCTCATCTGTTTCATCTTCATCTGAATCTTCGGAATTTGTTCTATGTTTCAAGTAATATTCAAGTTCTGATGGTGGTTTTTCTATTTTTGGATTTATGTTCTTTCATTTTCTGTAATAGTTCATCAAACTTCGATATCGATCTCCACCGCAATTTTTGCAAATCTGATATAATCCTCTAACGCCGTTGTTACAACCAACATAACTTCGTGGACCAGCATGAGGGTTTTTCTTTATAAGATAATTATGTTTCTTGCAATATTCTCCACGGCATTTTTTATTACATTTATCTGTTGTTCCTTGACGTAACCACGCACAGTTGTTCATTATATTAATGATATCTGTTTAATTAAATTTAATTTTATCATCACCCCTGTTACCCAAATATTTTATCAAGACCCACACGATATCTTGTTCTTGGATCATGTAAATTTATTGTTATAAATCCATGCGGAGTAGCTTGCGCTCGTGAGAAGAAATTTTTGAATTTAATTATATCCATGTCACCACCACACCAAGTTTGATGAATATTTCGCAACGTGTGTGTGTCTACGCCATTAAACACAACTAAAATGTTGCAGTTGTCTCTGATCACCTTCGGAATTTGTGTATATCGTTGAGTAACATAGATCACGTCTGTATTTTTATGTCTCCCTCGGGAAAATATTCTGGCTGGATTTGATTGTTTATCTAGCATCACATCGTCGTATACAACTAAATTATTAATAAATCCGTCTATGGAATCTACGGATGGTGCTTCATCAATATCGGTTATAAACTCTATAACATCATTATCTTCATCCAGTAATCGCGCGTTTTCATTGAAATCTTTAAGTACATCATAACATCGTTGATCATCAACGGATGGTGCTACTAAATATAATTTATACCATTTCAACCATCTCATTATCAGATTAAGTAATAAGTGCGTCTTACCCGATCCAGATGGTCCTATGATAATCATTCTGATGGAGTTCGGTAGCGCAGGATGGTGTTTAACTGGCTCTCGTTGCCGAGTTGCTGAGAAATCAATTATATCCATATATATTATAACATGAATTTATATTGTTTACGCTGTAAAGTTAAAACTCCAACTACTGATTTAGCTACGGTTATAACAAAAAACAAAAAAATAGCGTACGGTGGAAAATGTTCTATATGCGGTAGAAAGAAATTTTCATTTTTACCTAATAAGCGCGGTGGTGATATTGCTAATTTGATGTCAAAGTTTCCAGGTGCTCCATGGGCTAAATACAGTGGAGAAAAACATCTACCAGGATATAATTATTGCGGTCCTGGTACTCGACTCGATATCAGGCTCGATAATCAGGATCAACCAAAACCAGGCGAGGAACCAGTAAATGCTATTGATCGAGCTTGTCATGCTCATGATGTAGCTTATAAAAGTCAAAATCTACAAGATAGGCATATTGCAGATGTAAAATTAATTCATTCATTAAATTCTATAAAAAAATAAAAATATTAGAGAATCATTAGCTAATTGGTTAGTAAGATCCTCGATGAAAGGTAAATTAGCGATTGGGGCTGGTAATTAATAATGGAATTAATTTATTATTCACCAAGAGGATACTGGAGAGGCAAAGCAGCAATTGGTAAACTCGCTGATGCAGCAGCGGTTAAACATTCTACTGCTAAAGCGTGGTTATCCAAACAAGCAATATGGCAAATTTATCTACCACGTCCTAAACAAATTCAGTACGCGTATTTCGATGTCAGTGTTCCTAATGAAGTTCATCAAGCTGATATTCTGTTTTTACCGCATGATACTGTGCGTGGAAAAACGTACAAGTACGCGTTAACCGTAGTTGATGTTGCAAGTAGATACAAAGAAGCAGAGCCGCTATCAGCGAAAACATCATCTGAAGTAGCCGATGCGTTTGAACGAATTTATCAACGAGGTGGTCTGCGATGGCCACAGCTACTACAGGTTGATCCTGGTAAGGAATTTCTTGGTCCAGTATCATCGTTGATGAAACAACATAATACCAAAATACGACGAGGTCATACTGCAATTCATCGTGATCAAGCAATTGTTGAGCGATTTAATCGAACACTTGCTGAGCGGTTATTTTGGATATCAATACGCGAGGGAATTTATTCAGGATAAAAGATCTCGCGAATGGGTGGCAAGATTACCAAACGTGATAGCTGCATTAAATAATGAGATCACACGAACAACCAACATGAAACCCATTAGCGCGGTCACAAAAAAAAATATACCAACACAACGAAAAGATGCTGGAAAACAAAAAATATTAGGTGATGTCACAGTCAGATATTTATATGAGCCTGGTGAACTTGAAGGTGGTAAAGCGAGAGCGACTGATCCTATTTGGAGTGTTACCACACACAAAATATCTACCGTGACAAGATCCACTGGGAGAAACGTAGGCGTTTCCAGACCTGCAATCTACAGATTAGATTCGGCCGCTCCTCAACGTGGATTTACACGTGAACAACTACAAATAATTCCCGCGGATACACAACTACCACCAAAATCACTCCGGTGATTTCGATCACTTAACTAGCACCCAAGGCTTTAGCGCCTCTACGTCGATTACACTCAAGACAGGTTAACATGGTATTTTCTCGTGTATGACCGCGACTATTATCTTTTCTGTCTACGGTAAATTGTCTTGAATCATTACTCGAATACCGCCATAACATTATACAATTACAACTGGCGCAATGATTATTCTGCTGCTGTTTTAACTCAATAATAAATTCAACATCAAGATCAAAGTCACGTTTATTTTTTTTATCAGATTGTTTGTATCCGATTAATTTTTTTCTTATTATATCATCATCGATGATGTTAAATTTATCAACGATTTCAGGAATTATGATTCTACGTAATTGAGATATATTTCTGACCCTCGATACCGCTAAATAAACTAAATTTGACCACTCGATGCGATCGTCTACAATCCAGACTCGTGTATCAGAAATAGTTAATCCCTGAGACGAGTGGATTGTCATGGCGTATCCCAACACCCATGGAGATTTGTCAGCGTGTATTGCATCTTCGACCACACTGATATCAACGGCGACAATATCATTTAATACGAGATTCTGTTTCCTTGACTCTGTCAAGGGTCCTGGAATATCAACATTAATATTCTGTTTTCGTGTATCTGATGGTCTATAACACAACGGTACGGGCAATTCTGAGTATTTTTCTTTATGTAGTTGAAATAACTGTTGTTGTAAAGCGTCTCTGATTATTTTTCTACTTGCTACGATCAAATCGGTGGGTCTCCATAAATTCAAAAAATCATTCATTGATGTCTCTGAGATCACTCCACGTATTATTTCACACTGAATTTTGTTTGATTGTAATCTGATTAATTTTTTAAACTCCTTTAAATTTGCATCAAGAGCTCTATGATCATCATCTATTTCTTCGTAATAATCAACGAAATTTTTTAACCAATCATGTGGAGATGGTCCAACAAAGGGCGGCGGTTGACCATGATCGCCACACATTATTATAGCGGTATTTTTCGTCAACAACCAGTCAAGAAACGTTTTTAATGTATCCAATGACACCGTGCATATCTCATCCCAAATAATTATTTTAGGTATATATTTTTCTCCCATCCGTTCAGGAGTCCATGTATCTCCGCGCCACCGAAAGAAACTATGATACGTACACGATTGTACTTGCCGCTGTTTCATCTCACGTGCAAGTCTATGTGTGGGTGTCAGCACGATTATATCTGAATTTCTAAAAACATTAATCGTTCGAGTTGTTTTGCCGCATCCACCAGGTCCATTGAGATATACTGTCTTATATCTAGTTATTGGATCACTCAACGATGGTACTTTCGACATTTCTGATATTTTATTACTCTCGCGATAAAAATCTCTCATTGGAACATCTGCTGATTCTGTGTAATTGTGCAATAGTTCCTTTTTTATTCTCCACGAACCCCATCGTTCATCATTACTTGTAAATTTCATAACAGGTTCTAAATATTTACTTGAAATATAAAACGAATCTGTTGAGACTCTGACTGCGGTCTCAGGAAATCTATTAATCATCGATAATAAATTTATAGAAACATAAGCCAACATGGAAGATCTTAGATGAGTATATTGCGGGGATACGTCATTTATGTAACTAACGATCGTACCCAATTTTGTTCCGTCGGATAAATAAACACTTTCTCGATTTACAAATATATTTTTCGCTGTTGTGTCAGCGATTATAAAATCGTACTCGGCATCATCCAGAATTAATCGTGCGTGATGTCTTTTATAATCATATGCACCACCTTGAGTAAATTTGCCTATAATTTTTCTACCGAGATCTTTTGCGGTTTTGAGTTTATTAGGAATATCATCTTCGGAAACATCAGGATATTTTTCCTTAAACTCGCTAATAACTTCAGAATCTGACATGGGCAACCAAACTTTGGTCTGTGCATGATATGATATAATTGCCTCACTGACCACCAACGATGTCAGTATCATACAATCTAGCATATATCGTAACAAAACTATAGGTGCCCAACGTTTTTCACAAAAATGTCTACCAAACCAAACATAACAAATCTTGTGAAGATTTTCGTTAAACTCGAATGATTCAATACAGGCGAATCCAGTCAGATCAAAATCAGGTAATGGTCCATTAATTGCCACTCGCGTCATCTCGTTTGTAGGGTGACCAAATCTTTCAAAGTACACAGAACAATCTCCGTATCCCAGAAAACTTCCTGGATAACATGCAACCATATCAACCGAAATAACATCATTGTAATTGTATTTGGTATTCCATAATCCGCCATGTCCATATTCGACGCAACTTGCGCGTACGTCCTCGAGTAAATCAAATTGTGTTGGTTTCCATGAATTTCTCTCTCTGGCGAAATGAGCCGCAACAGATGGAACGGTAAAACAATTAGTTAGTAATTTGTCAGTATTTTCCGCGTGCTTGCACTGTAAAAACGTCGAGAGATTTTTCATCTCGTCATGGAGAGATTCTGTTCGATATATTTCACCGTTTGGTTTGACAAACTGATCAAATTCACCCTCCTCATTACTTTTAAATAACCATACCGATACAGGATCGGTTTTACTTATTTCGTTGATAAAATCAAACATACTATCTGTGGGGTAAAATCTAACAGTTCGATCACGTGGAAATATTGTTACCGCGTTAGTCCATGCGTGCGCGTTATGATCGATAATATTTATTGGAGCTCCTTTCGATTTATATTTCGATTGGTACAGTACTTCTCCCGTTATTGTTGCTACGGTTATTGGAAATTTTAATATTTTTCCTAACTCAGCAACATCTTTTATTGTAGCACCGGCATCCTTAACTGAATCAGCCCACGAGTTTATTTTTTTACGTCTTAAATCAGTTAATCCATTTCCACGCATCGCGATTGTAAAGTGTTCTATTACTCGTTCGGCTACACAATTTAACCTTGAAAATTTCATCGGCGCTAGTTTATCAACGTTGGGATTTTTATTTATCTCATAGATTCCATAAATAACCGCTGTTACAGGATACGCTCGCTCATAATACGGTTTGTCAATACCCGTCAGTAGACCCGGTCAGGAATTTTTACTTAATATGACGGTTTTATTATTGCCAAGGACAGGATCATATTTGTCACGGATAATCCAACTACCTGTTTCTGTTAATACAATAAATTTTACTCTGAAGAAATATTTTTGATTGCCCTCGTATTCAGCGATGTAGTTAATGATAGTTGCCGCTCGCTTGTCGTTCATTGTGGCGTCCGTGACTTTATCGACACTGACTTTGTCAAGGCGTATAATCTTGAACGTTGACCATGTATGAGATGCACCATCCGTGTAAAATTCTTTCTTGGCGTCGTGAATTTTCGAGATCAAACTTTTATTTTTTGGATCAACCAAATCTCGCACTGGCAAGTCAGAAGATAATCTGTCAAGGTTGAATTTATATTTAACAGGCCTAGTTTGGGATAATCTCTCAAACTCGTTCATATAATTAAAACAAATATTTAAATAAAGAAAATTATATATATATATACAATGTCTCAATGCAGATGGTTGATGATCGGCTCAGTAAATCGATGCAACAAATACTGCAGAAAGGAATTTTGTTGGATGCACTCACAAAACATACGACGAGGAAGTCTAGGACCAATACCATGTCTGCGGTGTGGTATTGGAGTGCGAGGAAAAACAGAATTATGTGGAAAGTGCGGCGGAAAACGGTTCAGAGAACTTAAAAGATATTATGACAAAAAAAATAATAGCGGTGAAAACGCTATAAAATCCGTGAAGGATTATATATCAAGATTTCAGACAAACAATGATTTAAACGAATAATATTATTATAATGGAGCAAAATATATTTGTCCCACATCCTGTCATAACAAACTATGAATCAAATATTAATGGTATCATCAGACACTGCAAGTTGAAGAGACAAGTTGGTTATATTACTAATGTTGGTTATCTAATGTTTACTGCTGGGAAGAGAAAACATTATCTATGTCATAGATTTACGTATGAATGTCATAATGGGATGATCAATGACGGTCTTGTTATTGATCATATTGACGGGGATACTCAAAATAACTCCCTACACAACCTTCGAGTTGTCACTCGAAGCGTGAACTCTGCACGTGGTAATACTGGAAGATGTAAGACAGTTTCCAGAAGGATAGCAAAGTCCACAAACATAGAAACCGGTGAAGAAATTATATTTCAGTCTATGAACGCGGCTGCTAAATATTTTGATATTGACTCGCGTTTGGTACAATTTATCGCAGAAAATATAATAAGATCTGCTTTCTCAAAAAAATATAAACAGAAAATTACCTTTCAGTATCAATAACTATCATCACCGCATTGAATTAATTTTTTTAATTTATGTCACAGTAGGTCCTCCATACACTACTGAATTTTTGATTATATAAGGGGGAGATTACTTTGTAATATATAGTTTTCTTCGTAGATTTTTGATTTTTTATGATCGTAATTAGTCAGTTTAACTAATTACATCGTAATTAATTACTCGTAGAAGTATTATTTATGGTTTTTAAATATTTCCCATCATACAACATTACGAGAAATCATGATAATGTTATTGATCCGCAGGAAGCTATGTAGGTACAGAACAGAAACCGTTGTCATGGTAATCGATCTGCAGGTGTGTTCATGCCACTGTTATTATTGATTCGCAGTCTGCTTAGGAAAAACGCTGCTATAAATACAGAAACTGTTCTTATTCAGAAACCGCTGTTTTATATTCAGAAACTGTTATTATTCAGAAACTGTTATCAATACAGAAACTGTTATTATTCAGAAACCGCTGTTTTAGTGTAAATATTGGTTCCTTAGCTATATAGCTTAACTATATATTAACTTCCGAAACATATGTTCGTAACAAGGTTTGATAGCTCAATCAGTATGGTATTGGACTGTGACGCTCGCGGTCCAGGATCGAACCCCCATGGCTGACAATTTGTCGGTGGTGTGCGCATAATTGCGATTTTTATAATAGTGGGGGATATTTTCGTATTTTCGTATCACCCACTGGATTAATTATTGTGGGTGGGTTTTTGCTGAGCGTGTATGTTTGTACTGTCCTTAGTTAGTTATATGTTTGTGCCGTCCAATGCATAATCTGAGCTCGCTAATACACTCGATAGGGGCTCTTCATTCATAATCTGAGCTCGCTAATACACTCGATAGGGGCTCTTCATTCATTGTATATAACCATTTCATTGTATATAACCATTTCATTGTATATAACCATTTCCTTAGTTAGTTATATGTTTGTGCCGTCCAATTCATAATCTGAGCTCGCTAATACACTCGATAGGGGCTCTTCATTCATTGTATATAACCATTTCATTGTATATAACCATTTCATTGTATATAACCATTTCATTGTATATATCCATTTCATTGTATATATCCATTTCCTTAGTTAGTTATATGTTTGTGCCGTCCAATTCATAATCTGAGCTCGCTAATACACTCGATAGGGGCTCTTCATTCATTGTATATAACCATTTCATTGTATATAACCATTTCATTGTATATGTTGTGCTGTCCCTGAAACATCCCGACGAACTCGCTAATACACTCGATAGGGGTTCTGGGATATTTTTTTTTATTTGAAAGATTTATATATTATATAATGAACCATGAAAATATCAATGATGTAATTGTTGCCATTAAAAAATTGAAAAAAGATGGAATTAATATATCTGATGAACTAAATCCTGAAAAAATAGTTTCTGACTTTGAGATTTTACAAGAACGTAAAACCCAGGGGACACACACACTATCATCTGAATACAGGCTCATGAAACGGATTCAGGCGGCAATGTTTCAGTCGCTAGCTACCGTAGAAGATGATCATGTGAAGGAGTTCGTTCCTCTCTCTGCCGCCGTAGAAAGAATTAAATCGTTATTATCCCACGAGTATGAGGCAAAGAAAACGATTAGTACTCGCATAAGACTATTAAGAAAAATTATGTTAGAGAGTAACTTCGTTACTGGTGAAACGATCCAGAGTAGTAATTCCGATGAAGATGACTGAGATCTTTGATCAGAAATATTATTTCTGAATTTGATGGGTTAGTTGGTACTTAGATTCATGCAATTTGCAATTTTGATGGGCTACTTGGTACTTAGAATCGAAGATTCTTATTTATTTTTTATTTCTGAATTAATTTATTTATTTACTGAATTAATTTGTTTTTCTTTACTGAAATTTAACAAAATTGTACAAATTTCTTAATTTTGACTACCATTTACCCCATCAAAAACATAAAATTGTACAAATTTCTTAATTTGACTACCATTTACCCCATCAAAAACATAAAATTGTACAAATTTCTTAATTTTGACTACCATTTACCCCATCAAAAGCATAAAATTGTACAAATTTCTTAATTTTACAAATTATTTATTTCTGAATTATTATTTTATTTCTGAATTATTATTTATTTATTTCTGAATTAATTTATTTATTTTTACTGAAATTTAACAAAATTGTACAAATTTCTTAATTTTGACTACCATTTACCCCATCAAAAACATAAAATTGTACAAATTTCTTAATTTGTCTACCATTTACCCCATCAAATTTACAAAATTGTACAAATTTCTTAATTTGAGTACCATTTACCCCATCAAAAACATAAAATTGTACAAATTTCTTAATTTTACAAATTATTTATTTCTGAATTATTATTTTATTTCTGAATTATTATTTATTTATAACTCTGATGGGTGAGTTGGTAAACCCTCCATTACATAAAGATCTACGATAAAAGTCTTACGACAAAAGTCTTACGACCTTACATACAGATTTATTACAAGCTCTTCTTCACGTATGTCAATTAAGCGATTAAGGTGGTCTGTGAGTTTAAAATTGATTCGTGTTAACATATTATTGTGACACCGCAAATACACGGGATTAGTTGGTTCTTGCACGATTAAACTTCCAGGGGGAACTTGTGGTGTGAACGTGTACAGGATGTATCCTTGTTGAGCTTGATTTGATCTTCCGAGATCTATTTGATAGCTGCCATCGATTACGTCACAAACCAGATTGACCGCGACCGTCGGTGTTATATTAACGATTCCCGGAGATATGTGTCTTCCGCCGCCATGTGGATCATTATCATATCTAAGAGCTGTTGCTAATGGTGCTAGGTTTTTCCATGCATCGAGTATTTTAGGAAAAAACTCATCAATGATATCATTGACAGATTTTCTTAATTTATCCGGATTATAATTAGGAAACTTAAACGTTACAATGTCAGCTTCGGGTATTTTGTACTTAGCTGCGAAAAATCTTCTATGATCGCCCGATGATTCAAAAACCAGGTTTATGATTCTATTATGAAAATATTCAATAGTATCAGCTATATGATTTAAAATTTCCACTCGTTCAATAATTTCTTCACGCGTATTTGTCACATCGGACAAATATTCATGAAAAAGGATACGTAAATCAACCAGTTGTTCTTCGTGATCTAAATTTATGATATTAATGACATTATTGATATCTGCATCGTAAAATGAATTACCACCAGCAACGTTGTGTAAGAGCCAATAATATTCACCAGTTAGCTCGATACGAAATTGATCCCGTTTATCCCATACCCGTTTTTCTATATTCCACCAGAAACGGGTATAATTCATTTTAATATTATGACGAAAACTTTTCGATGATGTAAAATCATCCCGAGTTGGTTCTGGTGGTACTTCATACACCGGGGGAACATCCGGCCAACCTAGTACGGATCTGATTGAAGATTGATAAATATCAACTACGTAATCAGGCGAGTTTATTTCAATCGTCGAGGACAGGGTGGGTTCATGAACATTAATTGATATTTTTGCTTCTTTTCCCGTTATTGATTTTATTCTACGTTGAAATTCCTCGTTAATTTGTTCGACCTCATAACTGCCAGTTGGTATTCCAACAACAACCCAGTCAGGTGTTCCATCAGGTTTATTTTTACTAGCAAATACGAGCGAATTATTTGCTGGTGTACCATTAAATGATTTTGATCTGATATTTGGCCAGCTGTAATATACTCGTAATTGTGCTAGTGCTATTTCTTTTACTGGAATTGCAGTAGGAAAATTAACACTAAATTCAGGATTAATTGAACTTACCGAGATCATCGTTATCTTTGGCGGAGTTGTGTTGGTCACGATCTGCTGGAGTAATTCTGTCATTATTGATACTTGTATCTTTAATACCGATACCCTCGTCGTATATTCTAGTTATCATTGAAAATTCGAAATCGGATATAATTCCATCACTGAGACTCGCTGATAACAACGAGGATAATTTCGAGTATGCTACCGTCGCTGTATGTAATTTTATTGTGCAATCGGATAATTTTTCGTTCGTGCAAGTACATATTTTTTTGGTGATGATATTAAGCACACCTGCAATAGTTGTTGCTGCTGAAATACAAATAGTTACAGCTACTGGTGCCATCGTTGTCAACGCTGATAATATTACACCGGTTCCAGCAACAACAGCGGATACTGAATAAACAATCACATCAACGATAACCAATCGTTGTCGATATTTTTTTACTTTTACTGTATATTGATCAACTTGATCTTTTAGCGCCGCCTGCCATTCACGCGCTTGATTGTACCTGTATTGTGCACCGTCCATATATATTTTTATGCAGTAACCAATTGAGGTGTTTCAGCTACAAATTCCAAACACCACCAGAAGGATGTTGCGGTTAATTTCTTATCATCTGCTTCCAGAATAAATATTTCCTCGGTTCCGATATTTAATATAACAGATACAACCCCGGAAAACCTGTCGGTGGAATGACGCCATGGAAACGTTGTAAATATTTCAAATTTTGCAGCACTAAACACAGACAGCCTGTACACGCCAGTGACTGTTGCGGTATATTTGATAGTATTATTTTGCTGCGACCATGTTGCAAATCCCGATGATACCGTGCATACGATGTTTGTGATATGCCCGGGAGTTATTCCAGCTGGAATTTTAATCAAATTGGTTTTATTGATAATCTCAGGAATTCCCGCTACGATGTCTTGCTGTGTTCGTTTGATCGTGTCTAGGTCAGTTTTGATATCAGAAAGTTTCATGTTGATGACTGGAGGAGTGCCAAAGAACTTATCAATGGAATCATCGGTTTTTTGAAAATTTCTTCGAAGCCTCAAAAAACCGGTTACGTGAACATCATATTCGGCCCGTAACGTGGATAATTTACCGTCTACGGTGCCATAGTTGACGTCGACGTATTTTTTTGTTGCTGCGTCTTCGTCAGATGTTGGATCTCTTAAAACTACTATTTTGTTCCCGTTCATGCTGAGTTCACCCATCATTGTGTCACCGGTGTTTCTCACGCGATTAGCAACACTTTTTGCAATTTCATCTCTGATGGTTTTAAGTGACATACTTGAATCTCTGATTCTACCACCGTCAGTAAACACGGGAATATTATCCGTAATTGCACCGAGTACTCGCCGGACTATATCATTCCATTTGATATTGCTGGTTTTTAGTTTACCATATCGATCCTGAAAAATAATAACTTCATCTGGGTCAACTCCAGCCAGGTTCATGATATCAGCGAGGTCATCCTTAGTTGCCTACTTTGACAGATCAACGTCGCCGGGTTTTTTCTTAACGCGTGAACAAGATCTTCCGTAAATATCAACCATTATAATAAGACCCGTTGTTTAAAACGCCTTACGCGCAACAAATCGGTTGCTTGTATAATCGTGCACGACTTTATGTGGCGGCCTGGATGATTTTGATATAGCGTCGAGTACATTAATTACTTCACGGCCGCATATTGGCGGATCTGTCATTGTTTGTGTGGGTAGCGTTGAATACCAAACTTTACAACCAGAGGTTCCTGCGTGAAGTGGTGCAACATACTTGATAAATTCAACAGGTGGAGCTAACCCGTACGAATCAAAATAAACAATTCCACGTGGATCAACCGCGTATGATACCCAATGAGTACCAGGTCCAGAACGTTCATCGAGATTAATAATACCTGTTTCTAGTTTGTTTGGTTGTTTCGGTAATTGATCTCGCATAAAAACACCTCTAAAGGCAGATATTTTTAAGTTTTTAGCGGCATTAAGTAAATCAAAATTTGATGCTGGAACGTCTAACGAAATGATCCTGGAAGCCTTAGGCCTCTCCCCCCAACGAGATCCTGGCAATCTTAAGCCGCGTCCCTTTTTTTTGTATCCTTGCCCTGTTGCTTTCTTTAGTGCCATTCCAGCAGCTGTTCCAATAGCACCTAACGCGGCCGCTTTTGCTACGGCCGGAGCAGCTGCAGCTATTAATGCCGGAATGGCCGCGAGAAGTGGGAATATACCACCCGTTTTAACCATGTCTTTGATGGCGCTCGGGGAGAGATGAAATTGAACTCCAGTTTTTGATTCTAGGGCTTTATTGAAATGTTTAATCTGATTATTTGTCAACGATAATTTGTTTGGACCACCACTAATATGATCTCGTTTTAGTGATATTTTAGTTCCGCATGACTATACGACATTTTTATATAAATAATATTTTTTCTGAATAATTAAAGATTTTCCACTGGTGCATCAACGACCCTCATTCGACCACTACCACCTTCAAGTAACATGGCTTTGTCGCTAAGTATGACCGCGATTGCTCTGTAGGTGCCTCGAATAAGAGGTGGACCAGCTATATCAGGAGGAGGGTTAGTAACACGAGCTCGAAAGTGTATATCAACGACAGATTGCTTTGATAAATCAAGATGTTCCAACGAAAAGTAATAAATCGGATATGAAGTTCTGAAATCTAATTGTGATATTTGCAACCCAGTATCTATATTTTGATCACGTCCCATGAATGACATTAAACGATGATATGCACGCGCTACATGATTTTGACCAAAATTTAACAATATATCTTCAGCTGGTTCTTGATGTCCATTTATCCGTAAGGAAACTTCATTAACTCCAAGGTTGTCAAATATCATATGTGAACGTTCTTGATCATTTATCCTAGCATTATCTTGCAGCGCAATAAAAATATGTCGTGGTGCAGAAACACCTTGCTGTGATGCTATATGCCATGTAAATAAACCATTAACATTACTTTGAATAGCATCTGTGGTTACTGTTAACCATGATAGCAATGATTTACCGCCTTGATCCATAAAAGAGAGTAATTTTTGTTCTTCAGTAATAGATGGAGTCATTACTGGCATCCACAATGAAAGCTTCGATATATTTACTTTATCAGCGTCATCAACAGCAAAACCTCGCCAGATTGCATCGTTATCATCACCTTTTCTTACAAGCACAACTGTGTGTTTAGCTCCAAAGATGACCTTTCTAACATTTCTGCAAAATCCAAAGATGTGAGACAGTGGAATTGCACATGAAAAATTTCTATTATTTCCTGACAACGCTGTTCGTCGTGTTGCAAATCCCAGGTTGTAAGCCGCGCTATCATCTTTTACAATATCAAAAGCAGCAGCTGGTCTGGCTTCGTATTCAGGGCCATCAGCAACTGGCTGTGGATCAACTGCAGTACCTACTGGTGTTTGTATTTTAGCATACCTGATATGATCAGCGTTGTCAGTAATATCCTTGGCAAACATCATTGTTGGACCGGCTGATCTTGTAAAGTCGTCAGAATATCTCGCCAGACCAATTATTGTTGTAGCAACATCAACATCCTTCTGAACTGATTCAATATTTTTTCCATCAATCATGTATGTGGCGCTATCAAACAGTGCCATAATCCCGTTGTTGACAAAACCAACACGCAGATTGGCACCATATGCCGTATTATCCCCCTTTACAAGTTCACCTTCTACTTCAATAAATGCCTCAGCGGGCAAGAAATATCTACTTGTATCATGAACCTGTAATTCGATTCTCCCTCGCTGATTTGGTAGTCTTGCGTCATAAGAATAAAATTGATAATCACGTATAGATTCATACTTAAGGACAGGTGCCTCCATATCAAATGCTGGGTCTGATTCGCGCCTGAACATTTTTATTATAGTTACCATTTTTCAAATGATGATCATCGTCGACGAAGACCGCTTCCTGCTATTAAATTTGCTGTTATATTTTTTTCTGCTTCTTCAGATATCGCCGCTAGTTTTTGATTTGCAGCTTGATTTATTCTTTTACTAACATCTGCAGGCATCACCTCAGTACTTGCCAGTTTCACCGGTGATTGTTGTTTTCGTCGCAATAATCGTGCTAGTCTTTCCTCGATCGCCGAGAACGCCTTACCAGCAACATTGACAATTGCACCAGGAGCTTTATCACGAACAATATCAATAGCCTTCATCGATAATTGTTTTGCAACAGGTGCTACTTTTGGAGCTATCCTTGTAAATAATCCCTGAATAGCATCACCAAGTCCATTTCCGTAAATAACACTATAGATTGGTAATCGTGAGTTTACCGCTCTAACCTGTGTGGGTTTACGATGATTATCATGCACAATCATCTTATTTTATTTACCATTTATCTAATCGCGGTGACTAATCATCAACGAGCTCATCAATAAGTTCTCGGTAAACGCCGATATCCATGATGCCACCTTGAAATAGTCGCCTACAAATATCAGCTGCTTCATTGGTTATTTCTGGTGAATTATTTCCAGCTCGTTTTCCTCCTATGAGAACTTCTAACCGTGACACGTCATTGATGATATTACCAGGACATAAACCAGATCCTGTTTTAGGTTCATCTTGAGGTGGTGGTTGCATTACCGGAGTAAGTACTTCAGTGGTGGCCGGGGGTGATCCAGGTGGTGAATCTGTCAGTGTAAATGTCATTTTCGGTGCAGAAATTTTACGTAAAGGTGAAGGAATTTTCTTCGAGGAGGGTGATTTAAGTGACTCTTTAGCCTTTTTAATTTCCGACTTCAACCTTTGCTGCGGCGAAGAAGATTGCTGTTGTTCTATTTGTTGCAGAGGTGGAGGAAGCTGATACTGGGAGGACTCTCCTTGTCCTAGTTGTTCCCGTCTCCCTCTAAGTCTATTTACTTCTTCATTAAATCTTTTAAATTCTTGACCTCTAGCTTGTTTTTTATTGTAATATACGCGATATATCCATTTAATGAAATCATCATCATTTGTTTTTCCATAAAAGGGTTTTAAAAAATTAGATTTATCAGATATATTATCTAATATCATCTTAGGTAATTTCTCTCTTTCAGTTTTTCTAATTTCCTCAACAACTCCTTCGTTAAATCTTGCAATTAATTTTAAGCTTTCTCCTGCTGATTTGGATTTAGATGCAAGTTTTTCTCTCACATCGGCGACTTCAGTACGAAGTTCTCCAATACCTTCAAGTATTTCCTCACCAACAGGTGGAGGTTGAGCTGCAACTATGTCAGTTGGAAGGTCTCGTAAAATCTTCTTTGCCTGTTTAGTTCTTCTTGCTATTTTTTCAGTCTGCGCTGCAGTTTGTTTTGATACCGGAAGAAGATCTTCTTTGATGACTGTTGTAACTTTCTCAGTAGCTGCAGTGACGGGCTTAAACAGTTTTTTAGTGTCTTCTTCGTACTCAACTCGTGCTTCTTGCTGCGCTTGTAGGTTTGTTCTAAATGAGTCTCTGACAGGAAGAAATTTTTTAATTGTTTCTAATCGTTCTCGTGCTGTTCTTGCAGTATGAGATTCTGGATGTATCATTTTATTATAACATAATAGTTTAATTAATATCAGCAGAAGAGGAGCAGCAGAGAGGGTACCTACCAACGTTGGTCGTCAAAAAATAAACAAGAAATAAATAAACACGTAGAGTACTTTATTTTTTCAGCTACTATTTCGAACTGAAGTTTTATTAGTACAATCGTCCATTACAGAAATAAAACATCTCAAGGAAAAGTTTATTTGTAAAATCTTGACCTTTCTACGAGATGATTTTATTTGTTTGTTTTATTTGTTTTGTCGGAATTCTATGGTCTGTTCACCCTCTCTGCTGCTCGAGGGCATACTAAAATTCATCGTGATTAGGCAATTGTTGAAGCCGAGTGGTCTAAAGCGCTCTCCGTTACGGATCACTGCCATCTCACCTCTGTCTGCGTGGGTTCGAGTCTCGGATTCGGCTAATGTGGGTATGTGAGAAAGCTTGCCAGTAGCTTCTCGTGGGTCGGTGGTTCTTTCCGGGGTTTTCCCGGGTTCTTCCTCCACCATTAATACTGGCCGCCATGTATAGCCTATCGTGTGCTGAAAAATGGCGTTAAACCCTACAACAACAACAACAACAACAGCAATTGTTGAACGATTTAATCGAACACTTGCTGAGCGGTTATTTAGATATCAATACGCGAAGAAATTCATTCAAGACAAGAGATCTCATGAATGGGTTGCAAGATTACCAAATGTGATAACCGCGTTAAATAATGAGATTACTCGAACAACCAACATGAAACCCATTAGCGCAGTCACAAAAACCATATACCCGTACAACGACGTGATTTTTCAATACAGCCAGTGCTTGGGCAATGACACTGTAAGATATTTATATGAGCCCGGTGAACTTGAAGGCGGTAAAAAGGAGCGACTGATCCTATTTGGAGTATTACCACACACAAGATATCTAACATAACAAGATCTACTGGTCGACCAGCAATATACAGCCTAGATTCAACTGCTCCTCAACGTGGATTTACACGTGAACAATTATCTTTTCTAGCTACGATAAATTGTCTTGGATTATTACTCGAGTACTGCCATAACATTATACAATTAGAGCTCGCACAGTGATTATACTGCCGTTGTTTCAGCGCGTTAATAAATTCAACTTCGAGATCAAAGTCGCGTTTTTTTGTTGTCACTTTGTTTATAACCAGCCAATTTTTTTTCTTATTATATCCTTGTCAATATCATCATTAATGGTTTCTGACGAGTCCATGACGATTCTCCGCAGTTGAGGTATGTTTCTAACTCGAGACACTGCAAGATAAACTAAGTTCGACCATTCGATACGATCATCATCGATCCAGACAACTGTATCAGTAATAGTTAATCCTTGAGATGAGTGAATCGTCATTGTGTATCCTAGCGTCCACGGGGATTGGTCAGCGTGTAGAGCATCCTCAACAACATTGACATCAACTGCGACAATATCATTTATTACGAGATTATGTTTCCTTGCTTCGGTCTGTCCTGGTATATCAACGTCAATATTCTGCCGTCGCGTATCAGCTGGTCGATAACACAGCGGCACTGGCAATGTTGGAAATTTTTCTTTATTTAACTGAAACAACCGCTGTTGAGGTGTGTCTCTGACTATCTTTCTACTTGCCACTATTAAATCGTTTGGTCAACACGTTTGTAGAAATTCATTCATAGAAGTTTCTGAAATTATTTTACGCGCTATTTCACACTGAATTTTGTTCGGTTGTAATCTGGTAAATTTTTTAAATTCCTTAATTCTGCATCAAGAGATCTGTGATCATCAGTTATCTCCGAGTAATAATCAACAAAATTCTTCAACCAATCGTGTGGAGATGGTCCAACAGACGGTCGTGGTTGACCGTGATCGCCGCACATTATCACGGCTGTATTTTTCAATAACAACCAATCGATAGATGTTTTAATATTTCCAACGACACTGTGCACACTTCATCCCAAATGATGATCTTTGGAATATATTTCTCTCCCATTCGATCGGGAGTCCATGTGACACCACTGTATTTGAAAAAGATGTGATAAGTACAAGAATTTACTGCTCGTTGGTTCATCTCCATGGGGAGTCTGTGTGTTGGTGTTAGCACAATCATATCATGCGTTTCTGTCAAAATAATTCGATTACCCGAGTTGTCTTACCAGAACCTCCCCGTCCTTTCAAATAAACCGTTTTGTGTCTGGATCCTGGATCATACACGGATGGCTCCGACGATAATTCTGATATCTGATCGCTGCGATAACTATCTTTAACCGCAACATCCGCGGATTCACAATAACAATGTAATATTTCCTTTTTTATTCTCCGCGAACCCCATGATGCATCAGTGTTTGTGAAACAAGTCAGTAATTCTGAATATTTTTTATTCAAGTAAAATGAATCCGTTGCAACTCTAACTGCAGTGTCAGGAAATCTATTTATCATCAATAGCAAATTTATTGAAACATAAGCGAGCATTGCAGATCTTAAATGTGTATACTGAGGAGATTCTCCATCAGTGTAACTAACAATTGTGCCCAACCGTAAGCGTCTTCCTGATTACAAAATATATTTCTCTCAGCGGCATCAGTAATTATAAAATCTAATTCAACATCATTCATAATCAAATCGTGCGTGATGCCGTTTATGATCATATGCAGCACACTGAGTAAATTTACCAATTAATTTTCTACCGAGATCTTTTGCGTTTTTTTCACAGTTGCCATGTTTAATCCTGAGAATATTAGGAGCATTATCGACGATGACATCAACAGGAGTATTTGGACATTCCCGCTTGTATTCTTCTATGACCTCATCTACACTGATACGCTCCGGTGTTGGTAACCAAAGCAAGGTCAGCGTCCGATATGATATAATTGCTTCCCTGACCGTTAACGATATTAATACGTTACTGTCAAGCATATATCGTAATAACACTATTGGTGCCCAGCATCGCTCGGAAAAGTGTCTACCAAACCAAACATAACCATACGGATGAAGATTCTTAGCGAATTCAAACCACACTACACGAGCGAATCCTGTCAGGTCAAACCGGGTAATGGACCATTAATCGCCACTCGTGTCATCTCGTTTGTAGCATGTCCAAACCGCGCAAAATATCCAGCACAATCAAACATCCCGAGAAAACTTCCCGGATAACACGCGACCATATCGACCGAAATTATATCCTTGTGGTTATATTCGGTATTCCACAAAACGCCATGTCCATATTCAATACAACTTAACTGAACATCTTCGAGGAACTCAGCGCGTGTTGGTCTCCATGAATTTCTCTCTCTTGCAGCGTGGGTAGCAACTGACGGGACTGTAAAAGAATTAGTTAATAATTGCTCAGTATTTTCTGAATATCTTTCCGCGAGTTTTCTCATCGCGCCATGAAGAGATTCTTTACGATATAAATCGCCGTTAGGACTTACAAATTGATCGTATTCTTCATCTTCGGAACTCTTAAACAACCACACTGACACGGGATCATTTTTACTTATCTGTTTAATAAAATCAAACATATTTTCTGGAGAGTAAAATCTCACGACACGATCTCGTGGAAATATTGTTACCGCCGAGGTCCAAGCATGAGCGTTATGATCAATAATTTCAATTGGTGTCCCTCTCTAATTATTCGACGATTCATATAAAACCTCTCCGGTTAATGTTTTTACTAACACTGGAAATTTTAATTTACTTGATAACTCAGCGACATCGTTTATTGACGCTCCTATATCTTTGACCTGCAAAGCCCACTTCGCCATTTTTTTACGTCGCAGATCAGTTAAACCGTTTCCACGCTTCGCATTTGTAAAATATTCCATTACTCGTTCGGCTACACAATTCAGTGATGAAAATCTCATCGGGGCAAGGTCATTAATGATAGGTCTATCATTTACTTGAGAAATTCCATAAACAACCGCAGTCACAGGATACGATCGAGCGTAATATATCTTTCAATCCCAGTTAACATTCCTGGTTTGGAATCTTTACTTAATACAGCAGTTTTTCCATTAGCAAGGACAGGATCACGTTTGTCACGGATAATCAACGTATCGGAATCTGCTTGCACAATAAACTTTATTCTGTTAAGGTGTTTCTGATTAAGGTAATCGATAATCGCTTTCGCTCGTGTAGCGTTCATTGTAGCATCAGTGACTTCGTCGACACCTTCGGTGTTGCATATAATTTTAAATGTAGACCACACGTGAGATGCTCCATCATCATGAAATTCTTTTTGGCATCCCTGATAATATCAATCAGATCAGTCAGAGCTCGCCTCCGCGAGTCACGGGTTAGTCTGTCAAGATCGAATCTAGAAGCTTTCCATGGCTTGATTGCAGATAATCTCTCAAACTTATCCATATATAATTAAGACAAACATTTAGATAAAAAATATTATATATAATGAATCAAGTACTAAATCAGTGTAAATGGCTTATGGTGGGTTCATTGATTCCATGTGGCAAATCATGTGTAAAGGAATTCTGCAGGCAACATTACAATGTGTTCGTAATGGAAGCTTAGGACCAATTCCATGTCTGCGATGTGGTGTCGGAGTCCGGGGACAAACACGATTATGTGTGCAGTGTGGCGGTAAGCGATACAGGGAACTTAAAAGATATTATGATAAAAAAAATAATGACAGTGACAGAGTTATAAAACGTGAAGAGGATTATTTAAATAAGTTCTCAGACAAATTATGGTTTAGACAAATACATTATATATAATGGAGCAAAAACAATTTGTCAGACATCCTATCATTAAGAATTATGAGGCGTCTCGTGATGGTACCACTAGACACTGTAGGTTGAAAAAACCAATTGGTGTAGTTAATAATGCTGGTTATCTTAAATTTACTGCTGGGGAGGAGAAGATGTCTCTCTGTCACAGGCTTGTGTACGAAAGTTTCTTTGGGGAGATCAAAGACGGTCTTGTCATCGATCATATTGACGAAGAGAAACTTAATAATAATTTATCTAACCTGCAAGCTATTACACAAAGTGAGAATTCTGCACATGGGAATGCTGGGGGGAAGAGAAAGCCTAAGGTAGTTAAATCTTTCAATGTGGAGACCGGCGAAGAGACTTTTTCAGTCAATGAACTCGGCTGGCAAATCTTTCGGTATTAACTCCGCGGCGGTACGATATGTTGCAGAAAATATAACCATTTCGTTTTCCTATATCCAAATGGTGCTAGATACAGATAACGGAGATAACTTTGCAGCGATTGTGTAAAAGTCAATGGTGGAATTACCTCCCTTGAGATTGCACAAAACACGTCATTACCTTTTATACCAGAAAATAAATAAATTTCGAGTAGTAAATTCAGGTTCTATTATTTATTGCAATCTGTTCTGAAATAAGGTTTTGTGGCGAACCGTCTATTGTATACACACTTGTACAGGTAAATAATTCTCCGTCCTACCTGTACGGATTAACACGGAAGTAAAATGGCTCCAATTACTTCTAGTAGATTTTATCAAGGACTGTCAGTTGGTGTAATCTGACTTATTGGGTATAAACTTGAATTTGTGTATTCAGAACTAAAATTCAGCTGGGAGCTCAAAACTAAAATTCAGCTGGGAGCTCAAAACTAAATTTCAGCTGAAAATTGTTAACTGTCTGTAAACGGTTAACTACATAATAAGTTTTAAATCATATACCAGTAGATCAGAGCCACTGCGCAGTGGTAGAGCGGCTGATTATCGTTCTGGGGGTCAGTGGTTCGAATCTCGTAACAGGCATATTGTCGACGGTACCGATTTGTAGGATTTTTCTATGTAGTGGGGCCCCCGGCAGCCCGTGTATATCTCTCCCATTACGTCAAATACGTGGTGAGTGCGTCTTTGGCACTTACCCCGGGATTTGATCTTGGGGGCGTGTACACGAATGTATTTCGCTCCCAAAATAAACAGTAGCGTGGATGTATAAGCTCTAAGTCACATGGGTACCCACAAAAAAAACATTCAGAAAGAATGTTGGCCAAAAAGAAACGGTCATGGGATGTCGAGAAAACCATAAGAAAGGTCTCTAGAAAAGACAAAAGTCTCAAACAAAGACAACGTCTCAAACAAGGATCTCATGAAAAACACACAGGTCAGTGAGGGATAACCCATGAATGATAACCGCTCATGATACTACTGTTTATTTTTGGTCTAAATATTTTTCTTTTAAATATATAATATTCGGTATAATATATATAATATAATGAATTACAAAAATATCAATGATATAATTGTTTCTATTAAAAAATTAGAACATGACGGCATAAATATATCTGATGAACTAAATTTCTGATTTTGAAACACTGCAGGAGGAAGATATATTTTACCCTCTTAATATATAGATTCATAAAGAAAATTCAGACGGCTATGTGTCAACCACAGTAGAAGAAACGCGGATAAAAGAATTTGTCACTGCAATCAAAAAAATTAGGTCGGAATTATCTCACAAATATGAAGCAAAGAAGATAATTAATTATCGTGTGAGGCAACTAAGAAAAAATTATGTCAGATTGTGAAACGATCGAAAATGAAAGTTAGACTCGTTGATTTCCATCAAGGGTGAACAAGTAAGTGGAAATGAAAGTGAAAGTAGTAGTAAGTCAGTCCAAGGACGGAAATTTTTTATTTTTATTTTTTAGATCTGCACGATTTTTACTAGTAAACACCCTATCAGAGTTAGCAAATCGAATGATTTCCATGATATTTACTAGTAAACACCCTATCAGAAAATGGCAAATCAGTAGATGTGCACAAAATGTATATAAATAAAGTATTTTTACTGTTGCTCGCGCACAAAAATAAAGTTATACTTTTTTGTGAAATCAGTCGATTTACACGATTTTGACTACCTAAATACCCTTCAGAATTAACAAATCAGTCGATTTACACGATTTTGACAACCTAAATACCCTTCAGAATTAACAAATCAGTCGATTTACACGATTTTGACAACCTAAATACCCTTCACAATTAACAAATTCGACAGATTTTCAGTAAAAAAATAAATTTCTTATAATATTTTTGTAATTCTGAGTGACAGTCAGTAAAAAAGTATCCACCTTACTGTCAGGAGAATTTTTTTTTACTGTTTTCTTGAATCGTAGATTTAAAACTGTTAACAGTTTCACGATTTCACAAGTAAATTAATATTTACCGTTTCATTTCTCAAATGCAACAAGTGGCCTGATTGGTCTGTTACTTTGAAATTTATTCTTTATAACAGCGGATTATGACATCGTAGATAGACCGGATTGATCGGCTCTTGCACAATCAAAAATCCAGGTGGATCTTTTGGCGTGAATGAATAGATAATGAATCCTTGCTGCGCTTGATTTGACATTGTTGTGTCCGTGCTGTAGCTGTTATCGATTACATCACACACAAGATTGACCGCGACCACCGAAGTTATATTTACGATTTCCGGAGATACATGTCGTCCTTGCCCTTGTGGATCATTATTGTGCCAGAGAATACTTGCAGGTGGCAGTATTTTTTTTTTTTTTTTGTGTACTGTGCAAGTATATCAGCGAAGAACTCATCAATGATTTTGGTGGTGGATTTTTTTAATTCGTGTGCGTTATATCCGGGAAATTTAAAAGTTGGTAGATCAGCTTCCTTTATCGAATATGCAGTTAAAAATCTTTCTTTTTAACAATTATATATATTGTCAGTGTAATCAATTGTTGCCTGGATTACTCGCTGGTGAAAATATTCCATGTCGGATACGAGTCGATTTAATATTTCTATTCGCGTGGTGATTTCGCTGCGTGAACTTGTTATATCAAAAATATGTTCTTGGAAACTTTTCCGTAGTTGCTGTAATTGTTTTTTATGTTCTTGATTAATGATTTTAAAATATTCAATAATTTGACGTAGGGGAACAACAGTGGATCTGGGGGTTTGTTCATAAATAAACCCCCAACACATATTATCTTTACTATAGAAGTTAAAATTAGTACCCAACGTTGCGCTTTTTATATCGAGCAGATGTTGTTTGTATGACAGGGTAGCATCGTGGTATGATTGCCTGTCTGTGACATAGTCAGACTTTTTGGGTTCAGGTGGTATCGGTTTCTCCGGCGGTGGAATTTCAGGCCATCCTAACACTGTTCTGCTCGAACTCTGATATATATCCACGGCGTAGTCCGGGGAGTTTATCTCAATTGCGGAAGACAGCGTTGGTTCATGAGCGGTTATTGCTATTTTGGATTCTTTTCCTGTGATATCTTTTATTCTACGTTGTAATTCCTCATTGATTTCTTTGATTTGATTGTTTATGGTTGGTATTCCACAACATTCCTGTCGGGTGTACCGTCTTGATCATTTTTATTTACAAACACAAACGAATTATTCGCTGGCAATCCACCAAATGATTTTGATCCGATCTGATATTGGGCTAGCTGTGGTATACTCGCAACTGTCCTAACGCGCTCTCGCTTACCGGAATCGCAGTTGGAAAATTAATCTTGAATTCAGGTTTGGTTGAGCTTACAGTTATTATTGTAGTCCTTGCTGGGGTTGTATTTGCGGCTATCTGCTTAAGTAATTCTGTCATTATTCATTTTTATTGTTTTCAAATGGTGGACTTCATCGTATGTCTTAATCATTAACGCGAATTCGGAATCTTATATTTTTTCATCGTTGAGGCTTGATGATATCAGCGACGATAACTTTGAGTATGCTGCTGCTGCTGTGTTTAATCGTGTAACCGCGTCATGGTATTTTGTGCTCGTGCACGTGGATATCTTTTCGCGATTATATTAAAAAACACCAGCCGCGGCCGCTGATGATGAAACGCATATTGTTACTGCGATTGCAGTTGTTACCGGGGTCAGCGCTGATAATACTACCCCAGTGGACGCAACTAACGCGGATACCGAGTATACTGCAACGCAAGAATAACTGCTCGTCGCTTATATTTTTCTACTTTTGCTGTGTATTTGTTGATGACGGTTTTTAACTCTGATTGCCATTCGCGTACTTGATCGTGTCTATATTGCTGGACATTTAATGTTGTCGTTGACTCCGTTTTTGTCAATGCCATTATTATTTTACGCAGTAACCAACTGAGGTGTTTCAGCTACAAATTCCAAACACCACCAGTAAGATGCTGTGGTTAATTTCTTATTGGCTGCTTCCAGTATAAACGTTTCTTCGGTTCCGCTATTTAATATGATAGACACAACCCCGGAAAACTTGTCTGTGGAATGTCGCCAGGGATACATTGTAAATATCTCGAATTTTGCAGCACTGAACACAGAGAGTCTGTACACTCCAGTGACTGTTGCGGTATATTTGATAGTATTATTTTGTTTTGACCATGTTGCAAATCCAGATGACACCGTGTATACTATGTTGGTAATATGCCCGGGAGTAACTCCGGGTGGGATTTTAATCAGACTAATTTTGTTAACAATCTCAGGAATTCCACTTACGACATCTTCGAGTGTTTTCTTGATCGTGTTAATGTTAGTTTTGATATCAGAGAGTTTTGCGTCAACGGTCAATGGGGTACCAAAGAATTCCTCTGAGGTTTCATTAATTTTTCTAAAGTTTCTACGGAGATTTGTAAACGCGTTTACGTGAACGTCAACATACTATTTTGTTGCGGCATCTTCGTCAAATGTTGGATCTATTAAAACCACTATCTTGGTTCCATTCATGCTGAGTTCACCTGTCATTGTGTCACCGGCATTTTTCAAGCGATTAGCAACATTTTTTCAATTTCATCTTTGATGCCGGCAATTGACATACTTGATTCTCTGATTTTTTCGCTGTCAGTGAACACAGGGATGTTACCCGGGGTAGCTCCAAGAACCCTACGAACTATGTCATGCCATTTGATATCGCTGGTTTTTAGCTTGCCATATCGGTCTTGAAAAATAACAACCTCATCTGGGTCTATTCCGGAGAGGGTTAAAAGATTATCGATTTCATCCTTAGTCACATATTTTGATAAATCGTGCTGCGAGATCTTCCGTAAATATCAACCATATTTCTTTAGGGATTGTTTAATTTATCCGCGGTATACTCGTGCACGACTTTGTGAGGTGGTTTGGTTGATTTTGATAACGCGTCAAGTACATTAATTACTTCACGGCCACATATCGGAGGATCAGTTAGTGTTTGTGTTGGTAGCGTTAAATACCAGACTGGAATGGGTGCGAAAGTGCTACTTTGTGTACGTATTTTAGAAATTCAACTGGCGGTCCTAACCCATACGAATCGAAATAAACAATTCCACGTGAATGTATCGCGTAAGCAACCCAGTGACTTCCTGGACCATCGCTCTTATCGAGATTAATAATTCCAGTTTATGGATTATTTGGTTCACGTGGTAACTGATCTCTCTGAATTTTTTTTATAAGTTGTTTAGCAGCATAGAGCAAATCCAAATTTGACATCGGCGTCAACAGCGTTTGGGGTACCATGAGGGCTGAGTTCCTGGAAGTCTTAGACCCTTTAAGTACCAAGAGGGCGGAGTTTCTGGAAGTCTTAGACCCGCTCCCTTTTTTGTATCCTTTTCCAGTTGACTTCTTTAATGCCATCCCAGCAGCGGTTCTAACAGCACCTAAGGCAGCTGCTTTTGCGACAGCTGGGGCAGCAGCAGCAATTAATGCTGGTATTGCTGCGAGAAGTGGAAATATACCACCGGTTTTAATCATGTCGCTGATGGCTTTTGGAGCGAAATCAAGTTGAACTCCGGTTTTTGCTTGCTCCGCTTTAGTGAAATGTTTTAGTTGAGTTTTAGTCAACGGTAACTTGTTTGGACCACCATTAGCAATTTGATCTTGCTTTAATGTTATTTTTGTTCCGCATGCGCTCGTGTTTTTTTATTGTAATTGTTTCGCCTGACCGGGAGTACGTGACTATATGACATTTTTATAATTAACGCGGTTGGTCTAATTGTCTACATGTTTTCCACTGGGGCATCAATTACTCTCATTTGTCCACCAACACCTTCAAGTAACGCTTATTTGTCGCTGAGTATAACAGCAATTGCTCTGTAATTAACACAACCTGAATTTACGCTAGCTCGAAAATGTATATCAACGACAGATTGCTTAACTAAATCAAGATGTTTCAGCGAAAAGTAATAAATCGGATACAATGATGTAAAATCTTACTGCGATATTTGTAAACCAGTATCAATATTTTGTTCGCATCCTATAAATGTCATCAAACGAAGATATGCACGTGACACATAATTTTCTTCAAAATTGAATAATATATCCTCGGATGGTTCTTGATGTCCGTTTATTCTTAAAGATACTTCAGAGACACCAAGTTTGTCAAATACCATTGGATTTCTTTCTTGATTGTTTAATCGTGCAGCATCTTGAAAAGCAACAAAGATATGTCTTGGTGCAGAAACACCCTGCTGTGATGATATATGCCAAGTAAATAAACCGTCGACGGGATTTCGATTACTATCGGAAGTTGTTAACCACGATAATATTGATTTGCCTCCTTGATCCATAAAAGAAAGTATCCGCTGTTCTTCAGCGAGTGATGGAGTCATTACCGGCATCCACAATGAGAGTTTAAATAATATTACTTTACCATCAGCACCACCTTCTCGCCAGATAGCATCATTATCTTCTTTTTGATGAAGAACAATTGTGTGTTTGGCTCCAAAAATAACCTTTCTGACATTTCTGTAAAGTCCAAATATGTGGGACAGTGGGATTGCACATGAAAATCTTCTACGATCACCCTTTAACATTAATTGTCGCGTTCTAAATCCTAAATTGTAATTTGGATTGATATGAACCACCGGCCATACATCAGCGTCGGCAAAGTTTCTTGGTCGTCTTATAATATCAGGCCTCCCATCAGGATGTTTAGAATTATCCTTAGCGAACATCATAGTCGGACCAGCTGATCTAGTATAATCATCTGAATATCTTGCTAGGTTTATAATCGTTGTAGCAACGTCAACGTTATCTTGGATTGTCTCAATTTCCTTTCCATCAATCATGTATATGGCACGTTTGAATAACGCCATGATACCATTACATGTATTAACAAATCCAACTCTGACATTAGCTTCGTATGGTGTATTAGCGACGACGTTTGTTACAAGTTCACCTGTGACTTCAATAAATGCTTTAGCGGGCAAGAAATACCTACTTGTATCCTGAACTCGTAATTCAGTTCGTCCACGTTGATTTGGCGATACGGCTTCATAAGAATAATATTGATAATCACGCACAGCCTCATCCTTGAGTACTGGTGCATCCATGTCAAACGCTGGGTCAGATGTACGTTTAAACATTTTATTATAATTTGTTATCTTCTAAAACAAAGATCACTTCCTGATATCAGACTTGTATTTATTTGTTCAGCTCCTTGATTTATCAGCGCTGCTAGTTTTTGATCTGCGGCTTGATTTATTACTTTACTGACATTTACAGGCATCACTTCAGTGCTTGGCAATTTGACAGGCTGTGGCGGTCTGCGTATTAATCGTGCTAGTATGTCCTTGATTGCCAAGAACGCTTTACTGGCAACGTTACCAATAGCACCAGGAGCTTTATCACGAACAACGTCACAAGCTTTCATTGATAATTGTTTTACGATCGGCACTGCTTTGGGAGCTATCCTTCTGAATAAACCCTGAACAACATCACCGAGTCCATCTCCGTAAGTTGCTTTATAGGTTGGTAATCGCGAGTTTATCACCCTAACCGCTACAAGTCCACGGTGAGCATTATGTATAATCATCTTATTTGTTATTCATTTATCTAACAACTAGTCACTATGATAGTCATCAACGATTTCATCAATGAGCCCCCGATAAACATTAATGTCCATGATAACGCCTTGAAATAATCGTCGACAGATATCAGCTTCTTCATTAATTATTTCTGGTGAGTTATTTCCAGCTCGCTTTCCTCCAATGAGAACTTCTAACCGTTGCACGTCATCGAGGATATTGTTAGGACATGCAATAAGACCACTTCCCAAACCGCTACCAGTAGCACCAGGCAAACTAAAAAGCTTTGTTTTTTCTGAAGGTTGTTGTCGCCTTGCGTAAAATAAATCCTGTTTCAATTTAAGGTAATCGGGATCTCTTTTATCAATACGGAAATTTTTAGAACCAAAATATAATACAGCAGGCCAAATATTATCTTTTACATTTTTAACCTATTCAGGTTTCAGATGTTGTTCTCTAGAATCATAATCATGAACAGTAATATGGAGTAATTTATCCCGATCAGTAAAAGTATTAAGAGCTTCATCGGTAAACATCACTGCAGGTCGTGTTGATGCTTTGAGATCGAGTTGAGGTTTTTGTTGTTCTATTTGTTGCAGAGGTGGAAGAAGTTGATAAAACTCTTGCTCAGGTGGCAAATAGGGAGGTGGTGGTTGTCGAGGTTGTGATGTGTATTCTCTATAAAGTCTTTGTATTTCGCTCACAAATCTTATAAAATTTGAATCATCATCTCTGGCTTGTTTTTTGTCGTAATACACGCGATATATCCATTTTATAAATTTGTTATCGCTTACGGTAGCAAATTTTGGATTTAAAATTTTGGGTTTTTTTTACATATATTCATTAATGTTGAAACGGGTAAATCTTTTTCTTTTGTTTCTTTAAGTTACTCAATAACACCTTCATTAAATTTTGTAATCAGTTCAACATTTTCTTCCCTTACTGGTTTGGGTTTAGGCGCAGGCTCCTCCCTTTTCAAGTCGGCAACTTCAGTACGAAGTTTGCTGATGCCTTCAAGTACTTCTTCATCGACGGGTAGAGGTTGAGCTGCAGCTATGTCAGTTGGAAGATCTCGTCAAATCTTCTTCTTTTTTTTCGTTCTCGCTGGTATTTTTTCAGTTTGCTCAGCGGTTTGTTTTAATAATGGAAGAATACCCTTCTTCTTATCCTCGTCCTTAATATCTCCCCATATAGCTCTTTCAGTAACCGCTGTAATGGGTTTAAATAACTGTTCTGTACCCGTAGCAAATTCAACTTGTTCTTGTTTAAGTTCTTGAAGTTTTTGTTTTTGTCTTACAGAATCTCTCACGGGAAGAAATTTTTTGATTGCTTCTAGTCGCTCTCGAGCTAATCTAGCGGAATGTGCTTCTTCGATATTTGCCATTATTGATATAAAAATGATTTAATTTATAGCAGCAGAGAGGGTGCTGCCTCCAAACTGGCACCGACACGATCGCGTATTTTCCCTCAATTTATCGCGATTAGGAAAACTTATCAGCGATAGGATGGGTAAGCCAATTGGTCGTTGACAGGGTTGTCTTACGCTGGATATCGCGATTTTTTTGTGGTTTTTTTTTGCGATTTTCCAGGAAGGCGTATTTTGGCGAAATACGAGTGAACCAATTAGAGTCTGTTCACCCTCTCTGCTGCTACTCTGCATCCATCGTTACTGCAAAAAGAGGTCTCTAAACCTATAGTGATGTTGCAATTTCGTGTTCAAATTTTATTTATTCGGTGCTGTTTCTATTCCAGTCGTCAAGTTGTGATAATTGGGGGCATCTCTGTTAATAACGCACACTTATCACCTAATTTGTTTGATTTTTTAGTTTTTCTTAAATATCTGTGTTGATCTCATGGCCACATAGATTAATCCATGTTGATTTGTTCTTCTGGGTTTAGCCCCATTTTTCAGGAACTGATAGGCCAACACATGGCGGGCAATATATTTTGGTACAGGAACCCACGGAAAGCTACTGACAAGCCTGAGACTTGAACCCACCCGGATAGAGGTGAGATGTCAGCAATCTGTAAAGTCAAGCGCCTTAGACCACTCGGCCACCACTATATATATATATATATATATATATATATATATATATATATATATATATATATATATATATATATATATATCCTGATCTTTCCTGCCAGCTCAGTAGATACAGAAATATGCCTTCTTTTGATGATATTAAAAGGTAATTGTTAATGTAGGAACTATGTTTGTACAAATGACTGTCACGCCAAGGTTACTCAATGCCTGTGACTTTCACCCATAAAAATCTGACTTCCATGGGTGGACATATATTAAGAAGAATGACTTTGTGAACAATGCTAAAACAACATTACTCTCTTGTCTGTGTCACCTTACTGGTGCCTCTTATTTGATATCAGAAAATACTGTTCATTTGTTTTGTTTTGTGTCTTTATTGCCCTGCCACTGTATGTGATATAAATCAAATATATGTATATAGTATGTACGCTGTATCTTTGATATACCAGTCGGTAAGATTTTAATTAAAAGGAAACTCAGCAAGATTCGTTTCCTTTGATTGAAAAATGTATATAGTTCGTGGTATAACAATGATACAGGCATATCGGTATAATACTGGCTTTAAAAAAATAATTAAAAGTTAACATTTTAAATGTTAAAAGATTAAAGATCAAATGATAAAATAACTGCAAAGTGATCTTTAATTAGAAAAGTGACCACCATTTATATGTGAACATCACCATAAGCTGAACTTCTTTTCTGCAGGATAATTAATTTTACAGTGGATACTGCAGGATAATTACAGTGGCTACTGCAGGATAATTAATGTTGACGTGGATACTGCATGATAATTAATGTTAATAGTGGCTACTGCAGGATAATTAATGTTTACAGTGGATACTGCAGAATAATCACAGTGGCTACTGCAGGATAATTAATTTTACAGTGGATACTGCAGGATAATTACAGTGGCTGCTGCAGGATAATCAATTTTACAGTGGATACTGCAGGATAATTACAGTGGCTACTGCAGGATAGCTATTGTTTACAGTGGATACTGCAGAATAATCACAGTGGCTACTGCAGGATAATTAATGTTTACAGTGGATACTGCAGGATAATTACAGTGGATACTGCATGATAATTAATGTTTACAGTGAATACTGCATGATAATTACAGTGGATACTGCAGGATAGTTAATGTTTACAGTGGATACTGCAGGATAATTACAGAGGATACTGCATGATAATTAATGTTTACAGTGGATACTGCAGGATAATTACAGTGGATACTGCAGGATAGGTAATGTTTACAGTGGATACTGCATGATAACTAATGTTTACAATGGATATTGCAGGGTAATTACAGAGGATACTGCAGGACAATTAATGCTTACAATGGCTACTGCATGATAATTAATGTTTTCAGTGGCTACTGGAGACAAACAAATCCTCTGTAGTAGTGGTTTTCGTAGCTGTTGATTACATGCAGGTCAGGAGAATGTCTCTACTACGTTTTAGTTGATTTGTGGTAATCGTGATTTTATTTTCTACAACGTAATGCTTGGGAACAGCAAGAAACGTCACTGAAACCAGCTGTGAGCAAGCCACTAGTGGCCACTTAAATTCTATGGCAAAAGCAGAAAATTGTGTCTAAATTCGTAATGGTCTAAGGATGCATTAGAAATCAGTACATCGCTCATTCCTATATTTATTGAAGCTGTCATTAAGACATGTTGCTCTCGGCCAGCATGAGGGACAGAACCGGTCTGATCCAACATTTTTTCAAAGTTTTTCACCACAGTCATTACAATACGTCAGTCTGCTGCCTTCACTTCAATTAAGGTGATGGATCATGGAGGAAATTAAAATGATAGGCGTCTAACTTGTCATGGAATCTCCCAAAGCGAAGTCTGTTTACAAACAATAAAAACTAAGCACATATAAACAGTTACGACTCTATAGTCTTAAGATATGTTGAATGAACGAAGTGAAACCAACAATTTAAGTAAAATTCCACCAATAATGTTTTTGCCTAGAATACAAAAGTGAAAATTAAAACGACACGTACAGGATTGTGAATAATCCTAAAACGCCACGTACAGGATTGTGAATATTCCTAAAACCACACTTACAGAATTGTGAATACGCCTAAAACAACACTTACATGATTGTGAATACCCTAAAACGACTCTTTCAGTATTGTGAATACTCCTGAAACGACACTTAAAGGCTTGTGAATGCTCCTAAAACATCACTTACAGTTTTGTGAATAATCCTAAAACGACACTTACAGAATTGTGAATAATCCTAAAACGACACTTACAGGATTGTGAATACTCCTAAAACGACAATTACATGATTGTGAATACTCCTCAAACGACACTTACATGACTGTGAATACTCCTAAAACGAAACTTACAGTAGTGTGAATATTCCTAAAACGAAACTTACATGACTGTGAATACTCCTAAAACGACACTAACATGACTGTGAATACTCCTAAAACGACACTAACAGGATTGTGAATAATCCTAAAACGACACTTACATGACTGTGAATACTCCTAAAACGACACTAACAGGATTGCGAATAATCCTAAAATGACACTTACAGGCTTGCGAATAATCCTAAAATGACACTTACAGGCTTGCGAATAATCCTAAAACGACACTTACAGGATTGTGAATAATCCTAAAATGACACTTACAGGATTGTGAATAATCCTAACTATCGTATCACAAGTCCAAAAATATAGAATGTTTCAACCATTTTGTGGACCACGTGTTAATAATGAACGGATCGCAAGGGTAAGGTGTTACAAGAGGCCTCGAATGGGCTTCAGGTTGTTCAAATGGCTGACAGCTGTCTACTAGCCAAATGCAGTAGTTGACCAAAGAAGTCTAAGTCAATCAAATGCTTTCTGTATAAATTTCTACCTATGTGGTTGATTGTAAAAATTAAAATAGTTGTATAAGGATTTATGTTGGGTTTTCTATTGTATGTTCATCATATTTGAATGCATATCAATGCCACGTATCCAATATTGAAGCTTCTCTATATCAGAATGCTTTCAGATTCTTGTTAACGTTTTTTTTTTTTTACAGAAAAGTTGTGTAAATATATTTTTTATATTGAAAAGGTTGGCCATATTTTATGACGGATATGCATCAGTTGTGTAAATTTGATAGGCCTCAAAGCTAAGACGATCTCTGTGAAATTGGATTGAACTCTTTTGAGCAGTTTATAGAAGATGTTAAATTTTATTTTTTTAACAGCAGCCATACTTAATGGTGAATTGGCATCATTTATATAAATTTAAAAGCTCTTTCTATCTGGATTCTCTATGTCAAATTTAATAAAATTCACTTGTGAGCTTTTGGACAATAAGTAATTTGAATAATTTTCAGTCTGTGGTCGTTGGTTATATTTGACGGCAAATCGGCATCATTTCTATAAATCAATAAGGCTCAGATTCCTATATACCTTTTCTTCTGGTAAATTTAGTATAACTCTTCTAAATAACCCTTTTATGAGAATAACCTTAAATATATATAAGTATGTGTGTGTGTGTCAGTAGCCTGGAATGGTGCTGATGTGCTAACAGTATTTCTGTATCACAGTGATATAAGCCAAAACATCCTTGAATGAATTCAGAATAATTCCAAAAAAAAGCAATTTAGTCCTAAAGACAAAGAGCACCTTGTAATTTTAATGAATAGACGTAATAAATAATTAAGTGCTCTCAAATGAGCACAGCTAGATTCTACTAAAATTCCTGTTAAGATATGGAAATAGAAGACAAGAATCAAGGCTGTATCCAGAATTCAAACCTAGTACACATGTTTACCTCCGAGTAATAATTGTCTTAATATATAAACAAAAACCGTAAACAAGCATTAGCCATGCAATATGTTGTTTACAACAACAACAAATAGATGTGTATAATCTGGTATGCCTCTACCCTCAATAATGGGTCCCTGAGTGGTCGAGTGGTCTAAAGCGCTCACCGTTACAGATCACTGCCATCTCACCTCTGTCTGCGTGGGTTCGAGTCGCGGGTTCGGCCTATGTTGGTATGTGAGAAAGCCTGTCAGTAGCTTCTCGTGGGTCAGTGGGTCTTTCCAGGGTTTTCCCGGGTTCTTCCTCCACCATTAATACTGGCCGCCATGTATAGCCTATCTTGTGCGTTAAATGGCGTTAAACCCAACAACAACAATAACAACCCTCAATACTGACCAAAGTCAATCACACAATTTAGATATCCATAACTAATAGGAGTACCAATATATATTATGACAATTACAAACAGAAAAAAAATATTTTAATAATCTATCACTTGAACAGCCAATTTAATTTGCATTAGTTTCTTGAAGTTGACTAAATATGGCCGAAACAGTTTGGAACAACTGCTATAAATGTACAATAGAGTATATGCTTATTTGTCTTTGCACTATAGTGGCAGATCCGGATTATTGTGGGGCACAGGGGGCACCTACCCCAGAACCCCTCAGTCATCCCCCGCCACGGTTGCCTTGGTTAACATTGCATGTGCTTGAATAAACCATATATAGGTCTAAACCATCTAATGCTTAGCCTAATACAGCTATACTATTTATATACATATAAAGGACAGTTACAGTGCTCCTTTCGTGGTGTATTTGTAGATCTATAAATACTTCCTTATTGTAAGTGCCCTGCCAGACACCCATCCCCCACCCTCTTCGGCTTAATCAGACAATGCATATAGGTCGTGTATTTGGACCATAGCGCTCACTGATGTAACTCCTGTCAGTTAAAATGAATTACAATGAATAATTTCCCCTGTGCTCAAAGAACATGGTGTAATGAGCAAAATGGGTACATAAACCTTACCAGGTCGAGAATGAACTGATAAAACGAATAGGGATTATTGATAACGACAAAATCATGTTCCAATGGTCACTTGGTCTATTTATATAACGATATGTAGGTTGGTCACTCTTAGACTGCCAGACATTCCGGTTCAGTACCATTCTAAAAGGTACTCTCTCTCTCTCTCTCTCTCTCTCTCTCTCTCTGAATGAGTGTTCTCACACACTTATACATTTAGTTGTTCAGTAGTAAAAGACTAAATAAGAATCAGCGTTTCCATTACAGAGATGAGTTAGTCAAAATCAGAATAAGCGTTTCCATTACAGAGATGAGTTATTCCTGAAGAGAGTGTCAGCTGCTACTTGTACATGTATCTCAAAGATAAGCGAAATATATTTTAATAAGACTTAAGTTGAATTATTTTGCTTTCAGAAATTCGTTGTCTTTATTTAAATGCATAATGAATTCGTATCTTAAATCAACATAAAGTGCCAAATCTCCTGAAGTTAGATACGCTAGTAAGATAGTCATAGATCTTCAGTTGAACAGAATGTAAATTTGACTAGCGAAAAACTTTTGAATAGTTAATACTTTTGTACTTTGTGACAGTCTTTTACCAAGAAAAGACCGTCCCTACACGGGGAACGGTATTGGTGTGGTACAATGCAATTAGTATAGTTTAACATATACCCTTACATGGACTTCGCCTAGATTTCAATCCAGCTGAGGGCGTTTTATCCTCTAGTAGCCATTTCAGCCAGAATGAACACACGACTATTCATTATTCCGATTGCGTTTAATTGGGAGTTTGGACTTCAGTTCCAGTGGTTTCTTCCAGAATGACTTTCAACATTTCCGTATGTAATTCACCAAATGATAGGCTTAGTGATAGTAAATATGCACATGGTGATCTTGTACGAATATATCCAAGTTCCGAAAGTATGTTAACTCTTTTCATTCTATCATGTGTTAAGTTTTCTGACTCTTTACACTATATCACGTGTTACGTTTTTGTAACAATTTCTCTACTTTTGTATTGTGTAAGTTACCTTCCATTCGGGCAAGAATTTGTCATTTTTAATATTTTAATATTATTACTTTTATCAGCTAAACATAAGTAATGATTTGATAGGTTATCGCAGGACATTGTTTAAGTAAATGCCTTGTTGGGGGGGGGGGGGTATTCAAACACAGCTCAGCATATCTGGTTTCAGTTCAGATAAATAAGATGGGCTTGGTGATAAGAAAATGCCTAAAGTAATCAGATTGTAATTTTTTTCAAGTCAACAAAAGTAGTTCTGAACATAGCTCACAATGGGGGCAAATTATATTCCAAGGTTTCCTTTACAGACAAAGCTGAGAATGCCCCAACTGAGACTCCATTTCGCCTTGAGAGTAAGGGAAGCAACCCATACGATACTAAAGGAATCCAGATATTTGATGGAATATTAGTTCTACTGATATAGTTATTTCGTCCGTTTCCTTTTGCCTATTATTTCTATATTTGTTTCAATTTTTCATCCAAGAACTCATTCAGACAGTCAATTTGTACTTTAAATTCTTTTTGGATCTTTCAGTCATTAACTTCATCTTTCAGACTATGCTTTTCGTAATACTTTGTGCCTGCATCTTGGGACTTTCAAGAGGTAATAAAAATATGAAAAAATGTCTTTTCTCGATCTAGATCTATCTGTCTTGACCTCGAAGGTTTTTATCAACAGGATTGAATAGACATACTGATCTGATAAATACAAAATTCTGCAAGATTATCAATTAAAACGTTTTAAAATTTTTATGTTTTTCACCAGCTCTTCGGGAGTTATTTCCATCCTTCCAAGTCCGAGAAAATATATTAGCATTGTTTATATCATACTGGTTAAACCTAGCTTGAATTTTAATATTTGAATACTATTCCATTCTTAGTTCCCATGATAACTGTTAGTTTAGGGTAGGAGGTTGTTTTGCCTACATTTCATTACAAAGAAACAGGTATTTAGATGCCTATGAATCATGAACGAACACGTGTTTCATGGTAATTGCTATTCTTTTCAGCAGTTTTAGTGTGTAGATTCTTTAGACATACGAACAATGCTTGCTTTAGTAAAGATGGAGACTGTATAAGATGCTTGTTTTCATTTCTACAGCTGCTGTGCTCTGGAGCTGGAGCCACGAAACACATAAAGCCAATATCAATGATGTGATGAGACAAAAATTCGACTACACCGACCATACAGGCAAGTTCGGGATCGGCGAGGAAGACTCATTGTCCATTCAACAGGACCCGACCAATCATAATCAATACGTACTAAGCGTCTTCTACCGGCAAGGAACTTTTACCCATCACGATCACAACGGGAACAATTGTCCTCATATTTGTCAAAGAGGAGCTCAGTTTTACGTCAATCCAGTGAAGGTTAGAGATGCGGGACACCAGATCACCGACATGACGCTTGAGTATGAAGTTTACTTCAATCATAGTTTTGGATGGCAGAAAGGTGGGAAACTCCCAGGCCTTTGGGGAGGGGAAAGAGACTGTTCTGGTGGTAGGATCAGTGACCACTGCTTCTCAACACGGCTCATGTGGCGAAGAGATGGTCAAGGCGAGGTGTATGCCTACGTGACACATGACCAGAAAGCCGGTACAGATTTTAACAGCTGGTGTAACTCTCTTAAGAGCCGAGAAATTTACCACAAGATAGGTTGTCCAGACCAATCTGGCATCGAGATCGGTACAGGCGCTTTCCATTTTGAAACTGGCAAGTGGATCAAACTTACACAGCGAGTCCATCTGAACAGTCATCCACACGAACATGGAAGCGTTACCGTCTGGGTAAATGGCCATGCTGAAATTCATATGAACGACATTGTCATGAGGAACCAGTTTAACTTTGGAATTGACGGACTTTTCTTCTCCACATTTTATGGCGGAAACGATCCCAGCTGGGCATGCCCGGCCGACACAACCACCCTTTACAGAAACTTCCGGTTATCCACTGACGCTCCGCAACTTGTTCAAAGCCAGCTTGTTGGTTAATGTCTCACCTTTGTCTTTATTCCTTATAGAAAACCATGGTGAAATTTAATTTCAGAAATTGAAAATTAATGTGTGTCTGTAGTTATTTGAAACAAGGTTTATACTTTCAAGTGTCTTTTGCACCGAGTGATATGCATCCAAAGAGATGGAGTTCTTTACACAATAAGAATAATAAGACCAATCAGATGCAACCTTCAAAGTAATACACCAACCCCGTTCTTAAACTCGGGGTGCAAGCTAGAATCATTGCTCAAAGTGTTACACGATCAAACATTATTACTCAAAAACATGGAACTCGAAATCAATATCCAAACGTTTTGGAATTTACTAGAATTGACTATGGTCAGATATAAACACAAGTGATATCTGTCATACCTTTTCTTTTGTGCTTTAAAATTTTGAAAAAATGGTCCAAACAATGAGAAGCCACATAATACGGTTTTATATTAGTCTTTATTTTTCGAATCCAAGCTTGAGTACTAAAACGTCAGGTAACTTCAGCAGGTTTGGTTCTTTTCAATGGACTGCACCCTTTACATGTTAAAAATAAAACATTTAGTCTTTGTCAAACTATTATCCCCTTTTCTTAGAATATCTGAAATGAGAGGAAAAGGTAAATAAAATATTTATTTTGAATTATAATTTTAAATTTAAGGCTTGAACTACTTCAAGACCAGTTTGTGTTTCTTATATCACCTATATCACATTCATACATCACATATATCACATATATACATTTCTTATATCACATATATAGAACAGTTTCATATATCACATCCTAAGAAGCTAATGAAGCAGCACTGTCACGTGTCTGAAACTGCATCTTTCTGATAATGCTATCATTAGAACGTATCATTAATAATGGATCCTTGTGACGAACTATATATGGTTGGGGTGGGGTGTTCCCAATATTTTATTTAAAGTATGATAGAAGTCCCACCCATGTTAAATTTTGATGGAAGTTAAATTTAGTGAAAGGTAGATGTAAAGCTCTGAGCCCCCAGTCAGCGATACCGACAGTTAGATGGTTAAATATACCACAAAAAAGGTTGAAATTCAGCAAATAACAATTCAATAATCAAATGACTCAAATTTCAAATTACACTCCTTCCACTCGACCCTTTAATAAGCCTATTGCATTACTTGATAAGCAGTGTGAGATTAATTTCCACCTGTCCTTATATGCCTACGCATCAATTATATCCTTTCTCTCCTATTTCTCCCAATTCCTTCTCCTCTTCCTACACGACCTTCCTCCTAATTCCTTCTCTACATCCTCGATTTTCTTTAGACTCCTTCACCTCGTCCTCCACTTTTTTCCCCCAGACTAGACTTTTATCGACTTCTACTGTCTCGGTTACAGTCTTAATTCCGTCTCAAACTCTTAAAGACTTTGGACCCAATGGAACCGGAAGTTATCTGTCCCCTAAATGCTTCATGTGAAAACACAAGAAGGGTACAATCTTTTTCTTTAGCCCTCTCATCTCACACTACACACAGCCTATCTTCAGATAACGGTTATTAAATTTCTTCGGTCACGCATTCGTTTACATCGAGATACCCATCCGTTCTTGTATGGTAAAACAAACGTCATAATACAGCACGGTATCAATTTCTTCGTATAAATGCATCAATAAATTCCGTCGCATCATTACATATCCCTAATCCCGTTATACTAAACAATATCATAAATAATCAGACGCATACCTTTACCTTGCATCTCATACAAAGTACGCAAATATTAAAATATCCATGCTCTGATATATACATAAGTCCATAGTAACTAATCATACATACTTCAACCATGTTTTGAAATTCACAATTCGAGCATGTGTAAATTCTAACATAACGCATTACTAAATGCACCGGTTTACTACGAAGTAACCTAATAGCGAATGACAAATGAAATATGACCACAAGCTAACAATCTACATAATTCCGCCTTGCATCTAATAATTCTCTACGTAAGCTCAGGCTCATTTCTCAAATACGCATGTAAATGAAACACTACAAAAGTAATACTACTTACTCAAGGATCCTAGTAATTAAGTGTACTTACTACAAATAATTAAAATTATGATGCCGTAATATTCTGAAAAAATCGAGCAAATAACTTACTGACCTTTTCGAAGCTTTGTCTTTCCTTAGAATATACGTCTAAGTTCTGCCGCCAGATTACGAATGGCTTCTTTCTCGGAGTAAACCCTATTGATCTGCAATCCTTCCAGGCGAATACAAAATTACTCCTACGATTTCGAAAGGTATCATTCGGGTCTGAATTGTAATCACGCCCTCTATTTTGATTGGATATAGCTGTGGAACGATCCAATCAAACTTAGCGGACAAGGTCCCTCTCGCTCTTTGTCAACGTGGTGACGGGTAAGAACACACCCCGTTCTCCCCGTGGATTTTCCTTTTGATCCTTGAACTAACCTTTAACATATAGGTGTGATAATGGCAAAGCTATGTTAAGTGACGCGACCGGTCACCTTTGCTGACTCAAGTTTCCGGTCTCTGGCTGGTCATGGTAACCTCGCTTAAGAGTTCAACGCTAAACCCGCAGCAATCTTTAGAGATCAAACACAAGGCCGCATTAATATTCCCAAGACAGGTAGATTATAGCTTATACATGACTTTATAGCTGGGTGCTTAGTAAACGTGACAATCCTAATTAGCGACAATTAGGCCTAACAAGACACCCAGGTTTTAGAAGGCAGTTTGGAAACAATAGTGTATGTTAAAACCAAAGAAACGTTGTCAAGGATCATGATCTTTTTTTCAGTCTACAAGCCAGGAAAATGTAAGATGCAAAACTAATTTCACGTAGGTAGAAAAACGGGTGACATTGCTTGTAACAGGAGCGTGCTTCAAAGAAAGTACAGACGGATATAAAAGGTGGTCTATTCCTACAAGAAATCCTCTTCTTATGACAAGTGTCTACAACAATCGATAGTGGAAAAATGTATATTATACTTAGCCCATAAACATTTTGACTGACAATAGAGAGAAGGAAAATGAAATATGGCTTCCTCAAATACACTAAATTAGAGCATTGTGTTGCTAAGGTAAATCAAATAATTTTCACGATAAAGAATATAACCCCAGAAATACAACAGGGATTTCTTGGAAAATGCACTGAAATATTAACTTTAGAGAATCCAATTGTCTTTGGCTCAGAATTTTGCAACAAAGCAAAATCTTTCATTAATAATTGATATGTGTCCCTATTTTCTAATTTAGAGAGTAGTTGTGGCCAGGAAGACCCTTTAGTACAATATTTATTTATAATAGGATTTGAACTTCTTGCAAAATATCTAAAGAAAAACATAAATACTACAGGCATTTTATATAATGAAATGGAATCCAGCCTTAGTAGTACGCTAATTTTGCTTGAAGACAACCATGCAGTTCCTAACTCACTCTGTGGTATTAGATCTATACTGTAATGTTTTGAAATCAAAAGCTATTTTGGATTTGAAAAAAAAAAAACATTGTAACGCAAAAGATATGTTCAAAAATTAATATTAGACGGTCAATGTCCTATTTTAAATTAGTCAGAGTAGATTTGTCTTTAAACTTGGAGAATATAGTACAACTAAATAATCTGATGAAGTTGAAGGCAGTTGAATTTTTTTTTAACTGCTTGGCTGGTGGAGCATGAGAAATTTATCCCTCATTGGAAAAATTACTTTGATAAAATCCTTAATTTTGCCTGAATTCATTGATCTTTCGCATCTCTCCCTAATTCCCCACCCCATATAGAAAATGAACTAAATACATAATTTTTGTCATCAGTTGATTTGGGGCGATATAACCAAGAGGGTTCAGAGTTATAGTCTCATAGCTTCTTTTAAGGAAGTTAGTTTACGGCATAAGCTGATTTCCGAACAAATGTTTCGAAAATTTGGCTGTGCACCGTTATTTAAGGAATACTTAACTAAGAACGCTAGCGTTAAATTGTTGCTAAATATAGTGTTCATACAGAGAGGTACATATTCTGTGCAAGACTGAGCAGGTTGAGCACATAATTAAATGTGCGCCATTAATAGTTCACATCTGTACGTTCATTGTAAATTTGCGTTCGATACACACACACAAACAATTTATATACTGCTGAGTTCAATATTTTTCTTCGGTCTATACTCCCTTCTAGGCAATTTTAACTTCCTTGCCCTTGTCATCAGCTGTTATTATTCTACCTATCTATCCTTGCATGCCTTATCGCTACACTCTTAATAGTTATACCAAAATAGCCTGACCCTGACATATATTCCTATTCAAATGAAGATGTGCTTTTTATATAAATAATTATATGTAAAACTACATGACTGGTTGATAAAGAAGTGCGATATTTTCATTCGATCGGATAGCTGGATGCCAGACTCAAGTCCAGACTTCTTCAGACAAAAATTTATGTTGATGAAATTCAGGATTCAAGACTGATTCACTTTTTTCATAATATTTGCATAGCTTAGTTCATCTGAAATTTAGATATGTGGTTTCCATGCGGCTACAAGCAACGCAATGGCCGGTTATCAAGTCAGTAATGTAGTATACACGTGACGTCAAATTTCAATTAACTTTCAAATTTTCGATGAAAATCTTTCAACAATAATTAGATCTATGCTTCATTGGGCTTAGAAAAAAATTAAATATTCTGAAAAACGTTTCGTCAAGAGCTTATAGAGTTTACGTTATGCGCATCTTTTACTTTACAAAGTATTTGGCCCGACTGGAAAATACACCGACATCTACTATGAACAAATCATTGGGGGCCACTGAAACTCAATGGGGAAAACCAAAACTGTTCCTTAAAAAGTCAATAATTGACTGATCTGTTTAAACTTAGTAACTTTTTTTTGTCTTCCAAAACAACGCAAACACTTTCTGAAAACAAGTTTGATTGAGTATATTTATATTAAACCAATCTAGAACAATGGAACAATGACAAGTAGAGACACAGTGTGATCCAAATTTTCCCATTTCCCCACACACTCACTTCACAACACTAATCTAGTGAATTTACTTGTCATGACATACGAATGATATCAATTAGCATTTTGATAGCTTTGATATATATACCGCTATTAACCTGAATGTGACGGGGGAAAAAAAACAAGCTATTCCTTTCCTTGTTATATTTTTTCTTAGACGAGACAACAGCTCTAAAGCTCTTATCGATACACACGGTTTAAACCATATCCAGATCTTTTATCATTCCTACATAGAAACGTTAAGTCAAAGGTCCATAACGTTCTGACTCCATAAAATAGCTTTGTCGAAAACAAATCACTCTCGTGTAAGTTAAATTCACTGGATGGTAATCACCACGTTCAAAAGTGTATTATATTTTGGGGGAAACGTGAATTGATAGAGCATCAGATACTTGAATGATGTGTTATGGGGAAGTTTAAAAAATAGACATCAAAATTTCACGAAATATCTGAAAGTTACAAACATGTAAAGATTTATTTTTTAAACTACATATCTAAAAAAAATAGTGCAAATTGTTAGCGATTCTTAGCCTATGTAGGAACATTTTACAGTCTGGAATATTTCAATAACTTAACAAAAATAGTACTTCTTTTATGTGAAAGGTTGATCTTCTTATATGAACTGTCATGCTTGCAGTTGTCCTTACTGAGCTGATCATAACAAGTTATCAAACTTGTTGGAATTTAAGCACTATACTTCAGTGAAAATATGTTTACTTTTGAACGTTCTAAACATACATTACACTGGTCTACAGCCAAAATGCTTCCGAAATAAATGTAGTCAAACTTTACTAATTCTGGGTCACTGAGAAAGAAAATGATGCTTAAAATTGTTGATTGGCTCTAATTTTAAAGATATTTTACCGGGCCGGTATAGCTTTTACTTGGGAATGACGGAGGATAAGTGAGTTATAAAGGAAATGGATCTCAAATTAAACCAGATATGACTATAATACATCTTTGACTGGATCTATGAATAAATATATGACTGGGTTTGGACAGTACTTGCTTTTTGGGCAAAACAATGAATGATGCAATCTGAAGCTGGTATTGCGTCATACAAGCTATGAATTACATCATGTTATTCCTAGAAGTCATGGATGATACCATCATAACTAAGCCTTCATCACTCTGCTGAAAATATTGTCTAATATCAGCTCTAGAAATCATACAATGTCGTGCTCTCTTATTTGTCAGTATTTGATTTTGCAAAGGGACACATTTTTGTTTAGCAAAAGTGAGCAGTGATGCCTCGTTCTTGTGTGAACAACGCAAATAACTTCTGCTTTGTTTGTGGCAAAGTGACTTTAGCATCACAAACGCGTAGAAGATCCACTATGGTTAAGAAAGCCTATCACTTTTTTGGCCTGCAAAATTGGAGATCAGAACTCGAGGTGGGCCCCACACATATGTTGCAACACTTGTGCAACACATCTTCGCAAGTGGTTGAACAGGAGAAGGAAATATATGCCTTTGCAGTGCCAATGATTTTTAGAGAGCCAACAGATCATATCAGCAATTGTTACTTCTGCATATTGCATCCAGTTGGGAAAGGTATGTCAGAAGAAAAAGTCAACTGTACATTATCCAAACATTCCATCAGCTATACGTCCAGTACCTTATGGAGAAGGACTGCCGGTTCCTGATGCGCCAGAATCATTATCATTTGAGGCAGATGAGGAAGAGGATGAAAATTTTAGTCCTGAAGCATCAATGTCAAATGACCCATATTTTCTCCAATCCTCCTCCTCTGAACCACACCTCATAACACAAGGCGAACTGAATGACCTTGTCAGAGATTTGGAACTATCCGTGAGTAAGGCAGTGTTGTTGGGCTCCAGACCACATAAATGGAATCTCCTGACAGGTGATGTTAGAGTTTCCATATTTCGTAACCGTCAATAGGATTTTTTCCTATTCTTCTGAATGGAAGGTGATCTTGTAGCCTTCAACAACATCAGTGGTGTGATGGCGACCCTCAACATCGTTCATGATCCATACGAGTGGAGACTGGTCATTGAGTCATCGAAGCCGAGTCTTAAATCTGTTTTACTGCATAATGGCAATGTTTTGACATCAATTCCTGTTGGTAAAGCATGCCATATGAAGGAAACAAATGAAAACATGAAACAACTTTTGAGATACATAAACTATGACGAACATCGATGGCAGCTTTGTCGCGACTTGAAGGTTCTTGCTCTCTTGCTCGGTCTGCAGACTGGATACACATAGTATTGCTGTTTTCTCTGTGAATGAGATAGTCGTGCGAGAGATTCCGATTACACCAAGAGAGATTAGCCACTCCGACGGTCATCGGTGGCTGTAAGGAAAAGTGTTCAGCATCCAAAACTTGTTGAATCAAGGAAGATTTTAATACCACCCTTGCACATCAAGCTTGGTCTGATAAAGAACTTTGTCAAGGCAATGGACAAAACATAAGCAGCATTCAAGTACCTCCGTGGAAAATTTCCAAGGTTAAGTGAAACTAAGATAAAGGAAGGTGTCTTTGTTGGTCCTCAGATTCGTGGACTTCTTCGAGATGATGCATTTCACCGTACACTGCGTGGCAAGGAAAAGACGGCATGAAAAGCGTTCCAGATGTGGCAACAACTAATCGCGGAAACAACAAGGCAGAAAACTACAGGAAGTTGGTGGAAAACCTCCTCATGGCATACAAAAGCCTTGGTTGCAACAAGTCACTAAAGATACTTTTTTTGCACTCTCATCTACATTTTTTTCCAACCGAACTGCGGAGCAGTGAGCGACAAGCACGGCGAGCGATTTCACCAGGACACTGCAACAATGGAGAAAAGCCATCAGGGCAAATTGAGCCCATCAGTGCTTGCAGACTATTTCTGGACAGTGACAAGAGATGCTCCATTTAATAAATAGAAGGGACAAGACATGAAGCGTTGAGTATACACTGAATAAGCACTAAACTCATCTCGTACTTGACGCTGGTGCTGTTTCTCCATGGGTGCTTTTGCCACTGTAATAAGTGACTAGGGAAAAGTGCATGCAGACTTTGTGGCACCAGGCAAAGATTATTGTGATCCCAACGCCTAGTAAAGATCCCTACAATGTTGCGAGTTACCTGCCGATCTCTTTGCTTTCAGTCTGTTTTAAATTACTGGAGATTAGCAATTGCGATCAAGTCCTTGCCCTGACTACGTTTGTTGAAAACGGTTTTCAGAGGAACATTAAAACTGGAGTTGTTTTCCTTGATATGACACGATCCATCATGCAGTGCTGTTGTTAACAATTTCCAGAGTATTGCCGAGCTGGACAGTTGAGACTATCGAACTGTTTATACGAGACAGCAACTTCAAAGTGCACATCAGAGAGAGAGAGAGAGAGAGAGAGAGAGAGAGAGAGAGAGAGAGATAGATGCAGTTCGTGGAGGCTACAGACTAACGAACTCCCACAAGGGTCTGTTCTTTCGCCAAGTTTGTTCAATGTCTATATCAGTGACTTAACTGTAACACAGTTCATCTATGCAGATGACCTTTGTCTCGAGACCCAAAGTCGCTCATTTAATGAGCTTAAAGAGGTACTGAACAAGGACCTGGAGGATATAACGGACTTCTTCAAGAAATGGCATATGCCGCCAAGTTCAACAAAGACAGTCTCCAGCGTCTTCCACCTTAATAATGCAAATGCAAACCGAACATACCCGACACCTACGTACCTTGGTGTGACTTTGGACAGATCAATGACATTCCACAATTATCAGAAAAAACTTCAGCAAAACTTAGCACTCGAAACAACCTACTCTGCAAACTGGCTGGCTCAATCTGGGACGCATGTGTTCAGACACTCAATACATCAGCACTATCCCTCTGTTATTCAATGGATGAGTATTGTGCTCCTGTCTGGGCTCGATCGTCCCACACCACGTTAACTTGTGTCCAGCTCAACATAACAATGCGCATAATCTCTGGAACACTACGTCCTACTCCTTTACTATGGTTGCCGCTACTCAGCAACATTCCTCCTCCACCAGGAAGCAACCACAAAAGTTTTGGCTAAGATCTATGCCAGTGAGAAACTTCCACTGTACATGGACATCACCTCACATCCAGCAGTCCTCTTGACTTCGAAACGCCCAATCTGGTTAGGTTCGTTGCCAGAGAATACGACGGCTATTTCGGCATAGAGTGTCGAGTGGTCTTCAACAGCTATTGTAAACCATTCCATCCCAGCTGAGCCATCTGTCTGCCCTCTAGGCCTCAAATTTCCACGTCGTCTTTGTACCACGCTGAACCGCTTTCAGACAGGATAGCATCGTTGTGCTATCAAACTTGTCCGATGCGGGCAGGCCACTGACTCTTCCTGTCGCTGTGGAGCTCTACATACCATGTCACACATTGTAAACAACTGTCCACTAACAAAGTTCCTCCGTGGAATCCAGGCTCTTAACCTTGCTGCACTCACTGCACAAGATAATGTATAAGAACTAAACTATATACTTATATATACATAATAGTTTTGAATTTTGTTTCATAAAAAATTTTGTTCATATAACCGTTGTGCTGTTGTTTAAAGTGTTACATAAACAGAGCAGGTGAAATATTATCATGTAAAGCAACATAAACACTTGAAAAGACCTAGATTTATAATTTATGATTAAAAGTCTACTATCTACACACTATACATAAAAGTAGCCAATCAGTACGTACTATGTTTCATTCATAAGTTCCATGGTTAAGTCATACTCATAAGTGCAAGTAAACATCTCGTGACCCAATAAGGACAGTAGTTCTTGAGAATGAGGTCATGCTTTCCTATATAAAAAAGCCAACTGTACCTAGTTTCAAGTTAATTATAGTAAACCACGTGATCCTTCTTGACTGTAATGAGTATTTCGAAATACCATAATATTCATTCAAAAGCTTTGTACTCCGTTATAGCTACAGCGTGTTAATTTTCTGTATAATAGGATTATTATGCGGAATCATTCATTCTTAATAATATGACTGATCTTGGAAAAAAATACATTTAGGGGATAGATTCATTTATTTAGTTTTAAATCATTCGCTGAAATTAGTGTACTCCATCATGTGTTTAAGGAAATAATAATAATAATAATCACAATAATGTGGACTTAGTACAGCTCTTAATCTGTAGCAGCTCTAAGCGCTTTACAATATTTGATATTACATAAAAAAATATATGCAACGACAATTTTACAGAAAGAAAGAAAAAATATGAAATTTCAAAACAAAACTATGATGACAATAATTAAGGAAGTAAACATTATTAAGTCTTTAAATCTGTTCGTGTAGGCCAAATAAGTGAGTTTTGAGAGCACTCTTGAATGAGATCAGTGTCCTTGTGTCAAAGATCTATGTGCAATTCGTTCCACGTAGCTGGGTCCTGGTACGCAAAAGAATGTTTTCCGTATAACTTCATTTTAACAGTGGGAACAATGAGAATGTGAATTCCGGAAGAGAAGCGTAAGTTTCTCGATGGGGTATACACTTGGGTGACGTCAGTTAGGTATATTGAGCAGGAGCCAGTCAACGAAATGTAGCATAGTAAACAGATTTTGAGCTTGTTCTGGATCCAACGAGTAACCAGTGAAGGTTACAGAGCAAGGGGAGATGTGCTAAAATCTTCGTGATTCTGATTAGCTGTATTGGAATTGCCGTGAATTCATTTAAATATATTTGGATTTCTGATATAGTTATTCTTTTGCACCGTTGGTACATCATTACCATACAGTCATAATTCGGAATATCTTTGGAACATATTCGGAATACTTGAAACTCATGGAATTTATAGAACTTTTAGGATTTTAGGAATTTACTCACCATACTGTTAGTTATTTTTAATTCCTTCACTTTGAATTTTAGGATGATAAATTAATGTTTCAAATTATACAAAACTTGTTGGCTATCTCTCTTTCCTTTGCGTAGAGTCGTAACACCACATACATACATACATACATACATACATACATATTCACACTGACATCAACTATTTTCTAAATGGACCGTTCCGGTGGCCTTGTGGCTAAAGCGTCCGCCTCGGATGCGAGACTGAGGGTTCGAACCCTGGCTGAGTCATACCAAAAGACTGTAAAAATGGTACTAACAGCTGCCTCGCTTGCGCCCGGGGACGAACTATAAAATTGGCGTCCCAGCCCCCTCCCGTTTAATCACATTTTTGAATATTACCTTTGTTTACTTATTATAATGTAACGTTGTAAGCCTCATTTTGGCGCCCCTGTACCTTGGCGTTCGGGGACATATGTACCCCCCTGCCCCCCCCCCCCCCAGCTACGCCTCTGTCGCTTTGCGCTCAGCATTAAGAGGTTAGTGTTAGGAATGGTCGGCCTGGTGTCGGGATAATGTGGCTGGGTGGTACATCAGCCACATGTCTGTGGCATGATGCCTCAGTGCTAGACATCATTATAAACTGCCACACTGCAGACATCGTATGCGATACGACTCAAATTGTTAAACCCACGTTACCCCCCCCCCCTCCACACACACACACACACACACATTTTCTATAGTTTTCACTCGCTGAATTACTAATAATTGAATTGTCGATGCCTTATGCCCACCCATGAAATCAAATCGCTTTTGATGTGTGTAATCATACAAGCGTTAAGGAGCAAAAGAAAGTCTGTGCATATTCAGTCACAAAGGAATGACCATCTGCGAGATAACCTGCTGTCATAACAGAGATAACACACATGGTGACTATAGTCGCCCAAACTAGCGGCAAATTCTGCAGAAGAGGCAGCTGTTCAGTAAGGTATATCAACTCTCTCTCTCTCTCTCCAATTTTATAAAAATTCAGGATATCAATAAAGCAATATCACAAACTTCAATAACACAAATGTACAGATGCATTTGAAACTAAGTAGCACGGAATTTAGTAGCATCTAAGAGTGCATCATTTTTCAGGTCCTTCATCGCAGATTTAATAACAGAAAGATAGGTAAAAGTAAATAAAATGAGCACAAAACAGGGTGATGGGTAAAAAATGCAATACGTTAAGCACATAAATTCTCTGTTAATTTCTCGAAATTTCAAAATGAAACAAAATGGCATGTAATAGTCTCTGTAATATATGTTTGAAAGGTTGGAAATTTGTGTCTGCAGTGCATCAACTTCTATGATTGCAATCATTTAAAATTTGTTTCTAATATTTGACAAATATTTTCTGATTCCTCATTTATACTTCTCTGATTTTTCAGATGTTTGCCTTGATTTTATGCGCATACATCTTTGGAATCTCAGCAGGTAAGTCACGATACACGTAAGTCACGAAGGATTCATAAATTCAAAATATAATCGAGCCAGCTAGAATGTGTGCGTGTGCGTGTGAGAGAGAGAGAGAGAGAGAGAGAGTAGAAGGATAATTACATGTAGTGTCCATGTCATTAGTACTGTTGGCAGCAAATGTCAATATTTCAAACTAGATTGATATCAAAATTGACAATAGTTGGAGGTCCAATAAAGAAGACAGCAATTATATATGTGATATCGAGTGATCAAAAATCCTATCTTCATCCGTTTTTCAACTTTATGTTTTTCTTTTTAAATATCGTACTTTGTGAGTATCTCGTAGTCATGATACAACTATCAATCAAAGCAACACCATGGTTTCAAGTCTAGTGTTTCTTACTTTGACTGAATAATCACTCAAGCGAATATTTTTTGTGAGAAAAGTCGATGATGACTTTAATTATTGAGTTTACACACAAAAAATGTTATGTCATGTGTAATGAATTGTTTCCACTGAACTCATCCATCACTCCAAATGCAGCGTGTATGATATAAAAGTTTTAAAATTATATGTACATGAGACCAAACGCTTGAAATATGCTACAAAAAGATCAATGCTACATATTCGTTTTCTGCGCAGTCAACATTGGATGATTAGATTTCTGGTGTGAAAGATTTTTTTTTACAAAAGCGTATACGTTTTAACAGCACAGAGCCAAACATTTAAAGCGTAGTCTATTAAGTTGTTTTTGTATTTCTGTTTGTTTCAATTCAGCTGCAGACCTCTGGAGTTGGAGCTATGAGACACACAAAGTCGACATCAATGACCTCTTGAAGCACAAATTTGAATACTCTGACCACCACTCTGGTTATGGAATCGGAGAGGATGACTCGTTGTCCATGCAAGAGGACCCTGTCCACCATGGTCAATACGTCCTAAGCGTTTTCTACAGGCGCGGTACCTATTCCCATTACAATCATAATGGCGTTGCCTGCCACAATGGAGAAAAGTGTCAGAGAGGAGCGGGATTTTATATACAACCCAAATCTATCAAAGACGCCGGACATCAATTTATTTCTATGACACTCGAATACGAGGTTTTCTTCAATAACTCTTTTGGGTGGCAGCGAGGCGGGAAGCTTCCTGGTCTCTGGGGTGGAACTAGAAACTGCTCAGGTGGAAGGATCAGTGAAGACTGCTTCTCAACTCGGCTCATGTGGAGGCCAGATGGTCAGGGAGAGGTCTATGCCTACGTGACACATGACCAAAAGGCTGGCGTATCATTCAATACCTGGTGTGGATCTGTTCACAACCGAGAGCTTTACCACCAGGTTCAATGTACAGATGGTAAGGGCACTGAAATCGGTAGAGGAGCTTTCCATTTCGAAAAGGGCAAATGGATCAAACTCAGAGAGCAGGTTCATCTGAACAGTCATCATCATGAACACGGTTACGTCACACTTTGGGTTAACGACCATGCCGAGATTCACATGGACGATATTGTCATGCGGAATCAATTCAACTTTGGAATCGATGGTATTTTATTCTCCACTTTTTATGGCGGTAGTGACCATACCTGGGCATGCCCTGCTGACACAACAACCCTGTACAGGAACTTTCGTTTGACCACAGAAGCCCCGCACTTAAATCACAACGAGCTTGTTGGCTGACCCCGTTTTCCGCAAGCAAAGTAAAATAAAAATAAAGAAATACGTCCATTCTTTTTTATTCTTAGCTACAATGTTAGGAGTGAAGATTCGCCCTCTTTGTTCCATTATTGGCACAAAATGAAATGCGACTCATTTGATTCAGAACTTGTTATCTGATTATCCAATTGTCATCCGAGAAAACGACATAAGTTTTGCTTGTAATTGAAGAAGCCATGCGCGAAAATCATAATCTGATAAAGACTTGCCTCATTCTTACTGTTTATAGGGTTTCATTTTAGTTCTTCTCTGCACCATCATTTTTCAAACTTTGAGTGGGAGCATGGCGTTTTACAAAAAGAATTTCTTTGCGTGCCAGCATTTTGATCCTGAATTTCAGAATCATGTATATTAAAATCCAATAGTCAAAATAATTATCAATATTCACATTTTTGTATGCAGCAAAGTTAGCAACTAAATTTCTCCCCCATAACTGTTAGAAACTACCCTCAAAAGGTTATGGTTAACACAGACAGCGGTGGAAAAAACATAATAAAGGCGAAAGAATATAATCCAGCGAATTGCTGTCGTGCGCTAGGTAGTAGAGATCCCAGAAACAACTAGTTACATCTTGCCGTTCAATAACCATTCAATTGACTTACTCTGCACACTTATTTCTTTACGATTCTTTCTACGAGTGTCTGTGGTTATTCATTTTAGTTGTATAGATAATGTATATTGTACATTGTCTGCATGTAAGTTTCCTTTATAAGCTATATCTCTAAAGAAAGTGATATTTTACAAATGGATTTAAAATTTTAAAAGGTGAAGTTTGTTGCATGAAGCCAATCAGCCATGGCAATTACATAATGAATATTATAACTTACGTAAAATTGCATGATTGCAGATAAATCTAAAAATCTATACACTGTGAAGTGCATATGCATCTTTATAGAATTTAATTTTTAGGTATAGTCTTTTTTACGTTCTTTGAAGCATGAACTGAAATTTTAAAAAACGCCCTGTAAACTCTGATCCGCGAAACTGTCCATGTTTAAGTTTGCATGGCGTTCTTCGGTTCATAATGTAGTGCACGTAAACAAATAAACTGATCAATCTTTATGATTAAATTGCAAATCTTATAAAGACAAAATAAGGAAAACTCTAATTTAAAAAAAAAATGTGCTAAATAGACCATTCTAACACAGTCTAAGCATGCACGGAATCATGCAAAAAGAGCAGTCATAATCGGAAATGTGAATACAACCAATCAGAATACGACAACCAGCTCGTTGGAAACAGCACAAATCTTCCCTGGGTCATTAAATCGTTATATAAACAGCGTCCATAGGACGATATGATCGAAGTATCCAAGCCACGTCCACCGTGGGCAAATACACGTGATTAAACTCCTGCATTAATTTCGATTCGTTCAATTATTGCTACTCTTTTTGCCCAACGTCGAAATTTGTGTGTCTAGAAATAGCTAGTGTACAACATTCGCTTTTCAATAAACTAGGTTTTATATTAAAAATATATGTGTGAGAAAATACCACTTTTAACGCCATTGTGGCGATATCACTTTTGAAACTACTTTCTTTTCCTACTAAAAAAAATAGACCTGCCCTTATGTGTGCCATTTAAACTTATATTTCCATATTTATGCCTATTTCATTTTCTCCTCCCCGTCCCTTCCTCTTTCTCTCTCCTCATCAGGGCAAAGAGATCTTAAAATGTGTAAAGATTGTGGACTATGTAGTATACATTTATTAATCCACGATGAGGCGGAATGAACAATGTCTAAAACGAACCCCAAAACGGCAAACAGTAGAGTTCGAGTGTTAACGTTTTGCAATCAGTTTTGTACCAAAATCATGCAAAGTGTCAGTGACAGATCTTATATGACTTGTTTCTATTCGACATTCTGTACCAACCACACAGTATCGTATACCTGTTACAGTCTACATAGAAAAAAATATTATTTAAATATAGTAATAAAATTGTTTAAGTGGTGATTTCAACTCTCATCTCAGTTATAATCATGTTTGAAAACGATGGAGAAATCTGATGTCGATGAGTATTGATTGCAAATTCAATTAAGTGATAAATCTAAATTTGGGTGAAACGTCTATTACCTAACTAGACGCAATGTGGTTATGTGAAAAAGCTTGCCAGTAACTTCTCGTGGGTCGGTGGTTCTTTCTGGGGTTTTCCCAGGTTCTTCCTCCACCATTAATACTGGCTGCCATGTATATCCTATCGTGTGCTGAAAAATGGCGTTGAACCACACAAGACCAACACCTAACTAGAAGACAAGTTCGCCAAAGCCACACAAAATTTCACGTTTGAATGCAGAAATAAACAAAACATAGAACTCAGATTCTTACAAGTAAACTCACAATCTTTCAAATAGTTTGTTAAAAGATATTACATTCCTACAGACTCCACACCCCCAACAATGTTGACCACTTTTGCGTCTTCATGAATATTTGACGGCACATTAACTTTGTGTTTCACTGAAAGGCCTTTATGTCCGGATACTTTGTATCCAATTTTGTCAAATTCGTTTAGCAGTTGTCGAGGACAAGTCGTTTAAATGTTGTTGTTTTACTCATCTTTGAGTGACAGTGCTCATTCATTATGATGTATACGCATGAGTGACATAAGAACGAAAGCCCTTCAAGTTAATATGCATTCTGTCAAATCTGGTCAAATTATATTAATCGATGTTTTGGGAAGAAGTTTAACTTTTTGTAATATATTTGTAGCCATGGCAGCAATGTTTGCGACGGACTGGTATCATTTGTACAAACTTAAAAGTCATTTCCTCTACTAAACCAGCAATGTTTGCGACGGACTGGTATCATTTGTACAAACTTAAAAGTCATTTCCTCTACTAAACCAGCAATGTTTGCGACGGACTGATATCATTTGTACAAACTTAAAAGTCATTTCCTCTACTAAACCTGCAATGTTTGCGACGGACTGATATCATTTGCACAAACTTAAAAGTCATTTCCTCTGCTAAACCTGCTCCAGTACTATTACGTGTTTTTCTTTATCTCTTTTTGGACTTCAGTGTTGTTTGTTTTTATTTGATTTTTATATGAAATTGTCATAAGTTTGATCTGTTATTAATAACGGCAGCTATATTTGATGGTGAATAGGCATCATTTGTACCGAATAAATCGTTGAAATGTCTTCTGCTTTTAGCAACGGATTCCATACTTAAGATAATTTGTTTAAATTTGAAAGACGTTCATGCCAAAATGCTTTCTGTAATGCTTGGTCAAATTCTGTTGAAACCTTTTTGAAAGAAAATTGCTTCGAGATTTTTCTGTGTTACCATTTTTAAATAGCTGATTAGTATCGTTTGTACAAAACTAAAAGATCTTTATGCCAACTTTAGTTCTTTTCAATTATGTCACATTCTATTAAGCATTTTCTTGAAAGAATTCGTTGACGCATTTTTATACCTTTGGTAACGCCAGCCATATTTGACGGTAAAACAGCATAATTTGTACAAAAACATGTAAAGTCCTTCCTACCTATATGATATACACCAAATTTGGTCAAACCTAGTCCAATCAATTAGTCCTCAAACTTGTGCTAATACCAATCCGCTGTGGGAGGAACGATCTTACCTCTTCATGAAATGCACGCAGATAAACCTGTCTGAAACTTGTTTCGGTCCTTCCATTTAGTACGTACGCGTGGAGGAGGAAGGTACCCAAATGCATACGCTTGCGTGGGGGGGGGGGGCTACTGATAATGTACGTACGCATAGGAAACGGGGTGGGTGGGGTGAAACCTCGATATTAATTTGTCGAATACGTAGCCTGTTCGACTGCGTTCAGTCGGCGTTTGAATTTTAGAGGACAGTAGACAAACTGTTTAAAGTTACGCAGCTTATTTCTTTAATGCAGCCAGATATTCAACGTCGGTGGACTGTTTTATTAAACACGTTAACAGCATTAATCCTTTATGGTTTCTGCGTGGATTAAATACAGGCCGTTTTATGGGGGGGGGGGAGGGTGCGTCAAGCGTACGTACGCAGGTGGGGAGGTAAAAAAAAGTATGAATCTGTACAGGGTGGGGGAGGGGTCAAGCTTTCATAGATTTTTGCGTACGTACTAAATGGATGATCCCTTAATGTACATTTTATAGTTACCAGTGTTTCCCTGGCTCCTGAGTTAAGGTCGATTAAATGGGCTTCTATCTCCACGCGGAATTTCACAAGTCAACCGCCTGTCACCTATTTGAGTTTCACCGTTGCATCCGGCTATTTCATCAGAACTAGCAACCGATCAGGAGCAATCTATTGCTCATTTGAAAATTCTGGTTTATTTCGTCATGTGTCTCGATTCAAGCGTTCGTGGATTTTCCATGTGACTAACACGTGCACTTAGCATGCAAGAACTTATGCACAGCAGGATAAGTGTGTGTGTGTGTGATCTGAATTTTTAACGTAGCTTTAACAATTTTTTCAGTCATATCGCTACGATGTATGCTCTTTTTTCAAGAAGACTAACTGTTCCTGAGTAGGATTTGAAATAAAAAAATCTCCACTTTAGATGACATCGTAAAAAGCTGGTTGCTTTCGCTAAAGATTTCTAAAATGTGACATAATCCCTGGGATTTAAAAAAAATTCATAAACAAGGTGAATCAAAATTTTAAAAATACAGTTTTCTGAAATAATTTAGAGAAATTCGTATCCCAGACGAGCCCCAAATTTTCTGGTGCTAGCCCGTGCTCTTAAAATAAGTAACAGAAAAAGGGCGAACAGCATCAAGCGCTGTAAAAATCAACATATAGTTTATTTCCTAGAATACAAAGTGAAAATGAGAAAAAGAACTTACAGTATTGAGAGTTAAATCCCAAAATAATCCAAGAATTACAGACACAAGTCCTAATAATTTAAAGTCCTGAATAAAATTCAGTACAAGTCCAGAATAAATTTCAAAAAATTACAGAGATGCGATGACGTGTCTGTGGTAGCTTGTAGAGTGTCGAAGTGCCAACAGTCTTTTGTTGAATCACAGTAATTTAATTCCAGGTTTTAATTCATTATCAATTCCAGTGAATATTTCTATCCAAGAATTTTATCAGAGCACTTTTCTATTTCCTGAGAAAATAATCACTTGAATTCAATAATTTGAAGGAAAACAATTCCAGACCAAAAATGAAATACTGGACACAAGATATAATACAGTTTGAAAGTGCTAAATCTTAAAGCACGAATGAAAAACTCCTCTCAGTTCCAAGATTATATAGTTCTCCACTTGACCTCAGGTTACAATTAGCATTCTCTGAAGAAAAATATTACCTAATGGAAAATAACCTTCTAAAATGATCCTCATGTTACAGAATACAAACCATAATCTAGATTATGTAAAATTCACTTAGGAAATTCCAAAACCTTGACCTTGACCCATATAAACATATTTACTTCTATTAATAATAATAATGATTGTAATCCCATGCACTTAGAGATTAATTTAGTTATGTATTAGTTGTTTACACAGAATAACTTTTTTAAAAAATCAATTTGGGTCAAACAGAAATTAACTCAGTTTTGGACAAGGTCAAGTCCGACATAGAATGTTACATTTGTTATGTATATTTGATTTAATTTATATCTGATTTAATTGTTTGTAAGTTTTAAAATCTTTTTATTTTTTAATTTCATTATATGTCAAAATAATGTAGTTCTGTTTACTAGGAACTCGATAGTTTTTCAAGAAAATAGTTTGACTGTTTATTTTTGTAAACATATAGAGCTGACCTGGTTCCCGACCTTAATTCAAAATTAGTAACAGCCACGTGAACAAGTTTTCTTTTTTTTAATTTACTTTTATTGTCGAAATAATAGGGGTCATATCGAGGCTGTATTGGATACGTGACCCATGGATTGTAGATAGATTTTATTGAAGTAAACAACCTTTTTATTATTTTATTCTTAGAGTAAAATGATTGGTTTTGTCAGGGCCATGCTGAGTGTACGTGATGTAACATACGGGTACGCATTCTGCGGCTCAAACATACTGAATAACCATTATTTTAGAGAAATAATCTCAGTCGGACTTCTAAACACTGGGACGTAAAGGTGTTTCTTTTCTTGTGTCATTTTTGGAATTGCATTTTAATGTTTATCCGATTATTTGCATTCTAAAAAATTAATTCGTTTCTCTGGAAATATTTTGAGTGCTGATGCAGAATTCCTGAACAAAGAAATTTCACTCATTTAAACACCGGATTACTTCCTGTGTTTCTACAAGGAACTGTAGACTTCAACACAGTACATGATACAGCATACGTCATCGCCTTCCATCTTGGATTCTTCGTCGGGACTCGAACTTGAAATCGCTAGAACATTTTATTATTATGACTTCAAAAATTTTATTCGTGGATTATTCTTGGATTTGATTCTTAAAACAGTAAGTTCTTTTTTTTTCATTTTCACTGTATTTTTCCAGGGAAATAAATGATTTCTTAAATTTTTCAAAGCTTGTTGCTTTCACTCTTTCGTGTGTTACTGTTTATTCGAGCCTAAACAAGTAACATAAGACATTAAAATAGCATGAGATGAAATTTTAAAAATAAAAAATAAAAAAAAAGAAACAAGAAACAATTAAATATACATAACAATACATACATACATACGTACTCTATGGTGGCCTAAGTGGTTAAAGCGTCCGACTCGGATGAGGGAAGTCGCGGGTTGGAACCCTGGCCAAGTCATAACGACGACTCATAAAATTGGTACTAACAGATGAGTCATACCGACGACTTATCAAAATGGTACTAACAGCTGCCTTGCTAGGCGCTAAGCATTTTTGGGTTAGTGTTAGGACTTTTCGCCGTGGTGTCAGGATAATGTGACTGGGAGGAACATGATGCTATATGTCTGCGGTATGATGCCTATTTGCTATACATCACTATAAACTGCCACATTGCAGACCTCGTAGTGATATACTGAAAAATGGTTAAAGCTATGTTATAAATCCAAATCACACACACACACGCATGCTACCATGGTATAGTCTACCTTACTGTATATGTAAGTGGTGTTCCGTTACTTACCACAACAGCGACAGCATGTATGAAATTAATGTTAATGGATGATCAACAACAGCACACTGTACAAAAACCTTATATTTATATTATTCAACAAAATCCCAATCAATATTACATATGAAAAATATTTAATTTCTGGTAGCAGCACTTTAGTTTCTTTAACATTTCTGAATTTGATCTCAATTACTTCACATTACCATCTTTAGACAGATTCGATATTAGACAGGCGAAAACAATAACATGTCACGAAATCACTTTTTATTTTACACTAATTTAAAAACTTAACATACCGAATTGCAGTACTACAATGGTGGGTGTTGGAGAAATAACAAAGATATGCCAGGTCTTTGCTTAACACAGGGATCTCAAACTCAAACCACCCCGTGGGCCGCACGAGGGCATTTTCGATGACCCAAGGACCGCGCCACGTTTGTTATCTCTCATAAGATCTTGTGACGCCAATCATTAAGCGGGCCACAGGATACTGCTTGGCGGGCCGCGTGTTTGAGACCGTTGGTTTAACATATCCAAACATGAAATTTACTATTTTTATTTTGGAAAACAATGCAATCATTTGAAATATAAATGTGTTTTTAACATTTCCATCAGAACAGTTCACTAATCTTAACTTCACGCTTGAGTTTTGCTCATTGTAAACCATATTTTTGAGAGAAAACAATGTCTGATCCCGAGTTCGCCATCTTGTGTCGTTGTATACCCTACTTTAAAAATAGAACTTACCAAATCACATGACTTCAGGACATGATCCGTATGACGGCTCTTAGCTGAAAAACCGAAACATGAAAGTTATCGTTTTGATTTTTAGTTTTGGAAAACAAAGTCCATGTGTTAAATCGTGAATGTGTTTAAGAGTTCCATCAGAACAGTTCATTAGTTTGAAACGTCACCCGCGACTGCTGTGCGCATATAAAGCTATAAAAGACCTCATAAAACAACTTTCACACCGGTGATAAAATCACGTGTTGTGATCACGGGGTTAAAGTACTATCTTTTCCATTGTTTATTTATATTTTGTTAAGTATATACATGCAAATGATGAATATATAAATATAGTAATGATCACTGGATAAACATTCCTTGTCGTTTGTGCTGAACATCGAAAATAAAGGGAAGTTGGCATCGGATACAGTCACCCTATGAAAATTAGTGTAAATCCATTAATATCTCGATATTAGACTAAGGTGAGTACATGCACTCGCGGAACCCAAATTTCAAAATTTGTAAGTAAATATTACATTTAGCATCATTACATTTATATTACTTATATGTGAAAAGGTTAACAATAACATTGTTGTCAATATTTCGAATAGAATTAAATGAAAGAAGACCTGTCAATAATGGATATCTCTGTTCCAGACCATGTCATTATTCAGACCAGGAAATCAGACAACTAGGTCGAAGTCAGGTCGGTGTTTCAACTCATCTCTGTGTTCTATGTTAAAGGACAATTACAACCAATTGTTAAAGACAAGTCATCCCAATTCTTATTTTAGAAAACTTGGGCCGGAAAAATAGAAACCGATTTCCAGTTATGACGGTGTAGCTTCTGGTAATATGCACACCATAACATTTAATATATCATGGAAAATACTAAATTAAACTAAGTCCTAGCCAACCCAGGGTGACTTTCAGTCAAGACGAAGACCTTATATCAGTACATTGCCCTTAGAGGATGTTAATTAATAAGATTTAAGACCCTTGCTTTAATGATATACAAAATTGGTCTCAGTTTTAATAATTGATCCAAATTACCCTTTATCAAAATGCATGGAATGTAGTTGAATTTTGGCTGGATCCAAGTTGTCCCAACCTTGGCCTGACTTGCCTTGGGCTGAGATACTGACTTTGGTCAGAGTTTTCTTAAATTCTTTAGACTGTGTGTTTTCGCTCGACAATACAAGTATACTCCTATAGTCTGACCATATGAATATGAAATAATGTTAGATTATATGGTCTGATATGAATGAGTTAAGTGTAATAAATGAAGTTTTCAAATAAAAATGTTCATACTATTTATTTATTTTATGAAATCCATCATTCAGTATATTTTATACATATTTACTTGGTTACAGTTATAACTTCCTCAGCAGGTTGTGTGTGTTTGTGTGATCTGGATTTTTAACATAGCTTTAGTAATTTTTCAGTCATATCACTACAGTGTCTCCAGCGTGGCAGTTTATAGTGATGTCTAGTACTGGGGCATCATACCACAGACATGTAGCATGATGTCCAACCCAGTCACATTATCCTGACACCAGGCCAACCAGTCCTAACACTAACCTCTTAATGCTGAGTACCTAGCAAGGCAGCTGTTAGTGTTAGTACCATTTTTATAAGTTTTTGGTATGACTTGGCGGATGCCCTAGCCACTAGGCTACCGGTGCAGTCTCAGATGGTCTATGTTGAATTGTAATGTTTTTATACCGAAATCCTTTACCAGAAATATGGATTTGCTTCTTGTAAACCTTATGTAACATTTACTATGTTATGTATAATTTTGGTGCTTTATTAGTCTTAATTTGTGTCTTGCACTGTCACATTCAAAATAAGAAAAATGGAAACTAAATACATCTGATGAGAAGTGCAGAATAGTGTCAGTGATAGAATACCAATGGTGTCAGAATTGCAGGGGAAGCAAAGTTAACTTTCATTATCATTGTTATTTCTATAATTTTATAATTTTTGTCATGTATGTTGTTAGTCCTGGGTAGCCTAGTGGTTAGAGCAACTGCCTCAGATGCAGGAGGTCGTGGGTTAGAACCCTGGCCGACTCATACCAAAGACTTATAAAAATGATACAAATAGCTGCCTCGCTAGGCACAGATTCATCCAAGGTATTGTTAATGACTTTATTTTTTATTTTTTTTAAAAAGGGTAACACAGTTAGCTATAAACTAATCTACCTTGAAGCCCTCATGCAAAGGAAGTTATTTATTTGAGGTGCATCTCTGAAGCCACTCTATATATTAGGTTTGGAAGAAGATATAAGAGTGGGCATTTCTAGTCTCAGTTGGAATACTATTCCAGAGCAAACTTCCAGAGTATTGGAAACTTTTTAAAAATTAATTCCTTATTTGGTTTGGGAATTTTATACTGTTTGGTAGACATGGAATGATGGATCGCATGTGGGGAGTATTGCCAGGTAGCCTATACTGGAATAGTGATTGTAAATATTCAAGATCACTATTATGGGATATCCTGTACATTAATTTGGCTTTTCTCAAAAGGATTCTGTCTTTAATAGGTAATATTATTACCAGCTAAATTTTCCTTGCTTTCTTTCTGGATAATGATGTTAGCCCAAATGCTCTTTTTTGAAGATGTGCCAGCTTTGCCATGTTTTTATCATTTGAATTTCCCCATACTGTATTACAGTAGTCTAAATAGGGTTGTATGTAACTGTTATAAAATAGTTTTCTGTGCCTTTCAGGGAGAAAATGTCTTACCCTACTGAGAAGCCATAAACTTGAATTGACTTTGTTACTGATATGTTTGATATGTTCAATCCATGATAGGTTATTATCCACCAAAACACCAAGTAGTCTGTCATGACAGACCATTTGCAAATTTTTATCCTTCCATGTCAGACATAGTTCATCACTAATAAGACTTGTCCTTTTGTGCCGTGTTGAGATAAGCAATATTTTAGTTGACCAGTATCTACCACCATGCCATTGCATGTGCACCAGTTGTCCAGTTTATTTAGGGCATTTCTAAAAAAAAAATTTTGAGTTCATGCTTTGTGTTTTTGATATCTGACAATGTTGTGTTATTTCCATAGAGATCTGTAGATGATATTGAGTCCCTTAGTAAAAGTGGTAGGTCATTAATATATAAAATAGATTGTAATGGACCTAGAATTGAGCCTTGTGGTACTCCATATCTAATTGTTCCAAGTTCAGACAGAACATTATTTAAATAAACATATTCTCTCAATTAAGTATGAAGTAAACCATCTAACTGTGCTTTCATCACATTGGTAGATTATCAGTTTTTTCTAAAGGGTTTCATGATCCACCATGTCAATAGCTTTCCTGAAATCTACAAATACCAATCCTATTCTACCTTGGTCAAGAGCTTGAAGCCATTTATCAGTTAGGGAGATCAAGGCAGTCTCACATGAATGTTTCTGTCTAAAGCCTGAATGATTAGGATGTAACTGCAAGTGTTTGGTTAAATATGATATGAATGAGTCATGGAGATGTTTTTCAATCAATTTTGATAAGTTTGGTAGTATTGAGATTGGCCAGTAGTTATCAGCATCATCCTTAGAACCAGATTTGCGAAAAGGAGTTACTTTTGCAGTTTTGCATATTTTGGGGACAGATGAGGTTGCAATATTTAAATTTGTTATGAATGTTATGCTATCTACAATTGCAGAGGCAGAAGATTTAATGAGTCAATCTGATCCAGCCCTGTAGCTTTCTTGGTATCAAGTTCACTAAGATATTTTTTAACAAAGTTTTTTGATACTGGTGAGATAGAGAAACATACCTTCTTAGAGATTTTGCTGCTGCATAACTTTTTCGGTTCATTAAAGTTGTTTTCTATCACTGGTTCTTTTAACTATGTGGTAATGTTGGTGCAAAAATCATTGAAAACATTTGCAATGTCAGCGTCATCAGTGACTGTTGTCATTTAGCAGAAGTGAGTGAATTTTATTTGACTGATCTTAGTGTGTTCCAAATGGAGCTTGTGTTGCTTTTTTTCAAGCAATGATTGATATTAAGTTTTTTTAGCTTTTTTAATCATACTTGTTGTTGTTGTAGGGTTTAACGCCATTTTTCAGTGCACAGTAGGCTATACATGGTGGCCAGTATTAATGGTGGAGGAAGAACCCGGGAAATCCCTGGAAAGAAACACCAACCCTCGAGAAGCTACTGGCAAGCTTTCTCACATACCCACATTGGCCGAATCCAAGACTTGAACCCATGCAGACAGAGGTGAGATGGCGGTGATCCGTAACGGAGAGCACTTTAGACCACTCAGCCACTCAGGACCCCAATCATACTTGTTATTTTATTTCTCCAGACTTTATATTGTGCATGGTTTCCCATAGCTTTGAATTGGTCTCATGTTTTCATCGTGTCTAGGATTTTAGTAGTAAGCCAATTAAGTTTAATTCTTTACTCTATGTACTTTTGGTGGTGCATGCTTAGAGACTACATCCCTAAATCAGTCAGTCCGCACCCTCAGAGCTTCATCAATGTCATCCAAATTTTGGATCATATTCCATGGAGCTTATATAGGTCATTGAGAAATTGTTCTTCATAAAATTTTTGAATGATCTGTAAGTGATAGTTTTATGTATATTTTTCTTATTTCTCTTGCATTTATCTTTTCTTGTCAAAAAGTAGGATAGTGGTTACTAAGACCAACATTGGTATATTAACATGAGCCACATTGTCTGGTATGTTGGTGTAAATGTGATCAATAAGAGTGCTTGATATTTATGTAACCCTTGTGAAGTCATTTACCAGCTGGACTAGACCTAATGATTCAATAAATTCCATCCAGTTGTTCCTTACTTGAGTATTGAGAAGGTCCTTATTTATATTGCTGATTATAAATGTTTCTTTCTCCTGTGCTAGAACATTTTCCATTTGTTTCAAAAAGTTATAATTCCAAATTGCTTTGGAGGAAGGTGGTCTATAAATTAAACCAATTTTTGCATTACTTTGAAAAATTTCCACCCAGATACTCTCAGTTTCATGTGATTCCATGTCGAGTTGCCTTTCTGCATTTACATCTTCCCTAATGTATTCAACAGGACCTCCCCTGTGGTCTCTCTGTCCCTGCATAATGGTTTATTGTAACCTTGACAGTGAAATAGATTATCATTGTGGTTAACATTTAATTTGATTTTAGTGATTCCTTAAACATGTATATTATTTTCCACAGAAATCAACATTAACTTAATCTGGTCCGTTTTTCCCACTATACCTTTTGCATTTAAGTGACCTATGTTAAGACCTTTTGTATTTAGTTTCATATCAATTATATGTATGTCATCATGCAGTGGGGTACTCACTGAGATTGTCTCCATACGATGTTTATCATTCTGATTTCTATTTCCATATTTAAATGTTCATACATGTATATATTAGCATCTTCAAGGTCACATACAAACCCTGAACATCTGTTAACTTTTGCATTTACCATAGTGTCCATTGTATACTCACTAGGTACATTTAGATTTGTTATAAACGAAGCATTGGCATTCTCCTCTTTGCCAGCTTCCTAATATATATAATACATTGATTGACAGTCTTTTTTTGTTTGTGTCCATATTTATCACGTCTGAAGCACTGAGTCTGTTTGCCATGATGGCATACCTCTGTCACATGCCCCATTTCTCTGCAGTAGAGACAGTACTCTTCATTATAGTGCCTGAAAATGGGGGGCATACATGCTAATATTTCTCAGTAGTTGAGAGGTTAATATTTCTCAGTAGTTGAGAGGTTCCTTTTCTACTTAAATGAATTTTGTCTCCGTGGTAGAGGCTTAAGTTGACACGAGGAGGTAGTCCTGATAGCCTTTTTTTACATGCGTCTGGGCTGCAATACCTAGCAGCATACATTAAACTTTCAAAATCTGTTCTGATTTGATTTAGTGACCTTCCATCACTGGCATCATTTCCACCTCCTAAAATAATAATTTGGTTGCATTTGGTTAGGTCAGTATTCATTATTCTGTCCTTGATGTTGTCGATTATTGCACCTCTTAGAGTCTGTATATATGTTTTAAAAAGTCTCCTTGCTGTTATGCCAATTATTAAAGTCCTATCTTTTCTGGCTTGGGATTTCATGTGTTGGACTCTGGTTTGTATTTCAGACGCATCTCTTGGAGGAAGGGGTGCTGAAATTGGTGTCCCAGTTGTGTGAGCTAATCTAGCTGATGTTGACACATTTGTCTCAGCACTGGGAAATGCAGTTGTTGGTGCAGACTTATCTGAGCTGAGGGCCATGGGTGTACACTTATTGCTGTTGCAGGTGTGACATATGACAGAGGGGGTACTGTTGTTTGCCATGCAGGTTTACTTTGGGTATCAGTTGTTACTTGCATAGTCATTTTACATTTTCATTTGTCTGGTATTGGGATTGTCTGTGTCTGAGCATCTGACACTGTTGCTATTTGGGAGTCTGTCAGAATTGCTATTTCACATGAGGTTACTTGCTCATTAATCTTTCCCTGTGCTGACTTAATTGCATGTAACTCTAGTTTTAATTCTTCAGTTTGGGCCTCCAAGGTCCTAATTGTTTTTTTATGTACACACATGGAGAAATCATTATGGTTTAAGCCATCACTGTAATGGTCTTGATTGATGGAGCATGTAATTGCCAGACACTCTGGAGGAGTGTTAATTTTATTGCCTGAGTCATCTAGGTCAAAGACTTTAGGAGCTGTTTCATGTTTGGTACTATATCTAGTTACTGGTGTAGATGTGGGCATATAACTTCATTGTCCTGTCATTTTGGTAAAGGAAATTATATATACATGGGCTGTCTAGCATGGCCCCTGTAGGGAGGGGTGGGACATGGGGGGGTGAAATGTTGCATGTTTATAGGCCAAGAAAATTGTGGATATTTGCAATTGCTTTTATCTCTTGTTTTGTTCAGACTAAACAGATGCAAATTTGCATTTGGTTTGAATACTTTACATTATCTCATAACAAGATGTATGAAATCAGGAACTTATGAACTTAAATGTACAAGCTCTGTGGCAAATGAAAAGAGAAACTGAAAAGTGCTTTAAATTTGTGGACCATATCATGCATGTAACAGCCAGAAAATACTTTATATTTAGCCAAATTTTCAATAAGTGAAATGATACTCATCAGGTCTTTGTACGTCCAGATAGTTTTGTCAATGACAAATGAGTGGCAGTTAATTTGATATAAAATAAATCTTATTCCTTTTGTGACTTGATTCGGAATACATGTCACTCTTATTGTTACTTAATTCGGAATACATCTCACTGCTGTTCAATTTCACTTATAGCAGTTATCAAATCTGACATTGTCTACCTTGCAACCACTGACTTTAATATATGAGTAACGTATATTCTTGCTTATAAGTTCAGTCCAACAAACAATAACAGACCCAGATATGCTGGCGTATTAATATCCATGCACAATATGGCTGTTCAAACCGTTTGAATAGCATGCGATGGAAAAGGTCATGGAATGTCGGATTATTTCCATATTGTTCCTGTTTGAACAGCATCCTCTCGGATGTGAGTGGATTAACTTCAACTTACTTGAGGAGAGCCATGGGTAATCGTAGTTATACTTATAAAATTGGTACGTTTTGGCAAGGTTTAATTTCCACCAAGGTATGCTAGAACAAATTCATATAAAAAGATAGATGTTGAAAACAAAACGAGAACGTCTCAACAATTAATTAAATATATGCACTTTTAGTTTTTAATGTTATTCATGAAAAGTTTTAATAAACAAAATGTAGAGGGAGTTATTTGGTTTCAATAACCTGAAAATATTACATATGTTACTGTTGGTGATGCCAGATATCTGACCATTGTGACATAATTCATGAAATATCATCCATGTGCTCTAGGGTAGTTCCAAATGGTCATTATTTACATCAGATTTTTTCTTGCATGCGATGAAAAGGCTGAAGATGTTCTGATTGATTGTGCCATGAGTAGTGTATGGGGATGATATATCAACAGTGGAAAAATACATTACAGACCCCCCTTGGGATGATATAGCAACAAGACTTTTCAGATCACTCTGGGACGATATAGTGACAATTTTTATCTTTATAGTTTTGAGCAAAAGTTTCAATAGGTACTATGTAGACATGATTGTGATGATGTGCTGTTAACCCAGTATGTAGAACCCATTGCTAAAGATGGAAACAAAAGTCATTCATTTTGTCCCTTGTATGATTTGGAATGAGTTTATAATGTTTGATTTACGCCTAAAATTGGGACAAGAGGAATGGTTACTTGTGCGAGAAAGATATACGGTGAAAAGAGAAAATTGGGAGGGTGTTAACTTGGAGGAAAAGCCATGTAGTTCATTTGTATGCCTCTTTTATAATCAAAATCAGAAGAAGACACAGTTTGTGATACAAGTCATTGACATAATACAGAGAATTATTATATATTGAATTGCACTACAGCATGCATTGTCAAAGATCCAATAATTACATATTTGTGTGTAGATGTATGTATGACTGTGTTTACATCTGACTTTGTATGTATGTATGTATGTATGTATGTATGTATCTGGGTGGTGGTGGTTGGTAATGGAATAAACAAAATACCAGTCAGGCACACAGTAATAATTGCTCTTATTGTAAATAACTCAGGTTGTTCCCATCAAGGTGTTTGTGCATTTAATTTTTGCAGAATGGTAATGTTTTAAAAAGAAAATAAATATATAAATGCAAAGCTTCGTTTTGTTTACTTCAATCCATATTGTTATTCATTTAATAGACCATTTCAATGCAGTGGTTTAAATTTGGTAATGGAATCCATAGCAGTACCATGTTATATCCTTAATCATGTTATAATGAAGGCATTATAATGAGGTAGAGGAGAGATCATATTATAATGAAGCTTTAAAATACATTAGAGCTGAGGTCATGTAATAGTAAGACCTTATAATGAGTTAGAGCTGAGGTTATGTTATAATGAAGGCCTTATAATGAAGTAAGAGCTGAGGTCATGTTATAATTAAAACCTTATGAGGTAGAGTTAAGGTTATGTCATAATGAAGGCATTATAATGAGGTAGAGCTGAGGTAACATTATGATGCCTTTGTAATATACTAGAGCTGAGGTCATGTAATGACGGATGCCTTATAATGAAGTTACACTGAGGTTATGTTATATATGTTATAATGAAGGCCTTATAAATGAGGTAGAGCAGCAGGGGGGGGCGAATCGGACATTTTGTCCAATCGTCATTTGGTTTAATTAATACTTTCTGCACTCAGCGGATCCGGTGTCGTCAGCGCCCGGTAAAAAAAAAAACGACGTCGTCGTCGGGGGGGGTCGTCCAATCGTCATTTGGTTTAATTAATACTTTCTGCGCGCTGATCCCAGCGTCGTCAGCGTCCGGTAAAAAAGCGCAACGACTGCGTTGATGTCATTGCCCCCCCCCCTGCTGCTAAGGGGCTATTTACAATGAAAATTATTTACAACTAACCGAATATTTGGTTAAGTCCGATACGATATCGTGTCCGAGGATCATGTAAATTTATCGTTACAAATCCATGTGGGGTCGACTGAGCATGACTAAAAAAGTTTCGAAAACCATTAAAGTCCATGTCTGCCAAATATTTCGTAGCGTGTGTGTATCAACGCCGTTGAATACAGCAAGAATATTACAGTTGTCTCTGATTACTTTTGGAATCTGAGTGTATCGTTGAGTGACATATATCACGTCGGTGTTTTTATGCCTGCCTCTGGAAAATATCCTAGCTGGGTTTTTTTGATTGTCTAACATAACATCATCGTACACGACTAGATTGTTAACGTCGCCATCAATATCATCAATACCTGGTGCATCATTGATATCTGTAATAAACTCAATAACATTTTTTTCAGCGATCGCTGATGCATTCTCGTTAAAATCTTTCAACACCTCGTAGCATCGTTGATCATCCACGCTAGGGGCGATTAAATACAACTTATCCCACTTCATCCATCTCATTATTAAATTGAGTAACAATTGCGTCTTGCCGGATCCAGATGGTCCGATGATAATCATCCGGATCGAGTTTGGTAACGCTGCAACATGCTTAACTGGTTCTCTTGTTTTAGTCGCCGAAAAATCAATTATATTCATATCTCTATACATAAATTATGGATTTATATTGTGTGAAGTGTAGAGTGCATACTGGCACAAATGATATGACAACCGTTACAACAAGAAATAACATCGGCACTTACTGGTAAGTGTGTACAATGCGGTACAAAGAAATTTAGATTTATTTCTATTAGACCCGGGGATGTTTTAAAAAAAGGCGAGGAGGTGATATTGCAGCCAAGTTATCAAAACTCCCCGGAACACCGTGGGCAAAGTATCCAGGAGAAAAGCACCTCCCAGGATATAGCTACTGTGGCCCCGGAACACGATTAGATATCAGACTCGATGATCAAAATCAGCCCAAACCCGGTGAGTATCCAATAAACGCTATCGATAAGGCGTGTCATGCTCATGATGTTGCTTACTACAAAAGTAGCGATCTGCAACAGCGTCATATCGCGGATGTAAAATTAATTCACGCGTTAAATGCTATTCCTGATAAATCATTCAAAGAAAAATTGGCTTCATGGTTGGTAAAATCGGCTATGAAAGGTAAATTAATGATTGGAAGCGGAGCTTCTCGCGCTGGTAATTGAAAACGCTAGCGTTTATAATAACAACATGGAATCCATCTATTATTCTCCGAGAGGATACTGGAAGGGGAAGGCCGCAATTGGTAAACTCGCAAGCGCTGCAAAGGTAACAAAGGCCGTTGCGGCTAATTGGTTATCCAAACAGGCTATATGGCAAATTTATCTACCACCGCCTAAACAAATCAACTTTTCGCGCTTTGATGTCAGCGTACCCAATGAAGTTCATCAGGCTGATATACTATTTCTGCCGCATGACAACGGTTACAAATACGCGCTAACCGTAGTTGATGTTGCGAGTCGATACAAACAAGCGGAGCCGTTAAAAACAAAGTCAGCAACTGAAGTAGCCGATGCGTTTGAGCGGATTTACCGAAGGGGTCCTCTGCGCTGGCCAAATCTATTACAAGTTGATCCTGGCAATGAATTTCGCGGCGCTGTTTTATCAACGCTGAAACATCATAGCATCGCGATACGAAGAGGTCATGCTGCGCTACATCGTGATCAGGCAATTGTTGAACGATTCAATCGGACTCTTGCTGAACGGTTATTTGGATATCAATATGCGAAAGAATTCATCCAGGAAAAACGATCTCGTGAATGGGTTAAAAGATTACCAGGCGTAATTTCAGCGTTAAATAACGAGATTACCCGAGCAATCAACATGAAGCCCAGCGACGCGATTAAAAAAAAGTATATACCCGGAAGATCAAAAATAGATAGCGTTTCCAAGCCGATTCTCGGCGATGTCACTGTTAGATATCTGTATGAACCAGGAGAGCTTGAAGGCGGTAAAAAAAGAGCTACTGATCCTATTTGGAGTGTTACCACACATAACATATCAACGATAACACGATCAACTGGTAGACCACCGATCTATAGACTGGATTCAACTGCCCCACAGCGGGGGTTTACACGCGAGCAACTACAAGTGATACCTGACGATACTCAATTGCCCCCGCGTGGTCTTAACTAGCGCCGTTGCGTCTATTGCACTCAAGACAGGTCAACCTCACATTGTTTTTGACATGACCGAGACTGTTATCGATCCTGTCCACGGTAAATTGGCGAGCGTCTTTATCCGAATAACGCCAGCGCATTACACAATTGCAACTCGCGCAGTGATTATTCTGTTGTTGTCGTAACGCAATTATTAATTCGGCATCAATATCAAAACGCCGCTGTTTTTTTTTTATCCTGTTGGCGGTAACGCGAGAGTTTTCTATCAATGACGCTTGCATCGATGATGTCATCGTTGTCACTGGCTTCGTCAATAACAATTCTTCGAAGCTGATTTATCCTCCGTACTCGGGACACTGCAAGATAGACTAGATTTGACCATTCGATGCGATTATCAACCATCCAAACAATTGTATCCGTGATAGTCAATCCCTGCGAGGAATGTATTGTCGTTGCGTATCCTAGCGTCCACGGGGATTTATCAGCACGTAGCGCGTCCTCGACGACGCTGATATCAACGAGCACAATATCATTCAGCACAAGAATTTGTTTTTTTGTCCCTGACGCTGTCGGGCCCGGGATTTCAACTTCAGTGTTCTGCCGCTGTGTGTCCGCGGGTCTATAACATAACGGCACTGGGCGTGTTGGAAACTTTTCCTTATGCAACGTAAACAACTTCCGCTGAAGTGTGTCTCTGACTATCTTTCTACTCGCTACAATCAAATCGTTTGGTCTCCATGTTTCCCAGAATTCATTTAACGGCGTTTCCGGAATCACCTCGCGGATTATTTCACATTGAACTCTATCCAGCTGTAATCTGATTAATTTTTTAACCTCGCGCAGTTGTTCATCAAGTGCTCGGTAATCAGTATCGGTTTCTTCATAATAGTCCACAAAACCCTTTAACCAATCATGTGGACCCTCGCCGACAAATGGTGGTGGTTGGCCATGATCTCCGCACATTATCACCGCTGTATTCGCGCGCAGCAACCACTCAAGAAACATTTGTAAAACATCTAACGAAACAGTACATATCTCATCCCAGATGATAACCTCAGGAATAAATTTTTCCCCCATTCGATCAGGAGTCCACTCACCGCCGCTGTATTGAAAAAAGCTGTGATAAGTAACGGCGTCAACATTTCGTTGTTTTATCTCTCGCGCTAGTCTATGGGTCGGTGTAAGCACGATTATACTTGCCCGCGTTCGAAATAATTCAATTGCCCGAGTCGTTTTTCCCGACCCGCCACAGCCGCTTAAATAAACTGTTTTATATCTACAAATTGGATCAGAACACGGTGGTGCATTAGACCATTCTGATAGATTATCACCGCGTAAGTAATTATTTTCAACGGTGACATCTGCTGACGGGGAATAATCGCGTCGTATTTCATTTTTAATTCTCCATATACCCCAACTCTCGTCCGGACTAGTAAACTCGGCTATGTTTCCTTTATACTTTACGTCTATGTAAAATGAATCAATCGCAACTCTAACCGCGGTGTCGGGAAATCTATTTATCATCGAGAATAAATTGATAGTGGCATAACCCAGCATAGACGCCCTCAAATGTGGATATGCCAGGCTGTCTCCATCGCTGTAGGTAACAACTGTACCCGACCTTGTTCCATTGGACAAGAAAGCTGTTTTGCAGTTCACGTATCTATTTTTTGCCACTGCGTCCTTGATTACAAAATCATATTCTGCATCATCTATAATCAGCCGTGAGCAATATCGTTTGTAGTCGCACTTTTTTCCACCTTGTGTGAACTTACCAATTATTCTTCTACCGAGATCTTTTGCCTCGCGGTTTCGTTGGTTGAATATCTTTTTGGACCATACGATGATATATTCCTCGTTGGCATCAATGTGTTTTCTGGACTCGTCAATTATGCTATCTAGACGCTCTGGTTCTGGTAACCAGACTTCAGTCTGCGCCCGGTATGATATAATCGCGTCACTGACAATCAACGATACAAGCATGCTACAATCAATCATATACCGTAGCAGCGCTATTGGCAGCCACTTCTTTTCAGTCATGTGTCTACCAATCCAAATATAGCAACAGCGATGAAGTCCTGCCGCGAATTCAAATGATACTATGCGAGCGAATCCGGTTAAATCAAAATCAGGCAGTGGTCCATTAATAGCAACATGAGTCATTTCATGTCTGGGGTGTCCAAATCGTTTAAAGTACTCAGCGGCGGATCCATACCCAAGAAAACTCGCTGGATAACAGGCAACCATATCAACGGAAATCATAGCGTCGCGGTTGTATTCAGTGTTCCATAGTCCACCGTGATAGTATTCCAAACAACTGGATTGTACATCCGGTAGAAATTCCCTGCGCGTTGGTCTCCACGCATTTTTCCTTGCTGCAACATGAGCCGCAACCGATGGAATCGTAAAACAATTTGTTAGCAGTTGTTCATCATGCTCTTCAAATTCCATGGCGGTTTTTTTCATCTTGTTGTGAAACGCTTCAGTGCGATATAATTCACCGTTTGGTCTTACAAACTGATCAAAGGTATCCGCATCGTTTTCAGCGCTGCGAAGTAACCACACTGACACAGGGTCGTTTTTACACAAACAAGCAATAGCATTAAATAATTTCCTCTCCGCGAGAAAACCATCCTCTCCCAGGAATTCCCCCGGGATATACTTTACTGTTCTATCCTGTGGAAATATTGTGACCGCGGGCGTCCACGCGTGTTCGTTATGATCAATAATTTTGATTGGGGCTCCCTTTGATTTATACTTTGATTCATATAATACTTCACCGGTTATTGTTGTAACGGTTATTGGAAATCTCAACGACGTTTCTAATTTCGCTATGTCGCTGATGGTTGCTCCTTGCTCGCGCACTGTCTCCTCCCATTGGTTTATTTTGCTACGTCGTAAATCGGTCAGTTTATTTCCTCGACACGCATTTGTAAAATGCTCTATTACTCATTCTGCTACACAATTTATCCCCGTTGACTGTTTCATCGGCGCTAGTTTTCCGATATCAGGTTTCTTTTTTAACGGGTATATTCCATAGACAACTGCTGTTTCAGGATACGCTCGTTCATAGTATGGTCTGTCAGTTCCGGTTAACAGCCCTGGCTTGGAGTCGCGGCTAACAATGACTGATTTCTTGTCGCTGAGAACCGGTTCAAATTTATCACGTATGATCCAATTACCTGATTCCACCCGGACAATGAATTTTACTCTGAAGAAATACTTTTTACCGTCAAGTTGTGATATTATTGTTGCTGTGCGGTTGTCGTTCATGGTAGCATCAACAACACCATCAATTCGAAATGTTGACCAACTATGAGATGCACCATCACGCTTAAATTCATTGATACAATCGCGTATTTTATTCAACAGGGTTCTATCGTTTATTAATGCTTTTGGTGCATCCTTGAGGACTCTATCGAGATTAAACCTAATATTTTTCCAGGGCTTAATTGCTGCTAATCTCTCGAACTCCTCCATATAATTAAAACAAGTATTTAAATGAAAGAATATAGTATAATGAATCACTGCAAATGGTTGATGATTGGGTCGACAACCCCGTGCAATAAATCATGTAGAGGTGAATTCTGCGGGTATCATTTACAAAGCGTTCGTAATGGTTTTCTTGGCCCCCTCCCGTGCTTGGTTTGCCACGTTGGTGTAAGAGGAAAATCACAGTTGTGTATCAATTGTGGCGGAAAGCGATACAGAGAGTTAAAACGTTATTACGACAAGCGAATAAAAAACGCCGTCATTGACTCCGTCAAGGACAAAATCATCAAAGCTCCTCAGGACTACATTGCAAGGTTTATAATTAAACCAAATAATGAATTAGACAAGTAGTATTATTATACAAATGAACCAAGAATTTCAGCTGCATCCTGTGCTCGTTAATTACGAGGCATCTTGCGACGGCGTTGTTAGAAACCGCAGACTAAAAAAACCAGTTGATACCGTAAATAATCACGGGTATTTGGTGTTTGGTGCCGGGGGGAAAATTTATCTTGTTCACAGGGTGGTATATGAAGCGTTTAAGGGGCTAATCGAGGATGGTTTCGTTATTGATCATATTGATGGATGTCCTCAAAATAATTCTCTTATAAACCTGCAAGCTATCTCTCAGAGTGAAAATAGTAAAAAAGGCCAAACTGGTAAATGCTCAAAGCAAGCAAGGGGTGTCAAATCGTTTGATACATCAACGCACGAAGAAAAAATATTTCGGTCAATGAATGAGGCAGGAAAATATTTCAACATTTGTAGGGCCTCAGTACGATTTGAGGCAGAACGAGTATATCAAACAGCTTTATCAGGTAAAAATGGACACATAATTCGATTTTCGTATATAAATAAATCCTCCGATTATATCAGCGAGTGACAAGGTCACCGTGACGAATTGTCTGTTTCAACCAACTGTAATACTTGATACTAGATAACACACCTCGGGATTGATATGCAGGGTTCATTTTGTAAAATAATTTTTTTTTTATTTAGAAATAAGATGTTTTATAAGAATATGAATATCGAAGACATCAATAATATATTAACCGAGATTTCAAAATTAAAAAATCAAGGAATTGAATTATCTGATGGTCTCAACAGCGAAAGAATATTATCCGATTATGAAATTATTAACGAACAATCGAAACGGGGGCGTTTTACTCTGGCCCGCGAGTACGCTTTTATAAAACGATTACAACATACGATTAATGAAAACCTGTACCACAATGACGTAAATGCATTCATTGGACTATTTACTGCCGTTGAAATAATACGAAAAAACTCGGACGTGTTTATGAACGACGGCGGGAGATTTCTAGTAAGATCAAAAACATTAGAAGGATTATAGACGAAAACTCCGTGGAGCCCCCAATTTAATGGCATACCTGTTCACGTAGCGTACAGAAGTGAATTTTTACGTTGTATACATTTTTTTTTTTCCCCCGATAGGTCGTGGTAACGTGCGTCTGACGCTGCCACAGGGAAATTAGAAATTACGGAGCAATTTGCAATAATGGTAGGCGAATCACTTACTACTCGGCTAGCCAGAGAGCGGCTAGCAGCGCTTAAAAAGTTCATACCGTTACGAGACAGGGTCCGAAAACAACTTCAAACGCGGCAACAACTACAAGCTGATTTTGCTGTTGGAAGCGAACAACTCTTTGCCCCGGTAAAAAGCGCAACTGTGCCCGTCCTCGGTGCGCTTGAAAAGATAGCGGCTCAGACCGAGCAAACAAAAGAGTCTCTGGAAACACTTCCTGCGAAAATAGCGGTTGCTACAACACACCAACGGAGGGAAAGGCCGCCACCACTCGCTATAACGGACCCACAAGAACCTTATGTTACAATGGCCGATGAAGAAGAACTAGGCGCCACCGCAAGAGAACCAGAAGAAGAAATACCGGAAGAAATACAGAAAGAGGGGAATATACCCCGTAATGTACTTAAAAAGAGCACAATAGACACAATTAGAAATCTTGACGATGAAGAATTAGTTAATTTTACTGTTACAAATTTTGCTAAGGGCACACGAGATGAGCATATCAATAGCGGCTACGAGAAAAATGTAAATTCGGTGGAAAAATGGACAAGAATAGTGTATTTAGCAAGTAGATATAAAGACGAATTATCACGTCGTGGTGATCCCATTTACGACGCATTCCTCGATAAGGTTAAAAGTAGGAAACCAAAAAAAGGAAAAGGATACTCTGTTGGTAAAGACGTTACTTGTCCTGGTAATGTTCTCAGTGATATATCACGGCTGGAAGTACTAATCGGAGGAAAACGAGCCGGAAATAACTCTCCGGAAATAATCAATGAGGCCGCTGATATTTGCAGGCGGTTATTTGCTGGTGGTATCATGGACATTAATGTATATCGAGAACTCATTGACGAGTTAGTGGATGATTAAAAAAATTATAAAATTGTCGTTTTTTGTCAGTTTTTGGTCGTTTTTTGTCAGTTTTTGGTAGTTTTTTGTCAGTTTTTGGTAGTTTTTTGTCAGTCTTTACAGGTGAAAACCCCAGGAAATCATTTAGAGAAAATCGATATTTTTTACCAAAAACTGACAAAAAACGACAAAAAACGACAAAAATTGACAAAAACCGCGGATTTTTACCGCCGATGAAAACCCCAGGAAATCATTTAGAGAAAATCGATATTTTTGACAAAATTTATAATTCGGTGGTGGGGGGGTGGTGATCAATTACTAATTGGAAAACACTGGTGTTTTATAATAAAATGATCATACACTACAACCATGATAAACCAGTCAGCGTCTACGTGGTAAACTCACGATTGCCTGTATACCGCGCGTGGTACGGAGACGGTCTCGGTAGCACCATTGCGGGGTTATTTACAAGAATGGCTCCAAAAGTGGCGCCGTTAGCCAAACAATTATCAATGAAGGCTATTGATGTTATTCGTGATAGGGGTATTAGTGCTATTGGAGATGTTGCCGGAAGGGCGTTTTCTGTCGCACGAGATAAACTAGCATCGTTGGTGAGAAAAAGAAAACAGAAACCACCGGTGATGCCATCAACGACAGTGATGCCTGCAAATGTCAGTAAAGTAATAAATAACGCCGTGGAAGAAAAACTAGAGTCATTGATGGCAAAGCCATCCACCGATGCAACAACCAACGCGCTCATGAACGCGATAGCGGGAAGTGGTTTAAATTCAAAGAATTTACGACATAAACGATGTTGATGAAAATCGTAGATTTTCCACTCAAAGAGTTTCGCAATTGAAAACATCAACATGATAAATAATAAAATGTTTGCGCGAACCGCTGATCCCGCGTTTGATATGGACGCCCCAGTGCGCAGGGATGATTCTGTCTGTGATTATCAATTTTATTCCTATCAACCACCACAAGCCGACCTATGATCGCGAATTGAACTTCAAGTCCAAGATACCAGTAAATACTTTTTGCCGTGTGAAGCGTTTATCAAAATTGAGGGAGAACTTGTAACAAATGCTGCCGATAATGCGCCATACGCAAATGACGGTCGTGTTCGAGTTGGCTTTGTCAACAACGGTATTGTGGCGTTATTTGAGAGTGCCAGATATCTTATTGACGGGCGAGAAATTGAATCAATAGAACGTGAGGTTGATGTTGCAACAACGATAATTGGGCTAGCAAGATACTCAGATGATTATACAAGATCGGCGGGCCCATCTATGATGTTCGCAAAGGATACCACTAATAACGCTGATCATATTCAGTACATTAACGTGCTGATGAAAGAAAATACCGCAGTTGACCCACAGGCTGAAGCAGCCAATCCAGACCGCAGAGCAAAACCAGGCACTGATTTCACTGTTATAAAAAGTACTAAAGATAATTTTAATCTAGGGTTTGCAACACGAGTAGCAACATTACAAGGACAATGCCGACAGTTTTCATGCGCGATTCCACTCCATCACATATTCGGATTTTGTAGAAATGTCAGAAAAGTTATCTATGGGGCTAAGCATACAATCGCGCTAACGCGAAGGGGCGATGATAACAATGCAATATGGCGTGCTGCTGGTGTCGCTGCCGGTAAAGTCGTTTTAACTAAAATAGCATTGTGGATGCCGGTGTTGACTCCATCAGTTACCACGGAAGCACGATTGTTATCATTTATGGAACAGGGAGGGAAATCGTTGTTGAGTTGGCTAGCGGTAACAACTGATGCTAAAGAGGATAATGTCGCTGATACATTTACATGGCACCTGGCATCAAAACAAGGCGTTTCAGCCCCGTGTCATATATTTATAGCGCTACAGAATAGGGATCGATTGGGTAATCAAGAACGCAGTCATATGATATTTGATCGATTAGGAGTCAGGGAGGTTTCGCTGAGAATAAACGGACAACAGGAACCATCCGAGGATATACAGCTTAATTACGACAACAACCATGTCGCACGTGTGTACCATCGATTGCTGTCATATATGGGTCGTGATCAAAACGTTGACACCGGTTTGCAAATATCACAACTTGATTTTAAAAACCTGTATCCGATTTATTACTTTTCGCTGGAACATCTTGATTTAACGAGACAGTCCGTCGTTGATATACACTTCCGAGCTCGTATAGCCCCGGGTGGTGTTGATTATAGAGCGATTGCTGTCATTCTCAGCGATAAATCAATGCTGTTGGAAGGTGTTGGTGGACGAATGAGAATCGTTGATGCACCAGTGGAAAACATGTAATTGAAAACATAAACGCGTTTACAATAAAAATGTCGTATAGTGTTGTCGGTGTAGAGTTGACCGATGGTCAAGTCAAGAAATTACGATCAAAGTCGGTTAAACAATGTGGAACCACAATAACGTTAAAGCCGTCACAGATGGCAGGTGGTAATCATAAGATATCGTTGACGGCGCGTCAAATAAAACATTTCAATGATGCGATGAAGAATAAAAAGGGTGTTCAAATAGATTTTTCGGCCGCAGCGATTAAAAACATGGAAAAGACCGGTGGGATATTTCCGCTGTTAGCTGCGATTCCAGCGTTGATTGCCGCGGCGGCCCCAGCAGTGGCGAAGGCGGCGGCATTAGGAGCCGTTGGTACCGCGGCGGGAATGGCATTGAAGAAGGCAAGCGGGAAAGGCTATAAAAAAAAGAAACGAGGACGACCCGTAGCCGGAAAGGGTCTAAGACTACCGGGAACCCCGTATTCATGGTACTCGGGGAAGGGTCTAAGACTACCGGGAACCGTTTATTAACGCAAGAGTCAATGACTCCTATGTCTAATTTTGATTTAATAGATGCCGCAAACGCATTAGCGATAAAAAACTTCAGAGGTGTTTTTATGAGGGATCAATTACCAACGAAACCAAGGAATATTGAAACCGGTATAATTAACCTCGATAAATCCTCCGGAGCCGGAACTCATTGGGTTGCATACGCAATTGATCCGCGTGCGATCGTCTATTTTGATTCATACGGGCTAGCCCCGCCGAACGAGTTCATGCGGTATATCCGGGCGTGTTCAGCCCTGGTTTTTTATTCCACGCTGCCAACACAACAATTAAGTGACCCACCGATATGCGGCCGTGAGGTATTGAACGTACTCGCGGCGATTTCATCATCGCGGAAACCACCTCATGTGGTTGTAAACGAATACACTAGTGGGGTCGTAGAGGCCCGGCGGGTTAATTAAAAACACTGTGTTTTTTTACAATAATAATGATTGATATCTGGGGACGACCTGTTTCGGCGCTGAAAGAATCCACGGAAACGCTCGCCACCGATGACATAAAAAAACTAATCGAGGATGAAATCGCTGATACGTTAAATCTAACCAGTGTTGACCCAGGTGAAATAGTTGTATTTCAAGACCGCCAGGGTAAATTGAAATCCAGTAATGTGTCACTCGACGATGTTTTAATACGACAGCGTAATGCCGCCGAGAACACTATCGTGCTATATACCGGCGACGGACGACTTAAATCAGGTGAATCCATCTTGACGATAAATGGAAAAATAAATACACTGGGCGACAATTATATATCCATGTCGAATTCATTAAAAAATTTCTATGATAGATTTAACGCGCAAGCAAATCAGTTCGAGGGAATACAAAAGTCTGTCACCGGTATACAACTCACTACTGCTAGTTTTTTTGGGACCCCGACGGTGACCGAACCAAATCTTGCAGTGATAAAAAATAGTATTTTGGAGTTTACAACGCTGTCGGGCCAATTTACCTCGTTACAAAAAAATGTTAACAGGGTTGATGACACCGTTGATAAATTCTTTGATAGAAAAAATGTCAAACCGGATGAAATTACAATAACTATAAATGATATCACTGCGTATGGGCAGGAAATAGAAACAATCAAAACTGATGTTGCAGCGAACAAGAATAATATAGACGCGCATAAACAGGAAATAGAAATAATCAAAAATAATGCTGCAGCGAACAGAAGGTATATAGAAACGCGTGCACAGGTAATAGAAATAATCAAAACTGATGTTGCAGCGAACAAAAGGAGTGTAGTCGCGCATACACAGGAAATAGAAATAATCAAAACTGATATTGCAGCGAACAGAAGGAGTGTAGTCGCGCATACACAGGAAATAGAAATAATCAAAACTGATGTTGCAGCGAACAAAAGGAGTGTAGACGCGCATACACAGGAAATAGGAACAATCAAAACTAATATTGCAGTGACCAGAAATACTATGACCGAGAATACACAGGAAATAGGAACAATCAGAGCTGATGTTACAGATATCAAAGACAGACTACCGAGAATGACAAAAATAAAAATCCCTCATGAGAACACCATCAACACAGTATACACGATTCGGCATGGATCATTAACTTGGACTCCTACACAGAATATAGTAAATATTACCGCAACTGTTAAGGGCATTTATCGATTGACACTGGTTTCAATGATGCAGTTTAATATATCATCGTCGAGTTCATTCGGGTTTAACAATACAATATCAACAATTATAGACAAGGACGCAACTGAACCGTTTACAATTAGAGCCGTTGATAGAAATTTAACCAGGGCAAACATCACATGGTATGTGGAATTTGTAGCGGATCTAAGTAATTAAAAACACTAGCTCTTTTAAAATAAAAATGACCACCAAGGTAATTGAATCAGAGGTATCACCGACGTCACATCAATATCGATTCAATACCGTAAAAGAATTCTCCGCGAATTTGAAAACGCTTTCCGAACAATACCGTGTAAAAATAAAAAAATACCGTCAAAAAATAACCGCCATCGATGCGGTCGTGTACTCGGTGTCAGGTATAGTAGCTGGTACCGGTGTCATTTTATCCATGGTGACCATGATGGCCCCGATCGCTGTTCCAATCGCTATCTCCGCGGCGACAACAATTGCTGGAGTCGCCAACGCAATCACTAGAAAGATATCATCGTGTTCTCAGAAAAAACTCAACGAGTATACAGTAAAACATCAAATAGTATCCGACGCCTACTCGAAATTATCCGGGTTGATCTCGTTGGCGATAGATAATTCGTTTATATTCGATGTTGAATTCTCCACGATGGTCCAGTTGTATGACTCCGCGATGTCAAAAATCGAGGATTTTCAACTGGAAGCTGGAAACCACGTCGCTGAAACCACTTCAATGGGCTCAAAACATTCTCCTGAAAACAAGCAGGTTGTTAATATTCGGTGTTGAAATTAAACACTAGAAACAGCGAATAATAATAATGTCGCTGAACCCCAAAGGGTTTCAATTACTTCAACGGATCGCGGAGAACACCACTCCGGTACAAACAAGTATGATATCGATAACATCAACGAAGCCAGAATTCAGTGTAAACTTCCCTTCTCCGATTCCAGTGAAGGAAATAGCGCTGGCAATATTGCGAGTATATCACAGTTGGCCTAATATCCGAGCGGATGCATTTAACGGACAACAACCTAATAACTCGCTGGTTTTTGCATGGACAAATAAACCCGATGGGACCCCAGACTGGAAGGAGGTTACAATACCAACTGGGTCATACCAAGTAGAACAAATCAATAAAGAATTTCAACGCAGAATAAAATCGATCACAGGAAAAGAATCAAAAATCGCTATTACGGTTCATGAACCGACGTTATCGTCGACGATTGAAATAAGCACACCGGGGTATATGGTTGATATTTATAACAGTTCAATAAGAACCATACTAGGTTGGCCCAAGAATCCACCTCATGAAATCCCCGTGGACTTGCACACAAATGCGCAATCATATCACGAGATTAATCCCGGGTATCGAGATGATTTGTCTATTATAAAAAACACGTTATTACCCAGGTTTATATTTCAAAACAGGAATACCATGCAATGGTATTTTCCGTATAAGGAAACTCCTGAATCGTCTGCCGTGGTCACAGTTAATTTAAATGATATCGCTAGTACTTTTATCGAGATTAATCGTAATTACCATTTTCAACTAAAACAACTGCGGAAAACAAAAGCACGAAAACACGTTGAGGTGTTAAATCAACTCATATCAGACATGGAATATATTAATGAGCGAATCGTTAAAACAATATCCGCTAACAGCGATGATAATAAACAAAAATTCCTAACCGAGTATAATATCACAGAAGCCGATTTACCTGATTTTAAGTTTACAGAATACAACGCGCCAGAACTAAGAAGGTATCTTAATGATTTTCTCGGTCCATCAATTATCCTCAGACACGATAACGGAGATGGTGGTAGGCATATTGCTCCATACAACGTAAATATCGCATCGGTGATAGCAATCAATCTAGTGTGTGATGTTATCGAAGGGAGTTACCAGGTAGATACCAAGCAATCAAATCAAGCTCAACAGGGGTATATCCTTTATTCATTTTCACCAACAGCCCCTCCCGGATTCTTAATCGTTGAGAGCCCGATTAATCCGGTCTATATGCGATGCCATAATCGGTTTTTAACAAGAATTAATTTCAGACTTACTGATCAGTCAAATAACCTAATTGATTTACAAGAGGAGGAGTTAGTGATCACTCTGTTTGTAAGATCATTGTAAATAACTTCTTAGCAGCAGGGGGGCGAAGACATCGACGCGGTCGTCACGCTTTTTTACCGGACGCTGACGACGCTGGGATCGGCGCGCAGAAAGTATTAATTAAACCAAATGACGATTGGACGACCCACCCGACGACGACGTCGTTTTTTTTTTACCGGGCGCTGACGACACCGGATCCGCTGAGTGCAGAAAGTATTAATTAAGCCAAATGACGATTGGACAAAATGTCCGATTCGCCCCCCCTGCTGCTGGTAGAGCTGATGTTATGCTTAACCATGACAATCATAGATCATTGTATTTACTTCCTTATGGAAATCAAAGTGAAATCTGTTTCTTTAAATGATCAATCTTGTTTCAATATGGTAATTGTTTTATGCATTTTTTTCCTTTTCAGGTTCATGTAAGGTGTCAGTTGGCATAACCCTTTGCGATAATGCATGGTTTTGACTTGGTGACAGATGATAAAGAGAGTCATTAGTCTAGATTATAGTAGATACGAGTTATCCTGCTCTCACTAGGACTAAAATGAGTGAAGTGCTATTCAAGGTTCTCATTATTGGGGATCCCACAGTGGGAAAGACATCTTTCGTTCAGAGATATGTGAACAATTCCTATCGAAGGGACTACAAAATGACAATTGGAGGTAGGTATTTCATATATCAAGGTGCTAGGTTAGCATGGTGGCAATTCATTGGTTCTGGCCATTTATAGTACAGTCAAACTGTCCTAATGACCACCTTGTTTATGAGGCCACCTGTCTGAAGAGCAGTAATCAGTACCCATGTAAATGAACATGTATGTAGGAGTATGCATGATTTCATTGTTGATTTTATTCATTAGGACATAATGTTGAAGTACAAAAATACATAATGATGACCATACAGGTGTATTACATTTTTATCATATATATTGAACAAAGACATGTCTTACAAACTTAATCTTGTTATAATAATAGGTAAAATAAACATACAGCAAAGGAAATAATTACAAGGTATGGCATGTACATTGTCAATGGCTAATATTTGTAAAAATGGCTGCAGTGGGGTGTGTGGAATCAGTTCAGTTTAACAGTTTCATTTGGCTTATTGTGTACCTTGTACAGATTTAGACATTTTTGGGTCAACATTGCAGCCTTTTTCTAAGAGACCACAAAGTCTGAATCCATAACAAATGCAGTAGATGCTAAATTAAACCCTGTAGTAAAGGACCACCTGACTTAAGAGAACACATTGTATTGGTGACCATATGTGGTCTTTATTATTATCAGACCGCTCTGGTGGCCTAGTGGTTAGAGCGTCCGCCTCGGATGCGGGAGGTCATGGGTTAGATCCCTGGCCGAGTCATACCAAAGACTTACAAAAATGGTACTAACAGCTGCCTCGCTTGGCGCTCAGCATTAAGAGGTTAGTGTTAGGACTGGTTGGCCTGGTGTCAGGATAATGTGACTGGGTGGGACATCATGCTACATGTCTGCGGCATGATGCCCCAGTGCTAGACATCACTATAAACTGCCACATTGCAGACATCGTAGCGATATGACTGAAAAATTGTTAAAGCTACGTTAAAAATCAAAATCACATCACACATTATTATCAGTATTCTCCACCAGGTATGTGTTAAAATACTTAGTAATACTCTGCTTAAAAAAACAGTATAAATGGTGTGTGAATTTGTGATTTGACGACTCTGACATATGATAAATGGGCAGGATCTCATTGAAGACAGTGAATTTACAATTATCTGCCATTCTCTTTCCTGTCTCAGGTGAGACCAAATTTATTATTTTTGTAAAATTGCAATAGTAAAAGATGTGCATACTTTGAGAAATTTACTTGCTAAAAGTAAGAACCTCAAATTTACATGCTAATGTAATTTTATGGATTCTTCTTACCTTGTTCACTGATGTATACCATTATTCCAGCTACAAACTGTGTAGACCCATATTTACTGCCATTGCATAATGTGCTGATAGGTCAGGGTCGATGCTGTTCGCTTGTAAATATGCATTGGTTTGAATAGCATTGATCAAATCTACTGGCTTGTTATGTGATGATAGATCTAGGTCTACACTGTACATATCCTGACAAAATTTACATATCACATTTCCTCCAGATATATAGTTATACAAAATGTCTCTAGTTGCACATAAATTCTAACATTTTTTCCTCATTTTTTTAATTATTTTGTATTTATCTATGTGTTACACATGACATCATTGGGATTTCTGCCTGACATAAAATTCAAAAATTATTCTTCAAGCAGTCTTTAATTTGTTACAAGAAAAACTGTCCCTCAAAGAACCAACCCCCCCCGAATTATGTATGTTTCAAGAAATTGTAAGCAGTCAGTTTCAGTTTGTAGTGTTTTCAATTTTATTTGTCACAGACATTGTCATTGCAGATAAAAACAAGGGGGAGATGTCAGTTAATTAGAAAACTACAAGTCCTGTGGTATATGCATAACATGCAAGATTGTTTATCATGAATAATACATACCACTTTCAAAAGGGGAAAAGAAAACAGTTGCTAAAATTTTGACAGCTGTGTCATCAAAAATTACATGTCACTGAAGGTTGAAACTAGCATGTATTCTTGCTTATGAGTCAATTTCATATGAAAACGGTATAGGCCCAGATCTGCCAGCACACAATGCACCAGCAGATCTAGGTCTTTGTTTTACTAATTACTCCAAACAAACTGCTTAGACCCAAATCTGTTAGCACATTATGCAACCAGAGATCTGCATCTGTGCTATTTTCCAGTTGGTCTGTACTTATTAGCAAGTAAAGAAGGTAATATGAGAGCTTGCCAGTATATCATACAATGATCATTGGCGTTTCCCTGAGATGTACTTGAAGCATGATTAGAGGATGCATTTAATGCAAGATTAGAGGATGTACTTAGTGCATGATTAGAGGATGTACTTGAAGCATGATTAGAGGATGTACTTAGAAGTTAGTGCATGATTAGAGGATTTTTTTACATGCATGATTAGAGGATGTACTTAATGATTAGAGGGTGTACTTAAAGCATGATTATAGGATGTACTTGTAGCATGATTAGGGGATATACTTGAAGCATGATTAGGGGATGTACTTAATGCATCAGAGGTCTCGCAAGGATGTTAAAACTAGGAGTCTACGAGTCCCACCAGCAAAAGTTGCAGTCCCCTTCCCAAAAACTATGAAAATTAGAAGTACTGTTGGTTGCTATTGAGTTTAATTTCTACATTCTTTATAACACTGACATATAGCACTTGTTTGTCTATCAGAGTGAAACTGAATTTTGTCAAACCAAAGAATGTCTTATTCCAAGCACTAAGCTAGGCATCACACACTTTCTTACACTTGGCTACTGTCCTATCCGAATTATCAATTTTAGCAACTTTAGCACTCTTCTGATTCTCATTACAGTCTTTGTAAGTTTGCTGTTTAACTCCAAAATACTTAATATCCAAATTTGCGAATGGCATTTTGTTTAAGTCTGAACATGTCTTGATTCCAGACTCATGGGCACTGCTTTATCCGCTACATTCGATAATGAACACAATAATGAAAGTTGAAGTTGTTTATTTGATGTACTTCTACAAGTGACCACACGTATATCTCTAGGTCTTTCTTCCTTTGAATTCAATCACTGTAAATATCAGTACATTCTCCCACCTGGCTGCCAGTCAAGGCCTTTGAACTTGCCACCAAGCTGTTGCATCATGTTCTTTTGATGTACTCTTATTATGGCAACATGTACATCAAAGGGTCTTTCAGCCACTGAATTCTGTCATTGTAAATAACAGTACATCTAATTGATCAACACATTTTCATACAAAGCAGGTGGCTTAAGCAGGACTGACAAGTCTTTGAATTTTGCCACACACCTATTACATGCGAATGGTGGACACCTACCTCAGTGATTTTCTGCGTTCTAGATAAAACAATTGGCATCCAGATATGTGTGATTCAGCATTTCTGAGACCTCAGATGTATGATTAGAGGATGTACTTAATGCATGATTAGAGGATGTACTTAATGCATGATTAGAGGATATATATTTAATGTATGATTAGAGGGTGTACTTAATGCATGATTAGAAGATGTACTTAATTGATGATTAGAGGATGTATTTAATGCATGATTAGAGGATATATTTAGTGCATGATTAGAGGATGTACTTAATGCATGATTAGAGGATATACTTAATTCATGATTAGAGGATATACTTAATGCATGATTAGAGGATGTACTTAATGCATGATTAGAGGATGTATTTAATGCATGATTAGAGGATATACTTAATGCATGATTAGAGGATGTATTCAATGCATGATTAAAGTATATACTTAATGCATGATTAGAGAATATACTTAATGCATGATTAGAGGATGTACTTATTTCATGATTAGAGGATGTATTTAATGCATGATTCGAGGATGTACTTAATGCAGGATTAGAGGATATACTTAATGCATGATTAGAGAATGTATTTAATGCAGGATTAGAGGATATACCTAATGCATGATTAGAGGATGTATTTCATGCATGATTAGAGGATATACTTAATGCATGATTAGAGGATATACTTAATGCATGATTAGAGAATATGCTTAATGCATGATTAGAGGATATATTTAATGCATGATTAGAGGATATACTTAATGCATGATTAGAAGATGTACTTAATTCATGATTAGAGGATGTATTTAATGCATGATTAGAGGATATATTTAATGCATGATTAGAGGATATACTTGAAGCATGATTAGAGGATGTACTTTATGCATGATTAGAGGATATACTTAATGCATGATTAGATGATGTACTTAATGCATGATTAGAGGATATACTTAATGCATGATTAGAGGATATACTTAATGCATGATTAGAGGATATATTTAATGCATGATTAGAGGATGTATTTAATACATGATTAGATGATGTATTTAATGCATGATTAGAGGATGTACTTAATGCATGATTAGAGGATATACTTAATGCATGATTAGAGGATGTATTTAATGCAGGATTAGAGGATGTATTTCATGCATGATTAGAGGATATACTTAATGCATGATTAGAGGATATACTTAATGCATGATTAGAGGATATACATAATGCATGATTAGAGGATATACTTAATGCATGATTAGAGGATGTACTTAATTCATGATTAGAGGATGTACTTAATTCATGATTAGAGGATGTATTTAATGCATGATTAGAGGATGTACTTAATGCATGATTAGAGGATATGCTTAATACATGATTAGAGGATGTACTTAATTCATGATTAGAGGATGTATTTAATGCATGATTAGAGGATATACTTAATTCATGATTAGATGATATACTTAATGCATGATTAGAGGATGTACTTAATGCATGATTAGAGGATGTACTTAATTCATGATTAGATGATGTACTTAATGCATGATTAGAGGATGTATTTAATGCAGGATTAGAGGATATACTTAATGCATGATTAGAGGAAATACTTAATGCAGGATTAGAGGATGTACTTAATGCATGAGTAGAGGATGTATTGAATGCATGATTGGAGGATGTATTTACATGCATGATTAGAGGATGTATTTACATGCATGATTAGAGGATGTACTTGAAGCATGATTAGGAGATGTATTTAATGCATGATTAGAGGATGTATTTAATGCATGATTTGAGGATGTATTTACATGCATGATTAGAGGCTGTACTTAAAGCATGATTAGGAGATGTATTTAATGCATGATTAGAGGATGTATTTAATGCATGATTTGAGGATGTATTTAATGCATGATTAAGGGATGTATTTACATGCATGATTAGAGGATATACTTAAAGCATGATTAGAGGATGTATTTAAAGCATGATTAGATACATTTAAATGCATTATCAGAATATGTACTTAAAGCATGATTATAAGATTACTGAATGCATGAGCTCAAGATGTACTTGAAGCATGATTAGAGGATATATTTAATGCATGGATTAGAGGATGTATTTAAAGCATGATTAGATATATTTAAATGCATGATTTGAAGATGTACTTGAAGCATGGTTAGAGGAATCCAGTTATACATGAACCGTGATTAGAGGATGTACATAAAACAAGATATGAGGATTGCATGAGTGTTCTTTATTTATAACATGATTTAAATATTATGATTAGTGTCTAAATAAGTGTTAATGGTTTCTGTTTCAGTTGACTTTGCCCTAAAAGTGATTAAATGGTCAGACAATCAAAATATCAAACTTCAGCTGTGGGACATTGCAGGTATTTAACCATGTCACATTAATAAAAAAATCTAAATGTGTGCAAAACTGTATACGAGGTAATTGCCTTGTAATTGATGGACATGACAGCTCATATCGTTATATCAAATTGCCTATGATTTGTTTATACATTAGGTATCAAATAAACACCTTCACAAAGTAAAAGGTCAATATGTCCAGTTTATGGATTGTTTCTTTGTCAGGCAGTCAATAGATGTGTTGCCAGCAAAGTTAAGATTGTTACAGCTGAACTGCATGAAGGCTATACTGCTCACAGTTAGCTGGTTAAATGGGTGTTTAGATAGGACAAAAATAAATATCAGCCCTAGTTACACTGCTTGAAAACAAACTACCCATCATGTCATGACATAAGTATAGTGATGAAAGTGGGAACCTGTCGCCATCCTTGCAGTCATGATTTGCTGTATATTACTATGGGGCAACATGCAAATGAATTTTGTTATATAGCTGGAAGCTGTGCACCTCATAATTGCATCAATTTTGGGCTCTTCTACAGTGAGTTCTTTACAGGAGTTTGCAATTACAGTCACATCAAGTCATATATCAGTGACTTCCCAGCACGTACAGTTCAGTGTATGTGGATACTTTAGGCAATCTTACATGGAAATGCATTCACTGTGCATTATCAAGGATGGAGTGTGAGCATGGCTTTGGACACCAGAATTGATTAAAACAAAGCTGCATACTTGTGATGAAATTATGAGAATAAATCTTGTTTGTGTTGAGAAAAAAGACTTTGATCCTGTGTCAGCAGTGTAGAAATGGGATTGAAATTAAAACCGACATATGTATCTAGAAAACAAAGTGAATGTTTTTGCCAGACTTATGAACTTTAAGTGGATTTACCATAATGCACAGTCCATTTGAAAATTATTTTTGACACAGGCCCAAGACTAGCAAATTAAAAAATAACACAAGCTTAAGATCTATCTCTGCACCAATATTATGTTCAGAAATATGGGTGCCGAGCTACAGTTTTATATGTTTTGCTTTATTTGTCTTACAGATTAGAACTATGGGCAGAGTTCAAAAACACATAGCTCAAGATGCAGACAGAACAAGAGAGATAAATCAACTTACCCTTCAGCCATGAAGTGCTGGACATAATCTTGCTCTGAAGCAGCTCCGGCACCCAAGTTACCACCACAAGACTCGGCATTTTTGGCAACTCCCTCTACCTTGCCTCTTGAGGTTCGATTTGATTTCTATTGCAGAAAAGCAAGGGACAGAGCTGACAAACAGCCAAGTTCCCTCTTACTCCGAAGTCATACGGCGGACAGGTTACATTCCATAAACTGTCTCAAACTGATGATCCTAACTATCCTTCCAACATGCATGGAAATGGTTTCCATTGTAACTGGCCTAGGACATATACTATCCTTCCAACATGGATGGACTGTTTCCATTGTAACTGGCCTAGGACATATACTATCCTTCCAACATGGATGGCCTGTTTCCATTGTAACTGGCCTAGGACATATACTATCCTTCCAACATGGATGGCCTGTTTCCATTGTAACTGGCCTAGGACATATACTATCATTCCAACATGGATGGCCTGTTTCCATTGTAACTGTCCTATAACATATACTATCCTTCCAACATGGATGGACTGTTTCCATTGTAATTGGCCTAGGACATATACTAGGGATCACGAAGGGCCCAAATATCAATATTACGGGCTCACTTACTAACAGCCTGGCTTCCAGTACATCAAACCAGACTCTTGTAGACATGTGCAGGGATCAGTCTAAACCTCATACCACCTTGAGACAGTCATTCAGCACAATGCCATGAATAGTTCCTCACGCTTTAACAGATGTCGCTTACTCTGTGTGTGTGTGTGATTAGGATTTTTAACGTATTTTAACAATTTTTCAGTCATATCGCTATGATGTCTGCAGTGTGGCAGTTTATAGTGATGTCCAGCAATGGGGCATCATGCCGCAGACATGTTGCATGATGTCCCACCCAGTCACATTATCCTGACACCCGGCCGACCAGTCCTAACACTAACCTCTTAATGCTGAGCGCCAAGCGAGGCAGTTGTTAGTACCATTTTTGTAAGTCTTTGGTATGACTCGGCTAGGGATCGAACCCACAACCTCCCACTTCCGACATAATGTCACTTACTAACAGCTTGGCTTCCAGTACATTGAACAGGACTCTTGCAGACATGTGCAGGGACCAGTTTAACCCTTATACCACCTTGAGACACTCATTCAGCACAATGCCATGAACAGTTCCTCTTGCTTTAACAGATGTCGCTTTGCAATTTCTCCACAATATTCCACCAGAATAGACTCTTTCTCAGTGATTGTCTCAGTGCCACAGTTTCAATTCAGGGTGTTCTATGGGTTTAATGATTGATATGCCTCGCCACTCTTTACCAGCTAAGTCACAAACCTTACAGGGGACCTTAGCCTCACCTCATGCAACCAAAAAGATGTTGCTTGTACTTCAGGGCTGTCATTTGTTCAACTCTATTTGATGGCATGAGTAGATTCAGCCTTCCAAGCCTTCATTAAGGACCTTTTCCACCTTTAACCCCTCGAGTTTTGTCCTCCTCTTTCTCCCACTCCAACAACAACTTGGACCAGAGCTCCAGCATCCATTGATCTTACAACAGAATAGAAGAGTCTGACTTCAATTACTTCAACAGGTTTGGAGAGTTCAGATATTCAGACCCACCATCATCATCAGCTTGTCAGCAGTTCTTCCTTTACCACACACCAGTCTTTCATTTGGAAAGCCCAGCAGTTGACAGTGATATCGCTGCTTTGGGGATGACTGTGCCACACTCAATATGTTTGGACCTGATGGCCTGCGATAATACTCAGCAATTAGTATGCAATAACGTTTCCATGGCTAAATTTTCAATTTTAGTCTCTATGCCTGTCTTCCAGCAGGCAAAACATAGCTTATCTTCTCCCACTTCAAGTACCTCAGATCAGGAGTGACCCGAGTACTATACAGAGCCACTCTACACACTTTGGCCAATGCTTAACTGAAGATACAAATTTACAATTGGTGGAAAGCGACTCGGTACTCTCTGCCTGCTCATTCCTGAAGGACCTTCATAAGGTCAAGCTAAGAGCACAACCTTGATCCCTTCTGTTCAACAGCCAGATTGAAGAAGTCTGCAAACAAGCCACCCAGGAGACCAATATCACTCTCTCCCACAACCACATCATCAATACAGGTATCCTATTGAAGCCGCACCCAGTGAAAGCCACAGTTCTCGCATACCAAAGCGGATATAGTACTGAGTGGGTCCTATCATTTGTTCCAGACTTTTCTTGGTTCCAAGGCAAATGTCACTTTGTATCGACCTCAGCGTCCTCAGTCAATTTGTTCATGCTCCTTGGTTCTCATTGGAAACACCAAAGTGCATTTGAATTCTATCCACGAGGGAGACTCCACCATCATTGTGGATTTAAACAGCACATACCTTCATTTGCCTATTCACAAGGCTTCCAGGATAGGAACAGTGAATTTTCTGAGTATTTCTCTAGTGACAGTTGGTTTTCTGAGTGTTCTTTAGGGACATTTCATTTTCTGAGGTGCTTTATCCAGTGGCATGTAGCTTTTAAAACTGTCATAGAGCTGTCACTGAAAAACAATGGTTTCACACTTCCTAAGCCCACAAAATTAATTAGGATGTATGTTTTTAAAATGTATTAGGCTATATAACTCATTTAAAAATAATACCTATTGAAGAACACAATAAATGATATCTGTTGAATGACCAGTTAGAACACAATAAATAACATCTGCTGAATAACAGGTTAGAAAACATTGTTAGAGAGTGATAATTACAATTAATTTTTTTTAAAGTTTGTTTTAATTGACAATGTTGGAAGAAGAACATACTCTATGATGATTTTGTTCATAGCAAACAAGTTTCAAAAGCCACTTGTCGATGTGACAGGTACTTGACAAATATTTAATTAAGTTCTGATTAGACTCGTATCTGTCTTATGGCATAACATTTATTTAACATCTAAGCATGATTGGCATTTCAGGTCAAGAGCGATTCACCTCCATGACTCGAGTATACTACAAAGATGCTCATGCATGTATTGTGATGTTTGATCTGACACAGAGAACAACATTCCAGAATGTAGTGAAGTGGAAAAAGGATCTGGACACAAAGTGCACATTGAAAGATGGATCATTTGTGCCATGTCTTCTTTTAGCAAACAAAGTAAGGGCATAACCAGAGGCTTATCAGTAGCTCTCTTTTCAAAGGTACTGGCACAGTCAAGAATCTTTTATCGCCAATCCATGGTTAGTTGGTTCCTTTGTGTGTTATTTAGTTTCCACGGCTTCCAAGACCACAAAGACTGCTACCATGATCCACTATCAAATTGTCCGTGGGGCCACATACAGAATAGTTCACATCATTTAGTTTCAGGGCTGTTTAGCCCTGAATCTCAAAGCAAATGCCTGCTTTTAGGATACCAGAACAAAAAGAAAGTATTTTGTTTAACGAAGCTGCCGCCTTGATGTTATTTGACAAAGTGCCAAATAAATATGTATAAAAACCAAATGCCACAAATCTCGCAGCATATATTAGCCAATGACCAATGAAGAGGTTGAAGAGATTGTTGGTTAGTGAATATAGTATAGTGGGCTGGAGTACCATGCTGGTGGAACAGAGTACCATGCTAAGGGTATGATGCTAGTGGGACAGATTACCATGCTAGTAGGCAGGGGTATGATGCTAGTGGGACAGAACCAAGCTAGTAGGCAAGGGTATGATGCTGGTGGGACAGAGTATCATGCTAGTAGGCAAGGGTATGATGCTGGTTGGACAGAGTACCATGCTAGAGTACCATGCACATAGGCAAGGGTATGATGCTAGTGGGACAGAGTACCATGCAAGTAAGCAGGGGTATGATGCTAGTGGGACAGAGTATCATGTTACTGGTATGATGTTTGTAGGACAGAGTACCATGCAAGTAGACAAGGGTATGATGCTGTTGGGACAGAGTACCATGCTAGTAGGCAGGGATATGATGCTAGTGGGACAGAATACCATGTTAGTAGGCAGGGATTAATGCTGCAGAGTACCATACTAGTAGATTCGTATGAAGCTATTGGGACAGAGTACTGGGCTAGTAGACATGGGTATGATGCTAGGAAGACAGTACTAGGCCACTGAGTAAGGGCACTGTGGCATATAGCCAAGAGTACCAGACTCAAATAATTCAATATTCGTCTCCTGGGGACCATGAAGTGTGCTTGGTATAACTTGTAAGAATTTATTTACAGTCAGTAATAAAGCATTCCTATGGTTTGCCATGGAAAATTTTCATGCTTGTTATAGCTTGTAACACTCACGCCACTATGCCCTCCCACCTCAGCTGGAGGACTGAGACCTAGTCTTAATTGCCAGAATTTGTTACAAATGATTTCATGCTGTAGCTGCATACATAAAGATTGGTCAAGAAATATATCAGAAGTTATTTTTTGTGAAATATTCGTTGAAATTCTCCCATAAATCCTGGGTAAGATAGACAGAATCTATACCCTACATGCAAATGGCTACCACACACAATTTGCCACAGTGCATGAATTTCTACCCCACAGTTTAGCAGACCTGCCAACTGTCCTGGTTTATAAGCTTGATTCTAGAGAATGAGGATATAAAAATGTGGGTAACATTTTACCATGATAATTTCCAAGATAATGAAAGCTAGTTGAACAGATGAAAAAAAGTAATATTTTTGTAATAGTTTTGGGGCTGTGAACAAATTTCTGGTTTAAACAATTGCTTTGTAGAAGTTTCTTGAACTTCAGTCTTGATTTTTTGATCAGTAGATTTATCTATATATTCATTCACAAGTACATTTGTCATTGATAGATTTCATGCGCACTACATGTCTCACAGACTGGAGAGATATTCATGTATGTGTGCACATCTGAGATTCAGTTGATTAGTGGTGATTTTATGAAACTAATATATTTTCTATAAACATTTTGTTTCCAGTTATAATATTACTCATCAACCATGAACTGAAATTTGTACTGGTTAAAGACACGTGTACACTCAAGCTGGTAAATTTTGTTTCTCAAGCTGGTGAACTTTGATTGGTTCAGCTCATGAGTAAACTTTTGCGACCTACTTCCTTATTCTGTCTTAATGATATTTTTTCTCATCTGCAATATTTAAATTAAAATTTCTGTTTGTTGAATATTTTTTATATAAATAAGAATTCTGGCAGCTGTGTTCTTTGATTTCAGTGTGATCTCAGCAATCGTGATGTAGAACAGGGAGAAATAGAAGACATGTGCAAGGAACATGATTTTGTTGGTTGGACAGAAACATCTGTGAAAGAGAATCTGATGATCGAAGAGTCTATGAGGTATAGATGATCTTTCATGAGTGTCCATTTGATAGAACATTTATGCAGAATGATGTTATGTAACAAAATGCATGTCACACTATGGTGTAACACCTTGCTATGCCACACAGCATAATCACTCAGTAATGCCAGGTCCCTATGTTATTGATAAAAAGAGTCTCAAACTTGTATTCATTTTATATGAAGTCTGACAAATTAGTTTAATAATACACTGATTCATTCATTTCTAGCAGCATATACAAAGAATTATTATATGCTCATTTTTTTCCCCGTTAACTTTGCATTGTGAGAATCGTTCAATATTCCCCAATACTGAACGCACGCGACAATACACATATGGCATTCACGTGAATAAAGGAACTACTTTCTTTTGTAAATAAACAATGGACTCAGACGCTAGCACTTTTGATTTGTAAACAAATCATGTACACTCGCGTAAGAGGTTCTTTACGTCGTGGTTGTTTAAATTTGTTTCTGAATGAACTAAAACATGTTTCGTGGACTGCAAAAAACCCCAGCTGTCTTGACATTTTGCGTTGATACAATGTTACAGATTTAGGCTAGCTACATTATATAAAAGACGGACGATTATGTCCTTACAAATAACATACAAGTGACAAGATAAGAATGGCAAAATAAAATATACTTACAGTTTTGCATCCTGAATTTCCTCAAAATGTTTTTTCTTAATTCTGCAAATCCGAATTACATGAGCCATGTCATATGTTTTCAATTTGGATTACACATTTCGAAAGTATGCTGTAATTTCGATGATAAGTGCAGTTGCATCCTCCTTACTGCAATCAAAATGAAATACACATTAAATTCCATAGCGTTTTTTTGAAAATTGCAATTGAAAGACTTCATATTTTTCCCACGTTATGATTTCAAACATTCAGTGACAGAAACAGAAACACATTTGCAGACGTAAACATGCTTCTCCCGCACCACTTCAATCCGATGTATTTCATGTATAATTTGCACAGATGAATCCAGTCCAAAATCACAAACTTTCGTCGAATCGAAACAAAATACCAAAATATATTCACTCCAGATCAGATGGAAAAGTCGTTGCAATGTGCATTCATTCACAATATGACTGCAAATTTAAATTTTAACACGACACGCCATTTTCTTTCGAAAGTTATGTCGACCGCGCGACTAAGTTCAAATTTATCTGGGTGGAGCTATGTGTGCATTAATAATGATGTCATTTTGTAATGTCAAATCTGCACTTGTGTATTTAGTTTGGAATACAGCATTCATTCATTTACGTTGTTTCTTGTAGTGTATTTTGTTTATATAATTAAACCTTAGGTAGAATAAAAAAACTGAGCATATAATAAAAAGGTTACTTCATTTGTATGGGAAAATATGAACTCGTTTTGCCAGAAGGATATACTGCACTCACAGGTTCATGCAGTATTCATTCTGAAAACTCGTTCATATTTTCCCATACAAATGCAGTAACCTATAAATCTCTCATGATTACAAGACATATTTTGAACATAACTCCCAACTTTTGTATTACATACGTTGATTGTAAAACTACTCAAAGTCTCAGTAATACTATAAGTATTCACAAAGCAGTGTCAAATTTTCAATGAATTTGAAAAGGTTTTAATTAACCATTGTTTTGGATATTGGCAGGTAGTAAAATTGGCACTGTAACTTTCAAGAAATAATGGCTCAGATCCTGCATATAAAAATTGTGCCAAACCGAAGGAAAAAAAACAATACAAGATGATCTTTTATTACCTTTGAACTTGATATAGCAATGAGCACTAAATTATCTTCCACAAATGATCTTCCATTATGCAATGCTTAAGATAAGCTTGGATTGTTTTCCTGCCCCTTCTTTACCTTAACCCATATGGCATCTAGATTAACTGAAGCAGGGGACCAGTCTTCAGTGTTAGCTTTAATTAATGCTCCACAAAATTATGCCAGCTATCCATTAATTTTATCAGTGCTTTATGGTGTGAAAAAGTCTAAACTTGATCAAATTGAGGTGAAAAAGTAACAACTTTATAAAGTTAATTTGTTTTTAGTTCAAATGTAACATGTTTTTGTCTCCAGAAGATGTATGCTATTTTAACTTATTTATGCTAAACAGGAAATACACTGTGGATGTCATAGTATCACTACACCAACTACATTCTGTCAACTTGCTACATGTTTATGGACATGTTATGTTCAGTTAATAGCAAAACAAGATGGATGTTCAGTTATATCTATGTCCTATGATGTTTAAGCATACATTTTCAGTCATAATCAGTGTTTCACATGCGTTAGATCTGTTTGGATTTTTACAGGTTGTGCTTTTGCTATCCAACCATGTGTTACTTTGGTTTTCAGTTGCATTGCTTTGGGTCCCTAACATAGGAAATCACTTTTAATTTGTCTGTTTTTTGTTTTTTGTCCAGTTTGTTCACAACAAATGCATTATAATGAGGTTTACCTGTAATAGTGCTATAATGAGATTTACCTGTAGTATTAGTGTTATAATGAGGTTTACCTGTAATAGTGTTATAATAAGATTTACTGTAATATTAGTGTTAGAATGGGATTTACTTGTAATATTAGTGTTATTACAAGATTTACTGTAATATTATTATTATAATGAGGTTTTACCTGTAATAGTGTTATAATGAGATTTACCTGTAGTATTAGTGTTATAATGAGGTTTACCTGTAATAGTGATGTAATAAGATTAACCTGTAATATTAGTGTTAGAATGGGATTTACTTGTAATATTAGTGTTATAACAAGATTTACTGTAATATTATTATTATAAAGAGGTTTACCTGTAATAGTGTTATAATGAGATTTACCTGTAGTATTAGTAATACAATGTGTGTGTGTTTTTGGATTTTTAACTTAGCTTTAACAATTTGAGACATATTGCTATGATGTCTGCAGTGTGACAGTTTATAGCAATTTCTAGCACTGGGGCATCATGCAGCAGACGTGTTATCAAGTCCCACCCAGTCATATTATCCTGACACCAGGCCAACCAGTCCTAACCCACACCTCTTAATGCAGAGTGCCAAGTGAGGCATTTGCTAGTACCATTTTTATATGATTCAGTCAGGGTTCAAACCCATGACCTGCTTCTGAGGTGGATGCTCTTACCACTTAGGCCACTGGAGTGGTATAGTTTTAGGATGAAATTTGCCAGTTTTAATAGTGTCATAATGAGGTTTACCTGTATAATTATTCAACTCCATTCATCACACTTTGGTTATGTGTTTGTTAAATCACTGTTTTGGGTCAATTAGATCTCTGTGGTGTAAGTCGTGTTTCATTTAAGTGGTTCTAGTTTTGCTAGAAATAAATGGGTACAGTGTTTGCATTGGAAGTGGCAAATATGTAATCTTATTTGCATCCGGCACTGTCCGTATCATGAAATTTGATTGGTTAAAACAGTTTACAATGGCAACACACTGAAAAGTTTTTAACTCCAGGTCAGTAATAAAAACAATTATGATATCACTATTAATTATACTCTTATTTGGTTATCCCCATGTTCCATGCGATCCACTTCATAGGTAACAATGGAAAAAGGTAATTAATAGTTGTATTACTTCATAAATTAACATTTTCTATTTTTGTCATGGCTGCAGACCATGAGAATTACTATGAAACCACTCACAACTTGATATGACCTTTCTTTTATTGTTGTGTAATTCTGTTGCCTGTTTATTAAAACGTAGATTGTGCACTGCTATTTAGTAGATTAAACTTCACTTAAATTCTGAAATAGAATTTCAGTTTTTTAATCACTATATTGAATGTAATATGGCTTACCTAGTGCATCACACAACTAGGAGTTGTAATTGGCATATCCTGCCTCCTTATCTGAAACGGCTCATGTTGCTGAAATTAGCAGTCAGTAAAATCAATTACTCATATTCTTTTCATTGGCTCTGTCTCAATACAGTAGTCCCCCTCTTATAAGGCCACCCCTAATGCAGCAGGGAAGTGGCCTTATAATGCGGGTGGCCTTTCTAGAGGGGGATGACAAATGCAAATAGCAAATACATATGAAGAAAGTCACAAATATTTAATATTTTCATTAAAAAATCACATGCATGATGTGAAATAAATGTAAAACAAACTGTGTCATCATTTTCAAAAGAATGCTATGAATAACCATTGATATAGTTTTAAAACTGTCTTTATAATTATGTTACAGATCACATCATCTGTCACTTTGTTGGTAACAGTCAAAAAACAAACCAGTCTTGTCACATTAAAAATATCCTTGCTGTCATATCCCCTGCATATATCGTTTAGTCTTTTGTTCCAATCTTCGACAACTTCATTATTAACATCAGCTGATTCTCCACTAAGGGCAGAACACTTAATATTGGGTCGCACTTGAAATCTGTGCAACCATCCTTTACTTGTGGTAAAGTCATCATATCCCAATTCAACTGACAGAATTGTTGCTTTTTCTTGTCATTCAAATCAGGATACAAACATCTCCTGGCTCAAACAATCTTCCTTTCTTCGTCCATTTCACCTTCCCACTTCTGCAGAATTGTTTCATTATCTTTCACGATATTGTTTATCTGAGTCTTCCTGACATTAGTTTTCTGCAAGGATCCTTGATGTGACCCCACAGTGAGAGAAGCCAAAACGACTTCGATATCTACCATTAACATCACGCAGATTTGACCTCGCAGCTGTTAGGATTCGTAATTTTTACAATTATTGTCAGTAGTAATAGCCACTGATTATCAAAGTGAACAAGCTCAACATCTTACTAAGGGAAGCCATAAAGGCTATCAAACCATTTTCCTGTTGACTTGGGTATTGTACATCGATACTGCCATTTCTCAGCTGTTACAACTGTTCAATAATTGTAATCTTAACAATTATCAGTGACTAAACCAGACATCTTATGATAACACAGCAGTAAGGCTAATTGGATTACATGTATGTACCCTTTTGTATGGATTAAAATTTGAGTCTTTCTCATTTTTTATGGAATAAATTTGGCTTCTCGTGAGGCATAAATGATATAATATTAACCTTAGTGGTAAATGTACTTTATTCAACACTTCTTTCAGTAACGAAAACCTGACATCGGGGAAACAGAAATCGGATTACTTAACACACGTTATGAATAAAATACTGGTTCTGGATACATATTCAAATAAAATGCGGCCGCTTGTGAGGGGTAAATTTTATATTATTGCACTAATATGCTGGCCGCTGGTCGCGTTAGCCGGGTGGTCTTTCGCAAGTGGTACTTTTGAACACAAACTCGTCGGTGCCAATGGATTCTGGCTGTAAGGAGCAGGTGGCTGCTGGTCAGGGGGGCCGTTCAAGAGGGGGATTACTGTACATTACTGCAATATACAATCCTGATGCAATGGTTACATGGAGAGTTTAATGGAGGAACTTTACTAAGTATATTTAGGCTTTCTTTACATTTGGACACATTACATAACATATTTTATTATGTTCAAAATGTGGTTAATTGGTTTCCAGTTATGCAAGTAAAATATTAACCCCAGCATTGTTGTAACGGGTAAAGAGTTCTGCTTGAGGAATGCATAAACTAAAGTTTGTAAAGCTGTATTAAGTTGGTGTCACTCACTGAAAAGTTTGCTAACCTAGGAAAGTAAAGAGGACTTTGACTGCCTCAATACATGGTGATCTTATTTTTATCAAATTTTACCTTCCTGAAGTGTGATAAAAACAGTTTTTGACTTAAATAGTTATTTTCTTTTGTCAGGTTTTGTGTATTTATTGATGAAGAAATATGATTTAAAACATTAAGAGATCAGTACTTTCACAACTCAGTCCAATTATTTGTACATGTTGATAGTGCCTCAGAAGAATAGGGTGTCCGTCTCACTAATAATGGGTACTCTGTAGCACTTTTCCTCCTGAATGTAGCACTTGTAAAATCTACATGCATAAAAATCCACCAAAAAAAACCTGTTTTAAAAAAAAATGTGATCTTATGATATGCCAGATATTCTTACAAATCCCCAAAAAAGGAACACATCGCTTTGGAAACTGTATTTCTATTCCTAAAATGAATTGCAATAAAAATATTTCAGCACCAGCATAACCTGGTACCTTTTAGAGTGAAAATGTGACAATCTCCAGTTCTTAAAAAGAACAACTTCCAATTAAAGCAAATTTCTTTTGCTATTAACTTTTTGGAAACATACAAACTGAAAGTTTAGATTTTAAAAAAGGTGGGTTTTTTGGTCTATAATTTACATGGTTTGTGTGAGCAAAGATTTTATATATATATATATATATATATATATATATATATATATATATATATATATATATATATATATATAGTTGGGCCTAGATAAATCTATATGTATGGTTGGGCCTAGATAACACTATATAATATGGTTCAGCATAAATAGTATTGGGATTTGTTGTGATAACTATGGTAGATCTGTCTTTTTTACTACTTTCAGATTTCTTGTAGAAGAAATGATGACGAAGCATGCTGTTATGGATGCTTTTTCCGACTCATATGGTTCTTCAATGCCACAAGGAGAAAGAATTAGCCTTGGAGCCAATAACAATGCATTGACTCAACAGACTAGATGTAGCTGCTGAGTCAGGTATACGTTTCAAAAATATAAAGCTATAAATTTGAAACTGGGGATGCAGAGTAAAAATAGACTGGTACTTCTTCAATGTGTTGATCATAAAAGAATTTTGTGATTTCAAATCACAAAACAGTGATTCATATAAAAGGAAAGATGACCTTACAATTTGACCTTGAATCATATTAAAATGACCCTAAAATGATGGACTTGTGGAATAGTAGCAAAATATATGATTTTTGTGGTAAAATCTGGATATCAACTTGACTAGATGTTTTGATCCAGGTTTTAATATTAGATTCAGGGGCTTTGGTATGAGAACAAGACTAACTATACACGTGTACATGAGATGCTTTAATCTGCCAGTATGTTTCATGTAAAGCACCTGCATAATCAAGCTGTTGCTTGTATTTTGTAGCATTATTCTAGAAATGTCATCCATGAAAAAAGAAACATCGAAGGTGATAGGCCTCTTAAAATGTTTAGATATTAAGATTCTTGGCTGTGCTTGGGAAGAAAGCAGAAAGCACTTATTGGATATTTAAAGTTTTTGGACATTTAAATTACATGTATTACACACATTTAAATTACATTTGTTACACATTTAAATTACATAAATAGTTGGTTTGATTATTGATCTTGGCTGGAGAGATGATTGCCTGTGAAGGAGTCATTGACTTCCATATGGTTTGGTATTTCAGTAAACTGAGGTGGTCTAAGTATACTTTACAAATTTTAGCCACATCAGCATGTTTAAATTTTTCAGATGCATGTTTTCGAAATCGTCATTATCAGCACATGATATTTTGTTACACCTTACTAAAAAATGGTCTAACTTGACTGCTGTACTGAGGGTTGGCAAGTCTGCAATATAGCACAGTGTAGAGTTAATTTAGCTGTACTAAATCATTTGTAGCGATCTCATCTCATGACTAATTTCTGTTGAATATATTGGTGATACTGTTGTCTCAGAAATTTCATGAAGCAGTGATTTAGATCATATGAAACTACTTTTATGGACGTTTGATTTTTTAAAAACATACTCAACAAAAAACAGAACCCTATAACAGGACAGTCTAATAAATTTCTTACATTTGCTTGCAAATAAATATTTTTATATAAAAAGATTAGTTACAATAAGAGTTTCCAGTGCAAGCTTATAAACACGCTGTTGCTATGCTACGTTTATGCAGATGAAGGATATACGTCTTCTGTCTATGATACTAAAAGAAGGGTACCATATGTATTTGCCTATTAGAGGAGTCAGGCTGTAGACTGTACATATCTAGATCTGTTGTCACATAATGCACTGGAAGATTTGGACGTTTTGTTAGGAGTATTCAGTACAACAAGCAACAAAGACCCTGATCTCTCTCAGCACATTATGCAACAGCAGATCAGGGTCAGTACTGTTTGCAGTTGGACTCTACTCACTTATAATCGAGTATATATGCTCGTCTTTAAAATTTGGTAAAATAATTCAGGACAAATTTAAAGTTACGGAATGTCCAGTCTGTAAGATATTTTGTGTTTTTAAACTTTCTCAAGATATTTCTTCACTGTAAAAATTAATATGATTTGCTATTTCATGTTTTCATTCCATATTTGTACACTTTACTGTACCGTCTACCTTCTTTGTCACAAATCGATGAGTTATTGCACTTTATTGTTTACATTATGACTAAATATATTTACAATATGAACCTTATTTGAATCATTCTTTGCCTTGAGATGAACAATGTTTTCATGGTGAGTTCATGATATTTGTCAGTAATGGATAGGGGTGAAATGATACACCTGTGCTGCATATTGATACAATTCATGATAGACCGTCTGTAATACAATACATTTTCAATACACATACAATTTGATGGTCTTTTCATCATTAGAAGTTCTGTCATTGGCAGGGTGGTGTTGTTTATACGTGCTGACATACTGGTTGTATTTTGTATGCATATTAAAGACACCAGCTTGTCATCTGTTCATATGCTACTCACATCCTTGACAAGATGATAAAATTACTTCCAAACAGACTACCTGTTTGAAGCGGGCCCCGAGTAGCTAAGTGGTCTAAAGTGCTCACTGTTACGGATCACTGCCATCTCACCTGTCTGCGTGGGTTGGAGTCTCGGATTCGGTCTATGTAGGTATGTGGGAAAACTTGTCAGTAGCTTCTTGTGGGTTGGTGGTTCTTTCCGGGGTTTTCCTGGGTTCTTTCTTCACCATTAATACTGGCCCTACAACAACAACAACAACAACACCAACGTGTTTGAAGTTGGTGATTTTTATTCAACCTTTTGGGCCACTTCAGGTGGCTCCATTTGATCAGATGCATGACTCATCTTGGTCACAAGCCCATTGTTTTGCACTGCATGAATGCATTTAAAACATTTTATTACTAATTTCATGTCTTAAATTTAGAGGGCATTATAGTGTTATCCTCAAAATGGAAGATGTAGTACAGTTTCCTCAAGGAAAATCTTATCTCTATTGTTTTGTATCTATTGAGTTTGGATGCCGATACTTCAGGTGTGTCATGCAGTAAATAAGCTGCAGTTGGTTCTGATTGGTGGTTACTCTTTTACTCTGAACAAACATTAATGAGAATTGAATACAGCATATTTCACTGCTTGACAGTGGAAGTGTAGCCCTCATATTCAATATAAACAACAGCAGAACTTTGTATGAAAATGGTTATTAAGTACATAAATCATATATCAGTCTGGAATGTCTTCTTTATACTGACTGAGCCTAATGATGAGATAAAATAATCAGCATGGAATTGGCGGATGAGGACATATTTCATACCTTGTCACTTTGTGTTTTTAATTTATAACAGGTGAATGGGTATTGTCAATAGTTTTTCTTTGTTACAGATTTAAATAAATATATCTCCCTGCTATGTTTGTCCAGACAAATGTCTGTGCCTGCTATACCCATTCAGATATAAATGTGTCTGCCTGCTACAGCTGTCCGGACATAAATAAACGTGTCTGCCTACTTCTGCTGTCCAAACATAAATAAATGTATCTGCATGCTACAGCTGTCCAGATATAAATAAATATGACTGCCTGCTACAGCTGTCCAGACATAATTAACTTTGTCTGCCTGCTACAGCTGTCCAGACATAATAAATAAATGTATCTGCCTGCTACAGCTGTCCAGATATAAATATATATGACTGCCTGCTACAGCTGTCCAGACATAAATAAATATGACTGCCTGCTACAGCTGTCCAGACATAAATGTATCTGCCTGCTTCTGCTGTCCAGACATAAATAAATGTGTCTGCCTGCTTGCTTTGTCTCAGATGAATTCTAAATTTAAAGATGAAAGAGGCAAATAACTAATAAGTATTCATGACTTCTGAAAATTAAAGTAACTTAGAGTATTGTTTGTGTCGCTATTTGAATATCAGTATCTAAAAATATATCAATTAACCGTTTCACCCCATATAATGGGGTCAGATCACCTTTACTCTTATTTCAAATGCAAGAGGATGTAAATGTGTATGGTGAAAAATGCATATTTGCCATGCTGAAATAACATTGAAATGCCAAACATAAAGAGATTGATAGTGAGTGATGCTTTGAGTCGTTAATGTGCATTAATGTTAATCAAACTGACATTTAATCAAATATTTTTTTTAAATGTTAAAGAATTCATGATTTAATTGTGTTATTTTTGTATATGGATACATTTTACAATTTATAAATTTTAGTCCCTCATCGCTTAAAAAATCTTGTGTATTTAGTTTTGAGCAGGGATATCTATATGTTTATTGTATGATTGTTTATATTGTCTCATTTTATCATATTCTTCAATGGATATACAGTATAAACTTGTTACTGTCTCGTGATTACCGTGTTACTAAGGTTAATGTACCCATAAGTTATGTAATACATATAATAAACCTCACAAATGACATCATGGTGTCATGTAAGACAGAGGAGTAAAAACCGGTGCATCAAATATTTTTAAAATGTTATGTAGTTCTATCAAATCAAATTATGTATTTTTTTTATTCTGTCATTAATGAGCACTCTTAAAAGCTCATTTTGAATTAAATTTATGAAACTTTTAAAATAATCTAATATTTTGCTTCTCAAGGCATGAATGAAAAAGAAATTTGACTTGTTTCATTCATAAATTTAATTAGAATGAGCACATATATTGAATTTTCTATATCCACACCTCATTAATTAAATTTATCCAAACTACCTGTTCTCCAAACTGCAAATTTGTATGTTAGGAGGCATTATTTATTGGAATGTTTTTGGTCTACTAGGAGCTTGGATAAACTGTTTGGTTATACTAATAATTTGCCGTGTGAAGAAAAAGACAAGATTTGTGATGACTAAAGGGATTAGCTGTTATTTTGAAAAACATACATTTTTGTTTGTAAAGTTTATATTTTTCCTTTACTTGGAAAATATGGGACAGTATTGGTATTACATTTTGTGACAGAACCTATTAGGGTTCTACTGTCACATGATAAAAATCTGTTAGGATTCTTCTCTCTTTCAATAAAAGCCTATTAGGACTCTACATTTACATGATAAAAGCCTAATAGGACTATACTGCCACATGATAAAAGCCTATTAAGACTATACTGCCACATGATAAAAGCCTATTAGGACTCTACTATCATGTGATAAAAGCCTATTAAGACTATACTGCCACATGATAAAAAGTCTATTGGGACTCTAAACTGTCATGTGATAAAAGCCTATTAAGACTATACTGCCACATGATAAAAGCCTATTAGGACTATACCACCGCATGCTAAAAAGCCTATTAGGACTGTACTGTCATGTGATAAAAGCCTATTAAGACTATACTGACACAGGTTAAAAGCCTGTAAAGGGTTCAGATGTCACATGATAAAGTCAATTAGAACTCTGATGTTACCTGATAATAGCCTATTAGTACTCTGATGTCACCATCTGAATTCTTACTTAAGTCATTCTTTTTTCCCAACTCTATCTCAACCACATTAAATGTTTTTTATTTGTGCATACATTTAGCTTATTTTGGTAATCAAACTCATTATCAGTAAAATCTATATTCTTAGCGTTAAGTTAATCTAATATACTTTATAATAATAATGTTTAGTGCAACCTAATTGCATTGAATTTTGATGTAGTGAGTTTCCATTTTAAACAAAGTGCTTATTTAACATGTTTAAATCCCATTGTAATTATACAGTATATACTCACCTTTAACTTGGGTCCAGATACAAACATCATAGAACCTGATCTGCCATTGGACTGTTGTTTGTCTGTCTTGTTTTAACAATTATTCCTAACAAACTACATTGACTCGGATCTGCTGGTACATTATGCAATGGCAGTTAAGGGTCTATGTTTGTTTTAATGATTGTTCCATACAGACAACACAGACTCTGATCTACTGGTGCATTATGCAATGGCAGATCAGGGTCTATGACGTTTGCACCTGTATCTGACTAGTATGCTAGTGTATCTGGTACATTTATTTACTATGAATTAATTTTGTTTTCATGGATATCATTTTCTGGTGGTGTTTTTAGTGAAATAAATTGAGTGGGAAAGAAATCCTGTTGTTTTGAACAAAATGAATATTGTTGAGTGGGAAAGAGATCCTATTGTTTGAACAAAATGAATATTGTTCATTTGGTCTTTAAAGTTAATGATTTGTTGCAACCATCAAATTCACATAAAAAAAAGATAAAAATATTGAGAGAAAAAATTCTGTATATGGCAAAGTTGTGCTTGGAATGAGAAGTAGTACTGGTCTATCAAGAATGTTGGTTTTGAAAAGATGTCTGTATTTTGTATTTAAAAATATATTTTTATAAATTTTTCCCTTTTTCCTTTGATTATACAAACTTGTGTCCAGTACTTGTGACGGAACCGGTGAAAGGTTAGAATGACCCTGGCCTGGAGATTTAAAAATGAGTTCAAGATTTTGTTTTATCCAATCATAAATGGTGTTACTTTCAAAGGGTCAGGTAGGACAGAGAACCAATAACAAATGATGTTGCATTTGAATGTTCAGGTAGGACAGTGACCCAATTTGTTAATATAGGCATGTAAATTGTATTTATGGTTGTGCAGTTGAATTCAGTTCTACTTAATGCAAACTTTGTAAACCTGGAATATTAATAAATGTAGTAAATGTTTTACTGTTTGTGCATTTATATTATAAAATGTCTTTGTATCATCCATATTCATACTATATTGAGGGATGGAAATGCTCCACAGTGTCCTTTTGGTCTTGTGAACATTTATTCAAATATTTTTGTTCAGAAAGAAACCTCTTCTAATTTAAATACAATATCTACTTTGATCAGCTCTAGAAACTAAATTACTTTCCCTGTTTCTAATGTTAATGCAGATGTTTGATTTATGTGAAATACATGTAGATTTCATAATCCTACCTTGCAGTACTGAAGCAGACAGAAACTGTTTTCCAAAATTAAGAGTTACTCTCTGTATTAAAAAAATAAAAAGTGCATTGATTCTAGCAAGACAGAGGAAATCTGTTCCTCCAAATTGCTGCATGGATATTGAGATTTCTAGATATCTGAGACTTAAGTGTGTTGAGAAAACCACTAACCATGGATGAGTCATCATTAACCTTTTCTTGTGACTTGGGATCAAACTTATGATCTGAATGGTCCAAAGCAAGTGTATTAATATAGATCATACCTGGTTTGGTATTGTTGAATCTTTGTGAAACAAGACCTTTGATGGCAAAACCCTGTACAGTAGATCTAACATGATGTGTAGTGATATGATGAGAGGACTGGTTCTAGTCTTTAAGTTTAAGTACTGAGTGAAATCCAGACCAGACCTTACATAATTAAATACTAAAATTTACCATATGACATACTGCTAAAACTTAAAGCAAGTAACTTCAAATATATGTGCCCAGTCTGGCTAGTACTTGTATGCCCAGTACTTGTCTTACTGGTGCTTATATGCCCAGTACTTGTCTGACTAGTGCTTATATGTCCAGTATTTGTCTAACCTTGTATGACAACCCCCAGTTATGTCTAACCTTGTATGACAGCCCACAGTTGTGTTTAACCTTGTATGATAACCCACAGCTGTGTCAAACCTTGTATGACAACCCACAGTTGCCTAACATTGTATGTCAACCCACAGTTGTATACACCTTGTATGACAACCCACGGTTGTGTCTAGCCTTGTATGACAACCACAACTGTGTCTAACTTTGTAGAGTATATGTTTAAAATGACCTGACCCATTTGGCATGCAGGACAATCAATAATTGGTTGGTAATATGTTCAAAGAGTATAAATAGGAGTCAGTTTTGAAGGTCAACAGATAGTGGTGAACATTCCATAGTTGCAGATACTAAATCACATTAAGAAGATAATTAGGTTTAAAACTGTTAGGACCAGTGAGGCCATCTTAATTTAATTTCTTTATTGTTGATAAAATTTAGTCTGATAAATCCAAATCCAGTCAGTTCAATCAATTCAGTTCACTGCTATTGATCTTTACATAATGCGACAGTACTGTTGTGCAATATTGGCAGCAGTCTCCCACCACATTAAGAATTTAATCTTTACTTTAAAAATACATACATTGCAGGCCATTGTTTTCTTTTTTTAAAATTATAGCCTGGGGTTATGAAGGCCAGAATATAAGTGTGTGTGTGTGATTTAGATTTTTTAATGTAGCTTTAACACTTTTTCAGTCATATCGCTATGATGTCTGCAGTGTGGCAGTTTATAGTGATGTAAGCACTGGGCATCATGCTACAGATATGTAGCATCATGTCCCACCAAGTCACATTATCCTGACACCAGACTGACCAATCCTAACACTAACCTCTTAATGCTGAGCGCTTAACGAGACTGCAGTTAGTACCATTTTTAGAAGTCTTTTGGTATGACTCAGCTGGGGTTTGAACCTACAACCTCCCGCATCCGGTGCTGATGCCTTAACCACTAGGGTGGTCCAAAAGAATACAGTAGTATACACTACATATAATTACATATTCATGGTTTTGTTTTGCTTGTGTTCATTCAGTAAATACACATAGTCCTGAATAAATAAATAAAATGTCCTAAGCTGAAGCACTTTTGAAGTTGTTATTACAGTTATACAAGTATACACTTACCCACCCACCCCAGTCTGTTACACTACCATTACAAATAAAACCTTTTCATGTCAGAATGCATCATCCAACCTAGGTTCCACTTTCATACATGTCTAAAAGTTGTCCGAGTTGAAACGTCTGTTTTACATGCTTATTATTTATAAATTACTGGATATGCTCGCTTATGAGTCTGAATGCAAACTGCACAGACCCTGATCTGGTTTTGCATAATGCACTGTCAAATCTGGATCATTGTAGTTTGCTAGGAGTAATCAGTAGAACAAACAACATAGACCCAGATTTGTAAGTACATTATGCTATGGCAGATCATTTTGTTCTTTGCAGTTTGACTGAACTTATAAGCAAGTATATATGTTAGAACACTTTTTAAAAAAATACATATTGAAAGAAGCATGTTACAGTACTTTTATTGAAAATACGTATTGAAACTAGCACGTTATTTTAATGTTTGTTGTTAAGAATACTGACCTCAAATTGGATTTAATCAAAATTTTAGAGAGAGAGAGAGAAAATATAGTATTGAATATGTACTCAAGTTGAGAAGGTTTATGAAAGTGAAGCTAAATTTCTTGGCCAACTGTCCTTGGATTTGACTTTTAGGTTGAGTCAGCCAGCTTAATTGGACCTGGTTTTTTATTCTTATTAGCTCAAATGTATCTTGTGTTGATTTAATCGGTTATTGTTTTCGGTTATCTTTATTATGTACATGACATGTGACTGAAGTGTTTGCTGAATTTCGTCACTTTGTATTATCATCACCCGGAAAATGTGCTTGTATACATAACTTGCTATTGTCTGTGAATTAAAAATCCCAAGTTGTATTTAAAATACATTTGTCAGTGTTTTTCTTATATTTACAACTCACTAGATTATGTTATACTTCATGTTCGTGATGTTCATTTAGTCCCAATGCAACAATATCACACGCCATGTGTGAAAATCATGAGAAATAAATAGAATGTAGCAATTATTTGCTCATGGCTTGCAATGACGCCAATAAAAGTGCCACCAAGATTTGGGCATCTTCATACGTTCCTAATCTATCCATTTGTCCCAGAATATCTCATTAGCATGATTATATAAAAATCAATGTAGACAAATGTTTTTATGCATATGTAGATAAAATGATTAGATTTAAACACATCTTGTGTGAGGGAAGTGGCAGTTAAAACTTGCCTAGAACATCATTATTTTCATGACCTTGACCATATATGTTGAGGGTCTCCATTACTGATTAACTTTGCTAGTTAAGTCAGTTCTTGAATTTTAATCTTGTGTGAGCTTTACACGTTGTGACAATATTGGGAGATACTGTAGAATAAACGTCGGTGGAGAGCTCCAAACATATCTAAGTGAATCTTGATGATATAAAAATGTATTCCAAGTTTGTTCAAAACTGGGTCAAAAATATAGTTTTTTGGGAAGTAAAACTTATTTTAATGATTCAATACTTAACCATGGATATTGTAAAAGCTTTCTTTTTTGTGATGAAAAAAACATACTGTCCGTTTGATGTGCATACATCCTCCCTTAGAGTGAAGAACTGTCAGTATGATGCAATTCCTCATGCAGCTCATTTGTCCCTGCTATGTTATATGCAAAACAAGCATAGCTAGCTCATCTTTTTGATAGACTGCTGCTACATCAGGACATCAGAGCGGAGTGGGAGGAGAGCATTTGACAATAGCCATGGGTAAGTATTACATAATTAAAATTAGTTTTACCTAAACAAAACTCTATTTTTTAATAGCAGCAATCGCTTCCCCATGGCTGAATTTATCAGGAAGGAGGGTTGGCTAATGCTCCATTAAACTGATCGAAAAACAGAAAATAGAAAACACCTTTGGTGGAGAGGTCCATGTTATGGAAGGTTGGTTTTTCTCATGGCCACATGTTGTGCCATAATGACAGGACCCAGAGAAAAGATTCCTACGCTTTGTTGTGATAATGAGTGGAGATAAAAGGAGGAAAAGGTAGTATGGAAACGCCAAAATGCTGCCTTCATCATGTCCTCCAAGGAAGAGTGATTAAGGTAAGCCCATGAGGTAGCAACAGCTCGAACCTCATGGGCTTTACGTTTCATAAAGGAAAGTTCTTGATTAGTATGAGACTGGTACACTCTTTTGATTTTGGTGACAATCCATCATGAAACAGTGGCAGCTGAACTGTCTATGGAGCCCATGAGAGGGAGGAAATGATGCTTCCTACCCTTTTTTTCTTCTTTGGATGCCTTAAGATAGAAACGGGGTGCCCTCGTGAAACATAAAAGCCTATCTGTATCATCTGCAGCACAGATTCGACTGAGACTGGAGATTTCTAGTGAGCTATGGAAGGTAATTGATATTTGGCTAAAAATCATGGTTGACAGTGAAGGGAAACCAAGTCATAATTCCCATTAAACCAGAGACAGCCAGTGTCGATAGATACTGCATGAATCTCACTTCATTGTCGCGCTCAGGTGAGGGCAAGTAGAAACATTCTTGAGAGTGAGGTCCTGAAGGAAGCCTCACTGAATGGTTCATAGGGGTTTTTGTTAAATGACCATAAAACACAAGAAAGATTCCATCTAGGCATAAGAGCATGAGACAGGTCTCTACAGCTTAAAATACTTAGTAAGACTGGCTAGGTGAGAAAATTTAAGTGTGTTAGAAATGGCAGCTCTATAGTCCTTGAAAGTCGATACAGAGCATATTTTGTTGCCAAAGAGAAACAAAAGGAAATCATTCACAGAGGTTATAGAGGGGCAGCTAGGGTTAACACATTTCCCACTGCACCAATCAAAGATTCTCCACCTGGCATTGTAGACCTTGGATGTAGAAGCTCTCCTGGCCTGAATGATGCAACTGGCAACTTTGCCCAAAAAGTTGTTCTGGCAGAGAGATCGCTTGAGATGATCCAAGCATGAAGGTGGAGAATTTGTGGGTTAGTATGGAGGAGGGATCCCTGGTGTTGTGACAATATCCTCCTGAGAGGAAGAGACCTGTGTCGAGCGATCAAAAGGTCTAGAAGATCATTGAACCATGAGTGCTGAGGCCACAGGGTCTATGAGAATGATCTGAGCAGAGGATGTTCTGACTGTGCAGCACTTGAGGAATCAGTCCGAAAGGTGTATCCATTGCCCAAGCTCCTTGATGCAGGACAGGAGAAACATAAAATGGGAGTCTGTTGTTGAGCCTGGTTGCAATTAGATCCACTAGGGGCCTTCCCCACAGCAAGAACAGGGAGTCTGTAACATAGAGGTGAAGAGTCCATTTTGTGAGGATGGCTCTGCCAGTTCTGGAGAGACTATCTGCCTCAATGTTCTTTTTGCAGGGAATGTGTTAATGTTCTCTGTGGTGGCCCAGCACTTGAAGTTCAAGACTTCCACACAAAGAGAAGGGACTTGTGTGCCTCCTTGATATGTCAGAGATAAACTATGACGGACGTGTTGTCAGAGGAAACCATGACACATCAGCCGCTTAGTCTCTTGATGCACCCTTGGAACGCTAGTTATACAGCCTTTCATTTCTAGGTTGTTTTTGTGGAGGGATGATTCGGACGGGGTCCAATGTCCCTGTAGAATTATTCCCTCTGGTTCTAAATGAGCGCCCAAATGGAATCTGAAGCGTCGGTGAACAGATATGAGTGGGGTTCATGCATGATGACTCCAATCATGAATCTGTCCCAATTCAACCACCACTGTAAATGGTGATGAAATGCTGGTCCTAGAAAGATACTGCTTGTAACATCTCTCAGGACCAGGATTTGATCTATTTGAGCCAGTAGAAATCTAAGTTCTGAATTGTGAGGAAATTCATCCCCATGTAAACAAAGGCTTATGAAGGAGTGAGTTCCAATTTCTTGAGGTTGGGCAAGAGGCCCAACTGAATTACCATGGACTAACAGCAGTACAGATCCTGATGAAGGGACTGGATCTGAACATTGTGGATAAGCCAGTCATCGAAATACTGGATAATCAGTATTCCCAGTAACCATAGGTATACTGTCACTAGTCCCATAACTCGTGTAAAAGCTCTGAGTGAGGAAGAAATTGGGAATGGTAGGACCCCAAATTGAAAAACTTGCTGCTCCAAGCAAAACCGGAGATATCTGGGGTGAGGAGGAAAAATGGGGATGTGTAGATAGGCATCCTGAAGGTCTGTGAATACTGCCCAGTCGAAGTGAATTTTGGATTGAGGAGATGGTCTCCATCTTGAAAGGTTCTTCCAGAAGAAACCGTTTTAAAGGGGAGAGGTTGATTATAATGTGAAACTTTCCACTTTTCTCGGTGACTAGGAAGATACGAGAATAGAAAGCGGGTGACTGATCGTTCATGACCCTCTTGACTGCCCCTTTTGGTAAAAGGATGTGCACTTCCTCCCTCAGCTTCACCAGATTGGGTTGGTGAAAAAAGATGGGGGTCCTGGATAGAAGATGTAGTTACCAAAACTGGAGTCTGTACCCTTTGTTCACTATAAAAAGGATCCAACCATTTTCCGTGATGCTCGACCAGACCTTGGAAAAAAGGCCTAGGCAAGCACCGACAGGAATGCCTGGGAGAGGTATGTGCGGCAGGAGAATATTTTTGTCTCTAGAGCAAAAAGGAGGCTCACTTTCAGGTTGCATATTGGACTGAGGCTTTGTCCACTTGAAGAACTTAGCTGAAGGCCGTTGGTTGCAATTCACATTGACACGCTTCCTCAAAGGACCATGAGTGGATGTCAAGGATCTATGTTGATGATCCAACAAGTCTTGAGATGCCACAGAAGGAATGAGGCCTCCGAACAAGAAGTACCTTTGAAGAGTCCAAAGCAACCTCACGGTTGATGTGAAGAAGTTCCGCTGACAAAGCCATATAAACAGACAGTGCATGCCGAGATGTCTTGGCCACAGCTTCCAGCACATGTTGAATGGTGGCTGGTTCAAGGACGTTTCCCTCAGCCTACTAAAAGAAGCAGCTGAGAAGAGGTCAGCACAAGAAGCTATTGTGACAAGCAGTCTGACTTTCTGTTCCATAGTTTCAATGTCTGTAATCCAAGGCATGCCTAGGTTCCATTTGTAATACCCACCTTGGCTGCACCGGCATCACGTTGGGGAGGTTCTGTGGATCACTTTGGGGAATGTACCCGATAGCTGGCAGAAGAGACCAAGGGTTGCAACGTGGAGGAGGGAACAGTCCAGCCTCGATGCAGTCGAATAATAATTTGGTCTGTCAAAAACCTCTCAGCAATTTCCTCAGTCGCTGAAGAATGAGGAAGGGGGAGGAGGTCTGGACGAGGTTGAGCCTTTTGGACTGTGTGGCGGGTATTGGGTACAAGTCAGGGTGTAAGAGGCTATAAACTTCATTTATTACCTTGTAAAAAGACCATACTTCATTTTCCACATCTAACAGATAAAGAAGCAGGCGCAAGAGCAGGCATCACTTGAGCTTCCTCCTTGTCGAACTCATTAGAGTCTGCCACAATGAAGATGGCATCATCGAGGACACTCTGAGCTGGAGAGTGTGTAGGAATCACTAAGTCCCTAGTATGTGAAGATGGTATAGGAACACTCTGCGCTAAGTTCCATACTGGTGAGTAGAGGCTGAAGGAGAGGCAAGAGCTGTAGAGAGACGAGAATGTCTGTCAGTCCTGGAAGAAGTGATGCCTCTAGCCTTCCGAATGGTTTCCACCTGATGATGAGGTGATGGCGGGACATGAGTCGCAGCAACGTCTCTGTTATGAGGGTAAGTTCCAAAAGCCCAAGGGGGGATATATGACTAAGGCCCCTGAGGTGGAGGGCCCCACATCCCATAGGGATTCATTGGGATAATAGAAAAGGTGGGAATACCGATTCGATCCCCTGTCCTAGTCTGAGCCTGCGAGTTTGGACTCCCAATGTTTACAATGAGGTGGTAGAGGGTGGAGAGGGGTGAAACTCGGTCTGAACCCTATCACCATACCATGAGGCCTTAGTGTGATGCATCACTGTGGAAGGTGTGTTGCTGATCCCTCCCAGTGGGAGGGTGCAACACCACCTCAGACAGGGTGGTGGCAGTGCATCTCCACCTCGATGGGAAGTAGCGATGCACTATTAGAAGAGCGGTGCATCTCCTCCAATAAGGGAGAAAGCGACACGCTATGGTATAGGCAGTGCATCTCCTCCTCAATGGGAGGCAGCTACACGCTTTGGAATGAACGGTGCATCTCCTCCATGGGAAGTAGCGATGCACTATTAGAAGACCGGTGCATCTCCTCCAATAAGGGAGAAAGCGACACGCTATGGTATAGGCAGTGCATCTCCTCCTCAATGGGAGGCAGCTACACGCTTTGGAATGAACGGTGCATCTCCTCCATGGGAAGTAGCGATGCACTATTAGAAGACCGGTGCATCTCCTCCAATAAGGGAGAAAGCGACACGCTATGGTATAGGCAGTGCATCTCCTCCTCAATGGGAGGCAGCTACACGCTTTGGAATGAACGGTGCATCTCCTCCATGGGAGGCAGCGACATGCTGCAACATGGTCGCTGTATTTCCTTAATGGGATGTAATGATTTGCTCGGAGGGGTATTCTGGTCAGCAGACCCCTTATTTACAGTAAAAGAGAAACCAGCAAATTCTGAGTAAGAAGGAGAATGAAGTTTCTTCTTTCTCTGATAAGTGTGGCTGGAGTCTGCAAGATTCCAGCTTTCTGCTGACCATGATTTAAAAATGTACAACGAATTTTTCTTGTACATTTGGAATATTTAATAGTCTGGAAGAGTGTCCAGGGAAGACTTCTTGTGGCACCATTTTCTACAGCATGTGTTGACATTATTCCTTAATATAGCAAATAAATTAGAATATTTATACCGTCAGGTAGAACTCAGCTTGTTTATATATAATGCGTATGGTGTGTAACCCTGTGAACTCTATAGACGTAGTATACCATATCATAAATGTAAGTGTAAGAAAGAGTTCTCTGTTTTACACAATTTTTATTGAGAAAATGAAGTATACATACATACAATAACAATGTGAACAAAATTCAATGTTTTGAATTAAATATCTTATATGGATACAATCACAATCGAGGGTAGTACGAATATGTTCATCAGTATGTGTAGCTTTCATTGTGACATCACAGTGCACGACATTCAATGCAGACTGTACTGGTTCACACCTTTAGGTTCATTTTGTCCAATAATGTAGGTGTACTTTAACATTGATTTTGCCTTATGCATCTCTCAGGACGTCTAGATAATGACCTTCCAAAGGAATATGGATGTATACGAATCCAAATGAAGTGAATACTTGCCACTTAAAGGTATGTAGAAACAAATTCTAAAAAGACACCCATTACTGAAATAGTCGGTGTTGAATGCATACATGACCAGTGTGACTTGTACTATAATGGGCACGCTGTCCTTGCATATTTCTTGACTTAAGTGTCATAGTAAATGTATCCGACCCCTGCGGGTGTACACGAAGTAACCCCAAGTCCCTGGAGGAAACAAACCTGGAGGGAAAAGGTTACCAATTTAGGAATAAAAACGAACGGATAACGTAACACCATTAGATATGATTGTAGAGGCCAGGTCGCAAATGCGGTTAGAAAACACTGCAACAGACAAATTTTCTCTGGTGTTTGGCACACGTCTGATCACATCAAAGTGTTTGAAAAAGATGAACTAGCTGTGGTTGTTTTGCACATATGATAGCAGGTACAAACAAGCTGCATGAGGAATTGCATCATAATGACAATTCTTCACTCTAATTGAGGATGTATGCACATAAAACGGACGGTATGTTCTTTTCGGCATGATTGTTGTTGTTGTTGTAGGGTTTAACACCATTTTTCAGCACACGATAGGCTATACATGGCAGCCAGTATTAATGGTGGAGGAAGAACCCAGGAAAACCCCGGAAAGAACCACCGACCCACGAGAAGCTACTGGCAAGCTTTCTGACATACCCACATTAGCCGAATCTGAGACTTGAACCCACACAGACAGAGGGGAGATGGCAGTGATCTGTAACGGAGAGCGCTTTAGACCACTCAGCCATTCGGGGCCCCCTTTTCAGCATGAAAAAGAAAGCTAAACAACAGCTATGGTTAAGCTTTTGCTGCTATTAAGATATAGTTACCTTAAGTTGTAACAAGCTCAGCCAATCAAATCCTGCTGATGAAAGATCGCCTCATTAATATGCATACATTTTGCTTATTATCAAACTCACCCAAGAGCTTGAAGATATAAAACACACATCCCAAGTTTGATCAAAATTGTATCATAAATATGGCTTTTAGAATGGTAATGAGCTAGGACAATTAAATGCAAGATTATCTCATTAATATGCATGGATCTTGTACATTATCCAACCTTGATGATAAAAGACAATGGTGGGTTTGATGTTGCTAAGTTTGTCGAGTTTTCATTCAAACAAACTTTATGTGGGGGTGTCAATGGGATAAGGGATAATTTTAAAAAATGCACCATTCTAATTAAATTTTTAACAAATTTAGAGCATTTGAAACCTTTTTATGGATTTAAATGAAGCATAAACTATAAAAAAAAAGAAACATTATTTGCAACCTTAATTTGATTTTGATCATAGTTACATCCCTTTGGGAAAAAATTTATCCCAAAATTTGTTATTTTGTCTTTCATCCAAATTTATTTTGGGGTGAGGTCTTCTCCCAAAAATATAGGGTCAACTTGACAGTTAAAAATATGTTGGTTGGGTAACCAGAACCACACACCTTTTTATTTGGCCTAAAGAAGAAACCTATTGATTTTATGGCCAAAAGATCAAAGTTACCACATCAAAAGCAAAAATTATTGTTTCTTAAATTTTTTTTAAAGAATTATCAGACTTAAGAGAGGTACCACCTTTTCTGAATCCTGTGATCATGACTGGACCTCAGAGCAGCTTAATCTCCATTGCCCTTTCCATCATGAGAATTAACAACATAGTGAAATGACTTAATCCAGGAACTGACTGCTCATTATGTCGACAACGTTGGACCAAACATATGGCAATGCATATTACTGAATGTCGCTACAGGTATGCTTAAATGGAATTTAAATTAAACTGACTTTAAAAATCGGTTCAAACTTTCGAAATCTTAAATTGTATGCATGTCAGCTCATTACATAAAATTTCTGAACACCCAAAACTCGACATCTCTTATTTTTATGAAGGAGATCAAATTTTTGTGCTGCATTTTTACTATATACAAACATTTCTTCCACATATTAGATGCCTCCAGAACAAGGGTCAAAGAGCCACAAATTTAATACTGCATCTAAACTACATTAAAATCTGTAAAAGAAAATATTTTCAAATTCTCTTTCCACAGATAAAAGCCTTATAAGACCTTATATTGACAGCCTGTGAAAATCCCAGCTCTTACAGAGATATTATTTATTTGTAAAAATGGAACATATGCTGTGTACTGTTGGCTGCCTAGACAAAATGGTTTCAAAGATTATTGCAAAACCTGATGCAGCACGTGTTTGTGCAGCCACAGATAATTCATTTTCAGGCAGTTTATAATACTTCTAATAGGTTTCAAAAACTTTATAAGGACTTCTAATAGTTTTCAAGGAGTCTACAAGGACTTCTAATAGATTTCAGGGGTATTTTTTTTCCCTATGGAAATTGAACTTTTACCATAGCACTATATGGAGAATATATTTTGCCAGCATTCTCAATTGTGGAACACATTCTAATTGATTTCACCCTGCAAAGCACAAGTTTTATGAAGTGAATTCAATTAAGAAACTTTATAATGATGTTCTAACAGAAATTCTTGAACTTTGAATGCTGTTTATATAACAAATTTTGCCTGTTTGTTTCTCAGCCTCATAACTTTGTAATGGTTAAAGAGATTTTAATGAAACTTTTTTTTCAAATATAAACTATGACTAGATGGCGTTTCCCATAACATTGCAATACCTTCTGCCCCAAGGTCATGGTTTCTGCAAAGAAGAATGTAATTCTGTCACTTGTACACTTGTCCAACTTTTTAAAAATTAAAGAGATTTAAATGAAATCTTTGCCATTTATACATCATTGCATACTATAGCCATTCTCCACCCCACAATCAAGATCAAGGTCAGCTCTAGGAACAATGTAACTCTAAACTGAATCTGTGTTCAGATAAGCTTTTAACTACTTAAGAAATTTTAATCTGATATTGGCCAATTATATACCATGACTGGTCCATATCACAAAGTTGAGCTCACAGCAAGTGAAAATATATCTCTGTGACCACTATTCATGCACAGGTATAGTGTTTTTTTTAACCATTAATGATATCTGAATGAAATGTTAGCCCTTTTATATTTTGACTTGACATTGTCTCTCATGTTCAGTCATAACCCCTGCCTAAAGTTAAAGTCACAACAAGGGACAAAGGAAGTCAATGGCCTGTTTATTTATCCATGTCGTCACTTTCCACTGCCTGCAGAAACTTAGATCAAACTGTCAACATATCATAATATGGGGGGGGCTCACCAGTTATTATGTACTTTTGAGAGAGTGACATATGTAAGTTGAAGTTGTTGGCATTTAAAACATGCACAATGGAGAGAATGGTGGCATACCTCTATGCTACATTAATGTAATGTGGATGATATTTCTTTGGAGATTGTACTTTTGGAAATTGTACATGATTTAAGCACACTGCTAACTAAAATGACTGCTCCCTTGTGCTAAAAAATCAAGCCTGAATTAGTCTAAAGTACACTATCCATAGCAGCTATTAAAATAGGGAAAACAAACTTTGCCAGACTAGACAATACCAGCTTCTGAAAGTGCAATGAATGAATTATCAAATATATCAAATGTAAAAAAAAGTTATCGGCTCTTTTTTATACAATTTACCTCTGAAGTTCAGGAAGTGAAAATGACCAAGTAGAGCTAGCACTTTTTTGAAAGGTGCACATCTGGAGTAAGGCCAAGCTGTCTACTCTATAACCTATATTACACCCATCAATCATACATCAAATAAAGGGAATAATTAAAGGTTCTTTGAGTTATACCTAAGATATACAAGGTCTTTTTTAAATAGCCAGTATAACCAGTGAGGAAAGCCGGGAAAATTCTTTTTCTTTAAAATTCTAACCCTATGCAAAATATGAAACTGTAGAGCGCCACCATAGTCAAATCCCAAGCTCAAAGTTCAAGGTTATTTGTAGGGGAGATAAATGTGGCAGGCATATACTCTTCTTTGAATCTGAGATTGAAGCAACATTATCTGTGTTAAATCCAAACTGAATCAGTCATTCAAGTAATATTAATATTCAAGTGACTGATTCAAAATAATGAATCAGATTGTTTTCTGCTTCAATCTGCATCAAAATATCTTTACCTGAGCTGTCTGCCTTTCTGTTTGTCTGTCAAAAGTTAGCTCTAACACAGTAATAATAATAATATCATTATTATTATTATTTCTAATAATAATGAGTACAGTTTCTGCATGATTTTATAAAGGTACCATGAAGGAATAAACATACAGATCCAATTCAAACTGGTTTATTCCAGATCAGACCAGTTTTTTCCAAATCAAACTGGTTTAGACCAGTTTATTCAGCATCAAACTGGTATAGTCTGGATGTGACCAATTTATATGTTTATTCTGGAATGAACCATTTTATTCTGGATGAAGCCAGTTTAATCTGGATCAGTCTGGTTTAGCCCAGTTCATTCTGAATCAAAGTGGTTTAGACAGCTTATTCCAGTTATGTGGACTACCTATTTGTTCAAATGTACTTTGGCCAAGAAAGCGAGGTGTTAGACTGCTATAGATTCAATCCTTGGTGCTGGCACATACAAGGTTTTGAAGCTGTCCATCTAAATATTTTGGAATCCTCCAAGTTCTTCAGCTTCCTCTGCCTGAAAGACCACGTTACTTCACCAACCAAGCTGTTCAGTGTACATGCATGGATTGTATAGCTATTTAAAATATATCAAACACAGCAAAACTTCAATAAACTGAATAGTATTGTAACCTCAAGGTTTGCCCATTTGAAAGAGGTAGCCAGTAATTTTAGAGGAAACTTATATGACTGCCACAATGTGGTCATTCTGCAGAGAAGACTGGGTCAATGAGTGATTCACAATATGTAACCAGTCTGCAGAGGAAGCTGGGATAATTTGTGATTCACAAAATGCAACCAGTCTGAAAAGGAAGCTGGGTTAATTAGTGATTCACAATATGTTGTCGGTCTGATAAGGATGCTGGATTAATGAGTGAGTGACAATATATAGCCAGTCTGTTGAGGAAAGTGAATCAATTAGTGATTCACAATATGTGACCAGTCTGCAGAAAAAGCTGGATAAATGAGGCCAGTCTTCTGTGCTCTGCACAATGAGGCTAATCTGCAGAGGAAGCTCACTTTTAATGGGTGGTTCATCAGCACTGGAGGCTGGGTTAATAGCTGGTCTGCAACATAAGACCAGTCTGCAGAGAAAACTGGGTTATTGAGTCAAGTTATGGGAGTTTCTCTGTATTTTTCAAACTTACTGTGACAAAAAAGGTAAACACCAGTAACAAGACATAAAACAGCAAATAATATATTTTGCTTTATTAAAATAATGTAAACATGTACAAAATCATATAAATGTATATATTATTGGCATAGTACTGATATATAATGAGTGACAATGCTTGCTGAAAAGAAACATGAGGGTGGAAGAAAAAAATGTGGGGAAAAAAAAACAAATGGGGACGGGACATTTTTAAAGGCTTGATAAAGCAGATAAAACCTTCAACATCAAATGGAGAATTGCCAACTTGAAAATTATGTATACAAATTTACTGAGTGGGTGCATAAGGAATGTTACTCAGTAAGACAAGAGTTTTCAATAGCAACAAGGACAAACAAACTGGACTTAAAATTTGTATCTCCTAGAAACAAATCGGTGACATTTTATTATGCTTTTAAAGAAATCGAATGTACAAAAAAATTTAATATGTGAAGCATGGTCAACTGTTGAATAATTATTCAAAGTAGTTGAAAATTTGTGTTGATTTTTGGGAAAATGTAATATTTTAGTTTTAGATATGACACTGGTGTCCACTCTCTATCTTAAATATGATATAGTTGTCTACTCTCTACATCATAAATATGACATTGGTGTTCACTATGACCTAGTTGTCTACTCTCTATTTTAATATGACACTGGTGTTCACTCTATACTAAATATGACACTGTTGCCCACTCTATCTTAAAAATGACACTTTTGTCTACCCTCAATCTTAAATATCACATAGATGTCCACTCTATCTTGAATATGACATTGTTGTCCAATCTCAATCTTAACTATGATGCAGTTGTCCACTCTATCTTAAATATGATACTTGTGTCCACTCTCTACCTTAATATAGTTGCCCACCCTATGCATAGATGTCCACTCGTTATCTTAAATACGACAGTAAATATGACATTGTTGTACAATCTATATCTTAAATATGACATAGCTGTCCAATCTATCTTAAATATCATATAGCTGTCCACTCTATCTTAAATATGACATAGTTGTCCACTCTATCTTAAATACGACATAGCTGTCCACTCTATCTTAAATACAGCATAGCTGTCCACTCTATCTTAAATATCATATAGCTGTCCACAACAAATCTTGACCTAAGTAAGATGAATCATATCAAACCCCATCGCAATACCAAAAACTATGGACGTTATATTTTGAACCAAGTGATAGACACACTGCTTGACAATTAATCAGCAAAGATGTTCCCCAACAATTTATCAAAGGTCAGACAAATGTACTGCATCAAAAATAGAATATACCATATATATTTGCTTTCAAGCAGAATCCACCTGCATTATGCAACAGCAGATCTGGATCTGTGCAGGTTGTAGTTGGACTTGACTTACAAGTGAGAATACACAGTACAATAATAAAAAAAAACAACAGGAAAGTGATGTTTAATAACACCATACTTGTTTATTGATGGATGATACAATGAAACTTGAACAGTCAAGCAAACTATGCATACACACAATTCTTACTTCTCATTCATCAGTGCTTCAAGATTATATGACTGCAATATCAATTTCTTTGGATTATATATTATTATTATTGATATTAATTTTATTATTATTATTATTCTACTATATGTATATATATTAGATGCTAGAGTTCTGCATACAGAAATATTATTACTAGTTACCTGTAGGATTATATCACATATAGTTGGACTGAATTGCAAGTTACAAATTACATATCTACGGCAGCATACCATGTATGGCTGAAACTCTATCAAAACATAATAATTTGTTAAATTCTTTAAATGTTTTAAGACTTAGATGTCAAAAGGACACAGTCAATTTTTACCTTTAATGTCCATTGGGAGCAAAGTAGCAGAATAATCAGTGGTAAAAAAAAATTCAACAAATTTGGTGAGATTCTAAACAAAATTGCTGTACATGAATTCTTATCACATTTAAAATGATAAAGTGGTATTTCATTTCACAGCCTCAGAGATACCGGCTAATAATCATTAAGTAAAACAGCAGATCCTTTGACTAATTACACAGGGTAAAATATGTATCTAGAACCAAAGATCAGGGTAAAAATCAAGATACTCCACTATAGACTTATTGGCTGAATTATACAGAGGCAAATATGGAAGTTAAAAAACAAAATAAAAGGCAATAATCATGATGTACCACTGTATACATTGTGAAAGAATTATGTAGGTTCCACTCCACAGCTATTAAGTACTTCTGAAAGAGGGACACGTATAAGATGAAGCTGTGTACATTTGCAACAAGCACAATGGAGGTATACCTCTATGTAACTTTCATGTAATGTGACTGAAATTTCATAATAATGCTATATTAGGGAAGCAAAAACACATGATACCTAAGTAGGTAGCCAACTAAACAGCTGCTACATGTACTTACAAAATGAACTTAAACTGATTCAAAGTACACAAAATTTAGCAGTTATTAAAATAGGAAAAAATTAATTTTGCCATAGTAGACAACATTTACTTCTGAATGTGCAATAAATGAATATAAAATACATTTTAAAAAAATAAAAAGAAATTACTGGCCAGTTTTCTTTCTCTCAGTTACCTCTAAGTCCAGGAAGTGGAAATGACCAAGTGAAGCTAGCAGTGTTTTGAGAGATGAACATCCAAAGTAAGGTCAATCAACAAAAATTGCACTCATCAATCAGACACCAAAATAAAGAGAATTAAAAGCTCCTTTAACAGTACCTAAGATATACAATGTGTTTTTTCAAATAACCAGTATTACCAGTATGGCAAGTGAAATCCTGTGCAAAGTACCAAACTGAAGTGTGGAACCAATAAGGCTAATACGCAACTATAACCAAACAGCAATGCAATATTTAGGATGCATCAATGAAAAGTTTTTGAGTTATGCATGAGTAACTGAATATCAGGATCAACTACTAAGTAAAGTTCTACAACCAAATAACTGGGCAAGAATAGAACCAAATATTAGGTAACATCTTCTTTATTGTGTCTTTATCATTCCTTTCTCAAGTAGACTTGAATCAGTGTAGTTAAGAAGACTTGAATCTGTGTAGTTAAGAAGACTTGAATCTGTGTAGTTAACAAGAATCTAGTAGTTTAAGTATGGGTAATCACTTTGTAAGAATTTTCCTAAAATCAATATATTAAAAATACACAACTGATATTGCTTATTTCCTCTTTAATTAACAATTTGTTATATATATATATATATATATATATATATATATATATATATATATATATATATATACCTTCCAAAGTAAACAGTGTTATTTCCCTGCAAGACCTAGATATCACCTAAACAATAAATAAAAAAAAAATATGCAAAGACAAGATAATAAAAAAAATGTACTCGACAGAATAATGAAATAAATATGGACGGAAGAAAAGTGAGAAACTGAGGCATAATCTGAATACTAGTACTGACTCACTGTTTTGTGTATTACACCATTAGCCTTGCATAAAATGATTGTCCTTTATAGTGGAGTATGACTGGTTAGCCTAGATGGTATTTCAATGTCAGAGGTACATATCACATTAAAAAGTACCATTCAATTAAGGTGAATGTGTTTGTTAATGTGAGCCAACCTATACAAGGCTATCTGTAAGTACCATTCAATGAGGGTGAATGTGTATGTTAATACAAGGCTATCTGTATGGTGTGGAACAAATGATGAAAATAATATCTTGGGCATGATCACAGATATATTGGTCCTAAGTGTTACTACAAGTCTTCCAGCTATACACAGAATTTCCTCTTTAAAATCTCCATGTAATCGGCACTGGACTTGGCAAAAGATGAGGGGCTGTACACACTGTCATCTGGGTGGACCACTGGCATTTCATGGGGTGCTGGAAAAAAATTGCAAAAGGACAGTTAATTATTCTGAAATTGAATCGATTAGGATATCAAATAATTTTCAATCAAACAGATGCATTTAGTTTGTTTCTAAAAAGATAATATTTGTTCTTAATTCAACCTAAAAATAAAGCAATGTCACACTGACCTTGACCATTGATCTTTGGAACTAAAAAATTGCACATGTTTTATATTTCTGAGTCTGGCAAAAGTTACACTGCTTAATTAACCTGTATGCTACATCAAACTAATCATGTTACATGCATGTAGTTTTGTCTATGTTCACATTTTATTAGTGCAAATAGGAAATACAGTCTGGCTTTTGTATTCACTGTTGTAAATGAATGCCAAAGGAAGAAAATGCATCTTTATAAAATTTATAGCTTTGAATTCACCTCTCTGGTTAAGTCGTACATAAATAGTCATATTCAAAAACTTATGAGTAAATTTTAAACTTGTCTGTGAATACCAATTCATGCATTATCAACAAATAAGAGCATTTGATAAGGTACTGTACCAGTTTTTGGAGCCTTACCGGCACAATGTCAATACATAACTCTGCAACTGCATCAATAGCTTCTAAATTTTTTACACCTTTTAATATACCATGTACTGTAATAATATTCATGTTACCCAAGTGATGTTTCTTTGTATCATGTATAATGTAAAATCGGCTGGTAATTCATACATGTACACAACAATTAGACTGAATAATTTTATAATTAGATTAAGCTACATGACTGATGCTGTACAAAGAAAAAAAGAAATGAAATCCTTGGGCCTTTTAAACTCTTTGACCCTTATAGTTCAATGTAATGCATTTGCTCTGCATCTCATTCAAAACATTTTCATTTCTTTTCAATACGAAATGAATCAATTCATTCCTGCAAGAGGGTAGGAGGCAATCATGGTGGTACTTTCCAAACTGATAAATGTTTGACAGGAAATGTGAATAAAAAACTGTAACAAAATGGCATGCAATGAAAATAACATTTGTTGATGTTTCAAACATTAATAAAATAACTGCACTTTTAATTTTTACTGTTATTCCTGCAATCTTTGATTAAAATAAAGATAAAAGATATCACTCAGTTTCAGCAGCCTCAAAGTCTGCTTACATGGATTTTAGTTACTGGTATACCACTTCACCAATGCCTTGTGAAATTGTGTTCACATTTCGTGTCATTAAAAATATAGATGATTTTCTGTGGCATTTTGTTGTTTTATGGCACTACTCACATAAATCATGCAGCATGTGACTTGCCAACTGTATGAGATGGGTTGGGTAAAAGTGTTAATTGTAAGACATAGGTTGGGGTAACAAAGCAATGGGTACATGTTTGACAGTTACAACAGGAGTGATTCGATAGAATTTTACATTCATGTTTATACCCTTATTATGGTCCTTAAAATTAAAGCTTTTAAATGAAACCAGATATAACCTCATTTAATGAAAGAGGAAAAATTTATAAAATAGAGTCAATGGAAATATTACTATCCAAGCTGACTTATGTCCCATCCATCCCTTGAAGCTGTTACTCACATAACGAATCCTTTATTTAAAAAATTTCAAATAAATCATCAAATCATAGTACCAGTTTTATTTCTGTGTTAAATATTGATGATGTATCTCAGATATATCACAGAGTAAGAAGATTGAACCACAGTGATGCAATATATAGATAAAAGCTTTGGCAGCAGACTTGTAAAATGGATGCCCCTACAGTGCTCTTGCCAAATCATGCACTACCACGTGATACCAACAAGAACCTTTGATCTGTCAATCCCTGTATTACAGATATCTCCGTGAATGCTGTCCATGATAGTAAAATAAATCTGGTGCAATGGGCAAATATGCTGACCATGTAAATTGAGATTAGACACGAATGAAGAAGGTTGTGATCTCTAATTAAATAAGTGGAGGCTGATTATTCAAATACCATATTTGGTGTAATACATGCACACGCTATTAATATGTGCACACAAATCTTTTCTTCTTTTTACATAAAGGTTCTCCCACCTCAACAGTGTGTCCAGTCTATATAACATGGAGGCCCCAGACAATGTGTCCACATGACATACGGGGCTCGAACCCTGCATCCATGTAACACTGAGGCTCCCAACAACAGGGATTGATGACTACCAAAATTCTTCACTAACACAGGTGACTAGTGCAGGTTAAAATATTACCAATCCCCAGGAGACTTTAGTAGTAACAAATAAAATCTGTGGTATATTCCTGTCAGATACTTCCTCAATGTGACATAGAAATCAGACATTCAATCTTGAGAGTGGCCTAGAACAGAAAATTATCCCGATAAATGTCATGGGATTTGAGCATTACCAGATTAATTTTTTTATTCTTGGCCAATAGATGCTTCCCGATGAGGTCACTAGCAGACGTTATTCTGCCCATTTTACCTGGACGACAGGCAACCTGGCAGTTTCTCCTTTAGCCGATTACCAAAATTTACCATTTTTAACAAGGCACACTGAAGTAAGGTCAACTTATAAATCACAAATATAGATACTAACAGAAATCCTGATTTGCATTCTGTTTATGTATGTAATTTTCATAAAAGTATCAGAGATTCAATGAAGTTATTTCAACTTCCAAACACCACATAAAGTCAATGGTTAATCTGCCAAATGACCACAAATATGGCAGCTGATGACGTCATTCGGGAACTATCTATTTAGGGACAACATAATTTCCTGTGATGACATATGCAACATAAATTCCTGTGATGACAGATGCAACATGCCAAATGTATCTTGTGAAGGCAGCCTTTTATAATTCTTAATAGCTAATCAGAACTCGTGTAATCTAGTCATGGCCATTAAGACACTACACCATCATGTTTGTGGGTAATCAGATCTTGTTTAATCTAGTCGTGGCCATTAAGACACTTCACCAAAATGTTTGTGCGTAATCAGATCTTGTTTAATCTAGTCATGGCCATTAAGAAACTTCACCATCATGTTTGTGCGTAATCAGATCTTGTTTAATCTAGTCATGGCCATTAAGACACTTCACCATCATGTTTGTGGGTAATCAGATCTTGTTTAATCTAGTCATGGCCATTAAGACACTTCACCATCATGTTTGTGGGTAATCAGATCTTGTGTAATCTAGTCCTGGCCATTAAGACACTTCATCTTCAGTTCTGTGGGTAATCAGATCTCATGTAATCTAGTCCTGGCCATTAAGAAACTTCACCATCACCAAGACGTTTGTGGGTTATCAGATATTGTGTAATCTAGTCCTGGCCATTAAGACACTTCACCACCATTTGTGTGTGTAATCAGTTCTTGTACAGTCTAGTCCTGGTCTTTAAGACACTTCACCATCATTTCAGTGTTTAATCAGATCTTGTGTAATCTAGTCCAGGCCATTAAAACACTTCACTGTCACATTTGTGTGTAATCAGATCTCATGTAACCTAGTCCTGGTCTTTAAGACACTTCACCATCATTTCTGTGTGTAATCAGTTCTCGTGTAATCTAGTCCTGGCCATTAGGACATGTCACCATCACATTTGTGTTTAATCAAATCTAATGTAATCTATTCCTGGCCTTTAAGACATGTCACCATCACATTTGTGTGTGAAAGTCCAATATACTGATGACCAGAAACATAACTGTAATATACAAGTCTGAATTTAGTATAGTTTCAATATTTGTACAGCTTCTTGCTGCAATTGGATGGACCAGGTTTTATCCATTTCTTTCTTTTTTTCTTTTATATTGTTTTTTTCCCTCTCACTAGTCTATCAAACCAACAAGAAGCAAAATTCCATTAGTCTATCAACAATTTTACTATCCAATAGTGACTGGACTAGTATTAATTAGTATTAATGTCTAACCCAGAATAAAACGTAGTAAATTAGTTCCTATCATTACTTAAGCTTCTATTAGTAAAGTAGCCCTCTGTATAAAGTCATAATTCTTCTTCTTCCTATTTTTATTATTATTACATAACTACTTATGATATTTCTTTAATATGGTGTCAGGAGCAAACTGCTAAGAAAAATAAACTTTTTAAAAAAAATCTTAAAAACAGTGTTTCACATGGGTGCCAAAATCACTATCATGTATACACTAAATGAACTAGACAAGACTACCACTTGACTAGAGCACGTGAACTGTGGATGAACTAAATAAAATGACTTCTTCACTAGATAAAGTGAATACTGAATGAACTAAATAAGGTTACCTGTTGAAATGAATCCAGTCTATTAAAAGTAATCAGTCTTAACTTTATTAACATGCCAGGTTTCTCAATTAACATTCTACAAGAGCTGCACTAAAATTTGCAAGTGTGTCTTTAACTGGTCAGTAATGACCTGTCCATTTGAACTTTCACCTGAATAGAGAATAGTATCTCCTGTAGCTGCAGTCCATTGCTGAAAAAGGTATACTGGAATTGCAAAAGTTGGATGCAAGAAAATAATTCCTACAGGCCATGCAATCAAATTGCATCTATACAAACACCTACTGTTCAAGTGGTCTTGCGTCTTACAAATATTCACCTCTAAAGTCAAATGAACTGGTCATTCTTTTTCAAACTGTGTAAAAAGAATTTTAAATGTAATATCATATCAACTTGCTCAGGTACAATTGCAACCTGCAGAGACTAGTATGTAACATTATATAATGTGCTGGCAGATAATGGTCTATACAGTTAGGAGTAATCAGTAGAACAAACAAAATAAACCCCGATTGTCTGGTACATTATGTGATGGTAGATCTGGGTTTATGTTGTTTGTAGTTGGACTTGATCTATAAGCAAATATATATGATAATTTCTCAAAGAAATAAAATATGAGGGATTGCAACTTGAGTTTCAATGTGGAAGCCTGGTCCATATTTTTTACAAATGTATCTTGAGACATAAGACACACCTGTATGGCTTAAATTTTGTCCTATGACAGGACTGGTTCTAGCCTTAAGTTTAAGCACTGAGTGAAATCCAGACCAGACCTTACATAATTAAATACTAAAATTTACCTTATGACATATTGCTAAAATTAAAAGCAAGCAACTTCAAATACATAGTCTGGCTAGTACCTGTATGCCCAGTACTTGTCTGACTGGCACTTGTATGCCCAGTACTTGTCTGACTAATGCCCTGTATTTGTCTGACAGTACTTGTAAGCCCAGTACTTGTCTGACTAGTACTTGTAAGCCCAGTACTTGTCTGGCTAGTACTTGTATGCCCAGTATTTGTAAGTACTTGTCTAACTAGTCCCCAGCATTTGTTTGACTAGTACTTGTATGCCCAGTACTTGTCTGACTAGTACCCAGTATTTGTTTGACTAGTACTTGTAAGCCCAGTACTTGTCTGACTAGCACCCAGTACTTGTCCGACTAGTACTTGTATGCCCAGTACTTGTCTGACTAGTGTGCAGTATTTATCTGACTAGTACTTGTATGTCCAGTACTTGCCTCAACAGTGGCAAGCCTAACATCAAAGTTACAGATTAAAACTAAAGCTGATAAGCATATTTCACAACACCATCAAGCAGTCTCACTGTAATGAATGAATGAACCTTTCATAAATTCATGGCTACAAGACCAAGTGAAGAAAAAAAAATCCATGTTTCCTGTAACCTGACAATGGCAACTGTTAAAATCCTGCCATTCTTCAGTTTGATAACTGGAACTAACTAGAATATACAAATTAATAAACATGTATAATACAGAATTTCTTTTTTATAAAGCCTACCTACTGATGTTACTTTTTTCAAGCCTGTTACAGGAAAGATTGATTATTTTTACTTGGGCTAACAAAATTCTTTCATGTGACTAGTTAGCATCTGGGTCACCAGTACATAGTTTTAATTAGAATATCTGAAGAAGAAAAAATGAAAACCTCCTATACAAGACCAATGGTTTAAGAGACCACCTGTGTTGAGAAACCAGTTTTTTAATGTACTGATTTTTTTTAAAGATAGTGACATGACTGTCATGAGACCACCTGTTGTTAAGAGACCATTATATTTGGGCCAAAGGGATGATCTTCTGAGATGGGTTCTACTGTTCACACATAGGCCCTCCAGTATTTTTAAGGCGAAAACTGACACATTATGTTTGCAAAGCCCACACCCACAAACTTCTCAAACAAACTTTACGCTTTTGGTGTTATACCTGGGTTTAACTAATTAATAATCACAACTATTGATCTACCATATATACTCACTGATGAACTAAGTCCAAATGCAATCTGCACTGACCACAATCCCCCAATGTATAATGTGTCAATAGATCGGGGTTTATGTAGTTTTTGTTATAGAATTAATGAGCAGAACAAACAACAGCAGTAGTGAGAATGAGATTTTCAAGATGGCCACTGTGGCAGCCATATTAGATGTCAGATTAGCACCATTTTCATTTATGACCAACTAGGCATCATAAGAATGACCAACTAGGCATCATAAGAATGACCAGCGAGGCATCATAAGAAGTCTTTTAGTGAAAACCCCATGTCAAAATGACCATCAATTCTGGAGTAGTAATGGTTCCAAAACTTTTCATGATGGACACCATTTTTCTTCGAACCAAGCTAAGATAAGAAGTATTTTTTATACAGAAAACCCGATATGACAATCCCTTCAGGAGGAGAAGTGATACAAAAATATTGATGGTCATACTGGCTGTCAGCACCATTTTAATTTGGGGTCAACTAGACACCTTAAGAAATCTCTCTGTAAAATGTCTATGTCAATACAACCATCTGTACAGAAGGGGAGTGTGTGTGTGTGAGAGATTTTGATTTTTAACGTAGCTTTTAAAAAAATTCAGTCATATCGCTATGTCTGCAGTGTGGCAGTTTATAGTTATGTCTAGCACTGAGGCATCATGCCGCAGACATTTAGCATGATGTCCCGCCTGGTCACATTATCCTGACACAAGGCCAATCCGTCTTAACACTAACTTCTTAATACTGCGCGCCAAGTGAGACAGCTGTTAGTACCATTTTTATAAGTCTGGTTTGACTCGGCCAGGGATCAAACCCACGACCTCCCGAATCCAAGGCAGCCGCTCTAACCACTTGGCCACCGGAGTGGTCTGTGCAGAAGGAGTAACAATAATAAAGTTTTGGAGATAGTGGCTTTTCCAGCCATAATGGGCATTAGAACAGCACCATTTCATTGAAGATCAACTGGTAATCATTGGAATTTTTTTCAGTGAAAACCCATGCTGATTCAATGAACCATTCTGGAATAGTAAAAAGATTTTTGAGATGGCTGTCATGGTGGCTATGTTGGAACCAATGAGACCATGGGATGAATCTTGCCATAAATTTCAAAGCAGTAATAATAAAGCCTACAGATATAAAAATAATTGAATAATTAATGCACTTTGTCCTGAATCTTCAGTATCTGCAAAGATACATTGATTTGCTGCAAAGATACATAATCTACTGCAAAGATACATAATTTGTTGTAATGAAACATCTCCATTAAAGGTCAATTACTTCAAAATGTTAATTTTTCATGCTTTCTGTAGAACACTATGAACCAATTATAAACTTCTTTCTATGGCAATTTTGTTTACTTTAAGTGAATTTCAAAAAATATGCCATAAAAATGAATGAAGAGTTAGACCAACCAATCACTAGTGAAAAAATGCATTGATGGACTGTATGCAGTATATGGTCACAAAGTATTATCAAAACAGGCATGAAGAAAGATGCAGAAAGAAGGATCAACCGATTCAAACTGGGAACTAATATAAAGAACTCTCTAAGTAAACCCCAATTCTCATTCTAATCTTGTTTCCAAGAGTATTTATAAGTGATCAAATCATCACATATCCTTCTGTATTTGGAAAAAGGATTTAAACATATCAATTAATTGTTAATTGGGAGAAAATGAGGTAGCAAGAGAGTAAGAGAAGAACATTGAAATATGTTTTCCACTGTCATAGGTTATAGAAATTTGAACTGCCCACACATATCTTCATTAATCCTTTGCTTTATATATTTAATGAGAATAAAGAGCAACAAAGAGAACAACATGGCAAAATTATGTCTGGGAAGAAGGGGCTTAGGTTTAAAAGGGGCCAGATATCCCATGCACCAATTTTAAGAACTGCAGTTTATCTTCAAAGAGTTATCATATAATTTTCAATAAAATTAGGAATCTTGTGTATTATTTGCTCAATGATGTTTAACATAGCCTAATATAAAATTTTAGAAATATTCAGAGATCATGCTTCTGCATTTTGAAAATACAGTATTTTGGTAAATCTTTTCAAAAGCAGTCGTCTTTTATTTTCTTTTTGTCTGTCAATTCCACTGATAACCATACTGTCCATAGCAAATGAAACACTAGTTTTTGTAATTTCTTAAATTTTCACATGATCACTGCTTATTTCATAAGATATCGCAAATTCCCTACAATGTAATTTCTACATTAGTGAGTTCTTTGCTTTGATGATGCAGTATTCCCCACATACATTTCAGAGGCAGGTAATACCTGTACCACCTTTTGTGAGGATCATCTTTTCAAATGCAATTATTCATAAATGATGTATTATAAATTTATCACAATAATGAATATCAGGTTTACAGATATGGCATATTAAAAATAAGTCTAAACAGAAATCTTTATAAATAACCTTTAAGAAACTGACCATAAAGGCCTGAAACCATTCATTTGAGCAAAGTGACGTATAAACTTAAATTTCAACAAACATTCTGCAAAATCCATGCTGCTAAAAGCCTGTTTCCAGATTATTCAATAAAAATCATTGTTAAAATAAAGTAACTTTCAAACTTTAGAGTATCATGTTAACAGAGATCTTCGAGTTTGTCACAAATTAATAAAAAATGTATAAGCCACCATAGTTGGGTTAGATCTCATTAAGTCACTGTGACATCTTTGTATCCTTAAGGCACCAAATGGTAGAGAACATAAGACAAATTCTTTGTTAATGCATACCTTAATATCTTGTACATGTGCAGGTATAATGAACATTTCAAATCATAATTATGACAAGCAATAATTCTGTTTTCTTATTCATACAATTACAACAACAGTAATTATTAAGTAACAACTTCACTCTTCTTAACATTGTATGTAATTTCATGCCAAAAAAGAATCTCAATGCATAAAACAGCAAATAATGCCCAAACCTACAAGCTTTCTAGACCACTAAAAGCCTCTCTCAAAAACAATACCTGTGTTAGACTTGGTATGTTAGGGTGCTACAAAATCATAATAAATATTTTAGTAAAATGACCTGACGGGGCTACTACAGTACTTTAATTCCAATTTAGCTGGAAACTACAATTATGATGTTCAGCAATTAAAACTGTCAATACGGTAGAGCAAAACTGCACCAACATGCTGTAAATGAAATCCAAAAAGATTTCATATTTTAAATAAGTGCATGTTTACAAACTAAAAGCTTTCATATTTCAAATAAGTGCATGTTTACCAAACTAAAAGCTTTCATATTTCAAATAAGTGCATGTTTGCCAAAACAAAAAGCTTTCGTATTTTAAATAAGTGCATGTTTACAAACAAAATGCTTTCATATTTCAAATAAGTGCATGTTTACCAAACAAAAAGCTTTCATATTTCAAATAAGTGCATGTTTGCCAAACAAAAAGCTTTCAAATTTCAAAAAAGTGCATGTTTACCAAACAAAAAGCTTTCATATTTCAAAAAAGTGCATGTTTATCAAACAAAAAGCTTTCATATTGCAAATAAGTGCATGTTTACCAAACAAAAAACTTTCATATTTCAAATAAGTGCATGTTTACCAAACAAAAAACTTTCATATTTCAAATAAGTGCATGTTTACCAAACAAAAAGCGGTTGATGAAAACTAAACTTAGACCTGTGTTGATAAAAGTTCAAACATTCCGCTATTGATAAGACACTATCAAACATTCCACTATTGATAAGACACTATCAAACATTCCACTGATGACAGGACACTATCAAACATTCCACTATTGACAGGACACTATCAAACATTCCACTATTGATAGGACACTATCAAACATTCCACTATTGACAGGACACTATCAAACATTCCACTATTGATAGGACACTATCAAACATTCCACTATTGATAGGACACTATCAAACATTCCACTATTGACAGGACACTATCAAATATTCCACTATTGACAGGACACTATCAAACATTCCACTACTGATAGGACACTATCAAACATTCCACTATTGATAGGACACTATCAAATATTCCACTATTGATAGGACACTATCAAACATTCCACTATTGACAGGACACTATCAAACATTCCACTATTGATAGGACACTATCAAACATTCCACTATTGACAGGACACTATCAAACATTCCACTATTGATAGGACACTATCAAACATTCCACTATTGACAGGACACTATCAAACATTCCACTATTGACAGGACACTATCAAGCATTCCACTATTGATAGGACACTATCAAACATTCCACTATTGACAGGACACTATCAAGCATTCCACTATTGATAGGACACTATCAAACATTCCACTATTGATAGGACACTATCAAACATTCCACTATTGACAGGACACTATCAAACATTCCACTATTGACAGGACACTATCAAACATTCCACTATTGACAGGACACTATCAAACATTCCACTATTGATAGGACACTATCAAACATTCCACTATTGACAGGACACTATCAAACATTCCACTATTGACAGGACAAACATTCCACTATTGACAGGACACTATCAAACATTCCACTATTGATAGGACACTATCAAGCATTCCACTATTGATAGGACACTATCAAACATTCCACTACTGACAGGACACTATCAAACATTCCACTATTGATAGGACACTATCAAACATTCCACTATTGACAGGACACTATCAAACATTCCAATATTGATAGGACACTATCAAACATTTCACTATGAACAGGACACTATCAAACATTTCACTACTGATAGGACACTATCAAACATTCCATTATTGACAGAACACTATGTTGTATATAGTATTAATGATTTTTTCTAAACCACAAATTGTTGAATATTATACTGAAATAGATAAAAAAAATTCTGAAGTTTCACATTTTGCAAAGATGGAAGATATTTTATTTCGTTATATATAATATCTACTGGGGTAAGCTCTGGATGCATGGAAATATATTTGGCTGTATCAGATGTCTTTATAGAATTTCATTCTTATCTTATCTTATATATATATATATATATATATATATATATATATATATATATATATATATATATATATATATATATATATAATTGGACAATTAAAGCTTTGCCTGGAAATGTATTAAATGCTTAAAAGAAATGGTTAATTAACTTTCTTTTATCAAAATCTGGTATCGATGTTGTTATGAGTTTAAAGCCCTTTTTCAGCACATGATAGGCTATACAAGGTGGCCAAATTCTGATTCCAATGAGTCTTACATTTAAATGTGGCTCAACATTTTTAGTTACTGATTCCCCTCACCCTGATACTGATCCACTTCACCCTGATATTGATCCCCTTCACCTTGACACTCATTCCCCTAACCCCGATATTGATCCCCTTCACCTTGACTGATCTCCTTCACCCTGACAATGATCCCCTTCATACTGACACTCATTCCCCTAACCCTGATATTGATCCTCTTCACCTTGACACTCATTCCCCTAACCCTGATATTGATCCCCTTCACCCTGACTGATCTCCTTCACACTGACACTGATCCCCTTCAATACTGACACTCATTCCCCTTCACCCTGATACTGATTCCTCACAACTGATACTGATTCCCCTCACCCTGATATTGATATCCTTCACCCTGACACTCATTTCTCTCACCCTGATATTGATCCTCTTCACCCTGATAATGATCCCCTCACCCTAATACTGATTGTCCACACCCTGATACTGACCCCCCTTACCATCTCAATCTGTTTATGCAGATATTATCTGTAAATCTAACCACTTTTTAATCAGTTTTAGACATATGTCATAGAGTGTTAGCAATATTTATTACTAAAACATCTAAGAGGAACAAGATGTAACACATGACTCATATATATGGACTAAAAATAACCAAGTCCATTGTCTTCATCTGCACCATACAAAGCTGGGGACAATCTGACAGGAAAATATGTGGACTTGTCAAGAAGCTAGTATTTTTGTCACTGGCTTTGAAATTTCTACTGTGGGTGCAATAGTGATGTGTCAGCAAATAAGATGCCAATATGAAGCTTGATTGGCACCATATGCCAATATGAAGCTTGATTAGCACCGTATACCAATATGAAGCTTGACTGGCACCGTATGCCAATATGAAGCTTGACTGGCAGGGTATGCCAATATGAAGCTTGATTGACAGGGTATGCCAATATGAAGCTTGACTGGCAGGTACGCCAATATGAAGCCTGATTGACATGGAATGCCAATATGAAGCTTGATTGACAGGGTATGCCAACATGAAGCTTGATTGACAGGGTATGCCAATATGAAGCTTGAGTAATCATGACAAATTTATGTATGACACAATGTTCCACATCAACAGCATTGTGAATGGAATGTTTAAGTTTTTATGGACATCAGTGTACTGATTTCTGCCATGAACACCTACTGAACATTAACCAAAAGGCTGGACTTCAAATAAAGCAAAACAATTATTATATTAGTACATTGTCACAAAAAATAATTGTCTCAATATATCGTACAAACCTGCTTCTAAATGTTTGGCAATACTTCTATCCAGTTCAGCTCGCAGCTTATTGCTAAGGGGATCTTCCACAAAGGACCCATTTATTCGACTAACATCAATGCTGTGGCCATTGACCGGACTAGTAATATTCAAATTTCCCATGCTGCCATATAATCGATTCTTCTGCCTCTCTGAGCTGAAAAGAAAATGGAAATGTAAACAGAATACACCAGTGATATTAATGTGAACAAATTCCATGCTCACGTTAATGAAAAGCCCATATAACTGTAAAATTTTATGCACTACATGACTGGTCAAGTGTCAGTATTTTGTGGCAGTAAAATCCACATTATTCTTTCAGAAACATCAAAGCCATTATAATGTCATGACCCTCCTTGCTATGTAGTGGCCTGGTCAAATGTAGCGGCCTGGTCAAATGTAGTGGCCTGGTCAAATGTAGTGCCCTGGTCAAATGTAGTGGCCTTGTCAAATGTAGTGGCCTAGACAATTAACACTGATGCTGTTTTAATGTCATGACCCTCCTTGTGATATAGTGCCATGGACAATTAAACATGATGCCATTAAAATGTCATGAACCTCCTTGCGATACAGTACCATGAACAATTAAACATGATGCCATTAAAATGTCATGATCCTCCTTGCGATACAGTGCCATGGACAATTAAACATGAACCTCCTTGTGATAGGGTGCCATGGACAATTAAACATGATGCCATTAAAATGTCATGAACCTCCTTGCAATACAGTGCCATGGACAATTAAACATGATGCCATTAAAATGTCATGAACCTCCTTGTGATAGGGTGCCATGGACAATTAAACATGATGCCATTAAAATGTAATGAACCTCCTTGCGATAGGGTGCCCTGGAAAATAACACTGATGTCGTTATATTGTCATGACCCTCCTTGTAATGTTATGCCCTAGACAATTAACGCCGATGCTGCAATAATATCATGACCCTCCTTGATATAATACTGATGCCATTAAAATGTTACTACCCTCCTCCTGATGTGGGACCTGGACAATGAATACTGATATTATTATAATGTCACAACTCTGATGCTATTATAATGTCATGACCCCCCATGTGATGTATAGCCATGGACATTTTTGATAATTTTCATAGGTATCTTTGGAAACAGCTTTATCTTTGAGGTTGTGAGAGCAAACAGTGGTGGTTGTACTCAGCAAATATCCTTTCTACCACCTCTGCTAATGCATGTTTGGCATTTCATCTGCTGATACATGGCTGGTATTGACTACCTCAGCTGATGCACAACTGGTATTACCACCCCTGATGATGCATGACTGGTATTACCAGTCCTGATGATGCAAGGATGATATTACCACCCATGCTGAGACATGCTTAGTATTAATGACTTATGTTGATGTATGGATGGTATTGACTACCTCTGATCATGCATGGTTCATATTACCACCCCTGATGATGCATGGCTCATATTACCACCCTGCTGATGCATGGCTCATATCACCACCCTGCTGATGCATGGCTCATATTACCACCCCTGAAGATGCATGGCTCATATTACCACCCTGATGATGCATGGATGGTATTATCACCACCAATGATGCATTATTGGTATTACCTCCCTAATGATCCATAACTGTTATTACCACCCCTGATGATGCATTACTCATTACCACCACTGCTGAGACATAGCTAGTATTATCTACCTCTGCTGATGCATGACTGGTATTGATTACCTCTGATCATGCATGGTTCATATTACCACCCCGATGATGCATAGCTGGTATTACCATCACTGCTGAGGCATGAATGGTATTGTCACTACAGCTAATGCGTGTCTGGTATTACCACCTATCAAGATGCCTGACCGGCATTACCACCCCTGCTGATGTATGGCTGGTACTGGCCAACTCTTTTAAGACAATGCTGCTGCTACCATCGCTGCTGAGGCCTGATTGGAATTACCAACCCTGCTGATGCAACACTGGTAAACTAAAAGAAACCCCACCATTTATGGCCTGAACATATAAGACTGTTATTCCATAATAGCATAACATGACTTTGTGGTGAACCCAATGAAATTAAATGGAGGTCTCAAAAATTATAGGAATCACTCATCGGATATTATATGATTAAGCATATTATTCATTCTGTTTGATGATTCTCCCTCCCTATTTTCATGGTACACATTGTATAAGCATGAGCAGTGGTATTAACACTGAACAATGCAAAAGGAAAAGACAGCAAAATGATTAAATGGTCATGTGCAGAATAAAGTAAAGGTTATTAAGTACAATCAGTAATAGACAGGAAATGAGGATTACAATTTATGTACTTTCCTAATATTTATTTGTCAGCTTATCATATCTCCATTTTATAGATCTGTCTGTCAAACTGGTACAAGCAGCAAAGGACATTATTCCTTCACTGACAAGTTCCTTATTTTGTCAATGATCAAAGTGTGTCATGTGAAGACGGTATGTATGTGTGTGTGTGTGTGTGTGTGTGTGTGTGATTTGGATTTTTATTGTAGCTTTAACAATTTTCCAGTCATATCGTTATGATGTCTGCAGGCTCATGTCTATCACTGGTGCATAATGCCGCAGACATAGAGCATCATGTCCCACCCAGTCACATTGTCCTGACACCAGGCCGACCAATCTTATCAATAACCTCTTAATGATGAGTACCTAGCAAGGTAGCTGTTGGAACCATTTTTATAGCTCTTTGGTATAACTCAGCTCGGGGTTCTAACCCATGACCTCCCACATCCAAGGCAGAGTGGTCAAGGCATTATGAAACCATACCTGGTCAACAGGAGAAAAACTTTTTACATTTGCATCATATCACTAATGACTCTAAATGATTATTATCAAAATATAAATACATGTAGTTCAGGTCAGTGGGGTAAATTGGTTTTAGAAACCTGGTATGTAAATGACTAATTTTTCTTGTTAATGAAATTTCTTTATTTTTAGTGAAAAAATTTTTTAGGTCAGTACTGACAGTTTGGATTTTGAGAAACTAGGTTCAATGACAGATTATTTCATCATCCTTTGAATCCGGGTTTTATCTCGAAATTAATAAAACAAAAATCCCCCTCCCCCCACCATAAAAGTAATTGTTGACTGGACTTTTATCATGTAAATCCTCACTAAATAAAACAACACTGATATGATACATCCTCACTTATATGCGAAGTCCTACTGCACAGACCCAGATCTGCCATTGCATAATGCACCAGTAGATCTGGGTCTATGTAGTTTGTTAGGAATAATAAGCAGAACAAACAACATGCACCCTGATCTGCCAGTACATTATGCAACAGCAAATCAGCATCTTCATTGTTTGCAGTCTAACATGACTCACGAGTATAAATGTTATATACTGATGACGGAAACTAATTCTACCTACACAAATTTAGTTTTGTAGTTAAAAGCTTTATCTGTGAATTTGAAGAGTTGCTCGCTGAGCCTCATTCTCCACTGCATCTCATTCTCATACAAGTCACGATACCGCTTTGCTTCCATTTCCTTTGTATCTTTCTCAGCTTTGGCTTTCTCATACTTCACTCGCATGTCAGTTACTTCCTCCTGAATTAAAAAGAGCACAATGTAATTTTTCCAGCCAACTTGCTGATTAAACATTTCAATTTACTTCAACATCAATAATACAGCAGCTGGTTAAGTGACTTTGGATATATCAATTTTGCTCAAACAGTATGGTGTCAAAAGACTTACCTCTGGATAAAGGAATTTTTCTCTTAGGCTCATCACATGACATTTGTAAAAATGATGTATATGTCACCCTATTTTTAGTTTACTACAACTGACCAGCCCTTCATGGTAATTGCATTTAACGTTTGATGTAGAGATTTAAATCAATGTCTGTCCAGATACACAGCACTATCTTAGGGGTTAAGAAAAATCTGATAATAAAGATTCATATTTGCACATGACCTTGACGTATCTGATAATAGATTCATATTTGCACATGATCTTGATGTATCTGATAATAAAGATTCATATTTACACATGATCTTGACATATCTGATAATAAAGATTCATATTTACACATGATCTTGACGTATCTGATAATAAAGATTCATATTTACACATGATCTTGACATATCTGATAATAAAGATTCATATTTGCACATGATCTTGGTGTATCTGATAATAGAGTCATATTTACACATGATCTTAATGTATATGATCAATGTTTAGTGAACAGTTAAAAGAATGACCAAAAGACAAGGAAAGCACCTCATTTTCATTCATTCTGGGAATACAGCATGCCCTACAGTGGATTTGTTCAAGCTATGCTTGATTTGCAAATATGGACTGTCTTGAACATCTAACAGTTTTAACATACTATTGTGAGACATATCACATCAAATACAATATTATATGTCACAGCAAAGACAATGTGGTATGTATTATATCAATGACAATGTGATATGTATCATATCAAAGAAGACAATGTGATATCGATATCAAAGACAATGTTTTACATATATATATATATATCAAAGACAATGTGATATATATCATATCAACGACAATGTGATGTATCATATCAAATGCAACGTGATATGCATATGAAAGACTATATATATATATATATATATATATATATATATATATATATATATATATATATATATAAAGACAATGTGATATGTATCATATCAAAGACAATGTAATACATATATCAGAGACAACGTAATATGTATCATATCAAACACAATTTAATATATATCATATCAAAGACAATACGATATATATCATATCAACAACAATGTGATGTATCATATCAAAGGCAATGTGATATGCATATGAAAGACAAGTCAATGTGATATGTATCATATCAAAGACAATGTAATACATATATCAGAGACAATGTAATACATATATCAAAGACAATGTAATACATATATCAGAGACAATGTAATATATATATCAAAGACAATGTAATACATATATCAGAGACAATGTAATATGTATATCAAAGACAATGTAATACATATATCAAAGACAATGTAATACATATATCAGAGACAATGTAATATATATATCAAAGACAATGTAATACATATATCAGAGACAATGTAATATGTATATCAAAGACAATGTAATACATATATCAGAGACAATGTAATATGTATATCAAAGACAATGTAATACATATATCAGAGACAACGTAATATGTATCATATCAAACACAATTTAATATATATCATATCAAAGACAATACGATATATATCATATCAACAACAATGTGATGTATCATATCAAAGGCAATGTGATATGCATATGAAAGACAAGTCAATGTGATATGTATCATATCAAAGACAATGTAATACATATATCAGAGACAATGTAATACATATATCAAAGACAATGTAATACATATATCAGAAACAATGTAATACATATATCAAAGACAATGTAATACATATATCAGAGACAATGTAATATGTATCATATCAAAGACAATGTGCTAGATATCATTTCAAAGACAATGTGCTATATATTATATCAAAGACATTGTGACATGTATTCAATCGATGCCAAATTAATGCAATATGTATACTATCAAAGACAATGTGATATGTACATGGTTCCCACGCTTTTCTAAAGATAAATTTCCAGATCATTTCCAGGGTTTTTCCAGGCTGAAATTACTTTTTTCAAGGTTCACATATGACCATTATTGAATGGAACTAAAGAACATTTTAGATTGCAAAAAATGAATTTTCTAAATCTAAAGATGTTTCTCTTCCAAGACTCTCCAAAAACATTGAAGTCAGAAAAGATGATCATGTACAAAACTACAAAATGTATCACATGAAACAAGTTTGAGTATTTTCCTATAAATCAGCATGTAAAGTCATTTCAATGTACATAATAAAAATTCTAACTTTATTTTGCTGCATTATGTTGCTAAGTGAGAACAACATAATGAACATAAATTATGTTTTGTTTCCTTTCCATCCTTTATTTCTAAAGATTTCTATAGCAATATATATATATACATATATGCATTCCATAGAAAGTAACATTTTCTATTACAGTATGAAAAATAACAAATAAACGCAAATAATTAGAATCTTCCCTTGTAATGAAAAGGGTTTAACCCTGAATTTATCTGTGCCAATAAAATCAAAAAGAAAGATTTTTCAATCAAGCTAATCTCCTTAAGATGATCTGGTTAAAAATCCATTATTTAAAAACATTTTCAAAAGGGTCAATTTAAATTTTGACAAAAGACCTTTAAAATTATATACTGTTGTATAAACAAGGGACTGAATTTTCTGTAAAATCAACTTGTCTTCTTGTAATTTGTTAAAACAGTCCCCAAACATGTATTGATACAAGAGTTCATATCATTTTTTAATATATACAATGCTGTCAGGCATTTCTGTACACCAAAGGTTTCTGTCTCCAATTCTGAAGTAAAACGCATACCAAATTCGACTAACTGACGAAGATAAAATACTGTAATGCTTACCATTTAAAAAGAAAATGATGGTCCATTAAGCAAAAAAAAAGAAGAAAGAATTCCAACTTTTACCCTTCTGCTCATGCACAAGCAAAATAACCAATGGAAAATGAGGCATTAGGCCAATGGAAAATCTGTTGGAAGTCGATGTATTAGGATGTATTCAGAAAAAGCCCCCAAAATGTCTTTCCTACTTACATTTCAGGCAAAAACGACAAAAACCTCCAGGGCCGAAAGAGTTAAGATGCATAATTTTTTTAAGGTATACATTTCCATCTTTTATAAAATGTAGTTATTTGTATGATTCTAGCAGATACATAGTAAATAGGATTTTCTGGGTTACATGTTTAAGCACAGAAGTCTGATGTTTTATCAATAAATTTAGTTCAGCGATATCTCTGTCACATGAAATAACCATATCAGTAATATAAATGAACACAAGGAGTGCAAGCGTGGCCACAACCCTCCGCTTGATTTGAATTTTCTTACGCTTTAGAATCACAAGAAGACTAAAAAACTACACATATACATTCAAAAGACAATGATGTACCAATGCATCACTCTTGCACAACCATCGTATGAATCCAATCCGGTGAATTCACCTTTATATTCTCAGAAATGGCAAGCATTATAATTGTTATGTTGTTAATGCGCAGTCAAACAAGACAAAACTACTGCGTTGATGAAACATGACCCAGTACTCGCCATTTGCATTACTAGTCACATGACTTCACAAATCTCAAATGAGGACATTGGAAGTCCAATATTCATGTGATATCAACAACAAACTCCTTTATAATGTTGTTTTGCAGAAATTCAATTATATTAAATGAAAAGTCAGATAATTTTTGTAAAAACCAGCAATCTGGCCAGTCTGATTTATCAAGTAGAGATCAAAGTCAACCTGGTGGTCATGTGATACAACAATACTCCAAAAGTTGTTCTCGGAACATATAAATATGGAGAATTTTGTGTTCTTTTGGTTTTTTTTGTTTTTTTATTACTACCAGTATACGACTTTCATTTAATATTTTTTTATAGTTTTTCTCTACAACATTTGAAAAGGTCGGTTGTTAGATATGTGTACAGTACTCACACAACTAGCTTTGCAAATCGCAAGCACCAGGTCACATTTCATCAACGACGTATTATTATCTTGTCTTTCAGCAGATTAAAGACATAACAATATTACTACTCACAATTTCTGAGAAAATAAGTGATTTTCATATTAACTTCATGCATGTCTCATTTGATCTAGCAATGTTTAAAGTTTGCTAGCCATCCAGTAAGCAGCTACTCTTTGCCAACACCATGTTGGCCTCTTGTGATGCTAAATTGGTTTTCATACCTTCCATGTGAGGAAAGATACAGATATCGAGCTGACTTTGAAAATAAAAGTCAACTAGATGAATCTAATCCACTGGGCATTTGTAATGACTCAGCATATATGTTTCTTGCAAGCAACCAAAAAATCCATACTGCACCCTCCAAATATTCTGGTTAGAACTCAATAAATTTAACTCATGATCAGTTTAGTTATGACTCAGTTACATGATTGTTTTGGGTGTCCCGGGTTTTTCCCAACTTTCATCAACATTTGCAAAATTCCAGGACTTGTCATGGTCAGGGAAATAATTATCATTTCTCCTGACTTTTTCCCAATTTCCCAGTAGCGTGGGAACCCTGTATGTATGATATCCAAGACAATTAATATGACACGAATCATGATACAAATTGGCTGGCAATGGCATATATATTTGTACCAGTGTCACATGATATTCACAATGTGATTCCCAGCATGAAAGTTATTTCATTAGGGTCTATTTATTCTGCTCCACATGCAGAAAATCTAAATCATCTAAAGAAAATATAAATTTGATGACTGTTTTTGTCCTCATTTAAAATCAGTTAAATCTTGTTTACATTTATTCCTAATTTGTTACAACATGCGTGGATCGAAATTAAGTACAGCTCACACAACATGACCTCAGCAGCATATGACATCTAAATCACTGCCTTGCCAATGCATAGCTTATGGACAGAATTCAGCAGATTTAAAAGTTTTTAGTAAGCTTCATGAGTACAATTTAGCTGCATTTTCAGAACTTTTCACATAAAATAAGGTTTACCATGTTCAAACATAGTTGAAAATCTAAGCTGAGGTATAAAAAAAAACATTTACAACAAGCCAATATGATAACATACATGTGAATCTATCTGTGGTAGGGCAAAAATACCATATTAAAGGCTGTCTGCCACAAATACCCTTTTATAGCTGAAATCTACCCAGTTAAAATTACACAATTTTTTTAAAAAAATAATTACAAATCCTAAACACAGAATGTTTACATGTTCTGTCAACACATTACAGAAATAATCCAAAACCAGTCAACTGGGGAATGGAAATGTTTACCAGCACGACTACAGGTGCGATGATGCATGAAAAATCCACTGTTTACGAACAACTGATGTGTAGACACAACAAGCTATTAACTGATTACTCTAATGTTTGAAATTGAGGAGTTGAAAGCCAAATGCAGGATTCTTTTGAGGTATTTTAAGTAATAGAGGAATAAAAGGTGGTCGTTATGTCTTCCAAGTCTTTGATGAAAATCGGCTGACCATTGCCAGAAAGATGGAAAGAGCAAACATAATAAATTATTTCAGCAAACATGCTAGAGTAAGTATTTTGTCATGTTTAATTGTTATTGTATTGTCCATTATGTTTTATGAGGAATTTTTAAGGGCCACTCTTTCATTTTTTGTTCAATTCATCACAATAATGTCGAAACACATTTTCTCCCAGTGCTAAGAAACCACCAGCTAAAAAATATTATAAATTCAACAGTGCATGCATATCAGAGATTTAAGCATGTGCAGGCGAGTAGCCTTGTGCCTTTCAAACATATTCATCTTTTGTATTCTATGCATATAAATTCAGATCAATTCCAAGATAAAAATATATCATTTAACAATATATTACAAGAAAATTATTTTTTAAATTGGGTTAAATTATTCATACAAGCATAAATACATCATGTATTTGTCATTGTTTATTTAAAGTCTAAATCAATCTTTTCTTTAATTTACAGTGGTGTTAACCTGCCGACAGAATTTTGGATCTGAGCCAATGAAGACAAATAAATCCTTGAGGATGAGATCCAGAAATACATCTAAGTCCAATTCAGGAACTTCCTCCATGTAGTAAACATAACTTGGTAAGCAGTCAGCAACTGTACAAACTCAGCAGCTGGAAAATTGAAGCTAGAACTTCTTTGGATGCTGAGAATAGTTGTCCTGTCATTACAACATTCTAATGCTGATACAGGGAAAACATTCTTTGCAAAATACAAAGTGATTTAGGGGGAAATCTGGACCAGAAAGCCTGTTAAGTGTGAAGCCTAATAATCACAGTGGATATCATCAGTGGTCACAGAATGGTCATCTTGTGATGAGAAGGGAAATCTGGACCATAAACTATTGACAACCTGTTAAGTGTGAAGCCTAGTAATCACAGTGGATATCATCAGTGGTCACAGAATGGTCATCTTGTGATGGGAAGGGAAATCTGGACCATAAACTATTGACAACCCGTTAAGTGTGAAGCCTAGTAATCACAGTGGATATCATCAGTGGTCACAGAATGGTCATCTTGTAATGGGAAGGGAAATCTGGACCATAAACTATTGACAACCTGTTAAGTGTGAAGCCTAGCAATCACAGTGGATATCATCAGTGGTCACAGAATGGTCATCTTGTAATGGGAAGGGAAATCTGGACCATAAACTATTGACAACCTGTTAAGTGTGAAGCCTAGTAATCACAGTGGATATCATCAGTGGTCACAGAATGGTCATCTTGTTTTGGGAAGGGAAATCTGGACCATAAACTATTGACAACCTGTTTAAGTGTGAAGCTTAATAATCACAGTGAATGTCGTCAGTGGTCAACAGACACTGATCTTGTGAAGGAACTAAAAATGCTAAATTGGATGCGATAAAAAAAATCCTTTGTGGTGAACTATAAGATAAACAACTCTTCATTAATTGAAAATATACTGACTCGTATTAATTACTGCAACATCAGAATCTAAATCTATGTTTAAAGCTTGCTGCTTTATTATACTATGAAGATAATACATATCATGTCCCAAAAATGCACTTATTTTCAATCCCTGTGAAGAACGTAAAATTTATAAACGATAGAAGTTATGCCCATAACAAATCTATGGTATCAGTTTCAACACCAATCTACTGATCAAAATTGGTAAATCTACTGGTTTGAAATTCTGGTTCTGTTGCATGGATGCAGTGAATTTATTGAAATAGCAAACTTTTGACCTTTATCTTGAGGGACAAGGCCAAGATAAAGTACTAGCTTTAGAAGTCAAGTACAACTACCTGCAAATAACACAGACCATGATCTGCTATCACAAAATGAGCCAGCAGATCAGGGTCTATGCTGCTTGTTCCACTGACTACTCCAAACAAACTGCATCTAGGTCTGTGCAGTTTGCAATAGGACATGACATGTAAGCAAGCATAGAACATAATAATGGTAAGGGACATCGTAAGGGCCAGGTAATATGGCAAATGACCAAGATGCCATTTCATGGAGTTTCCTGCATTTTTTTTTTCTGGTTGGGGAGGAGGGGAAGCCACTCACCCAGGATGCTGTTTTATCAAAAATGGCACAATAGTATGGACAGATGCATGGACAAGGCAAAAAAACTATATGGGTGTTTCTGGTTGGCTGACCATCCCTGTTTTTCATTCACATCCCTATAGCTTTTTTTCTTCCCGAGGTTAAAAACAAATCATGAAATTGATTTGTGCATCTGATTGACTAATTGGGCTGGTTTAGCCCAGTACTCGAAGTGATTAGTATATTATATATATATTATTCATTATAATATATAAATAATGCTTGAAAAAAAACAACCTACCTACCCTAATTTTAAAACCAGTGCAATAGGAAACACATATATTTGGGGAGAAGGCAAACACACACATGGATGGACAGTAAAATGGAAAAGCATTGTGGGGTATGGATGGATGAATTGGTAGATACACACATGGATGGACAGTAGAATGGAAACTTACGTTATATGGACGGATGGAAACACATGGATGAACAGTACAATGGAAAAAACATGTTATATGGATGGATACACAGAGGGATGGACAGAGCCATGAATAAGCATGTGTGATATGGATGGATCAATGGATAAACACACTCATAGATGCACAATACAATGGAAAAGCATGTGTGATTTGGACAGATGAATTGGTAGATACCCCCCACATGGATGGAGACAATACAATGGAAAAGCATCTGTGATATGGATGGATGAATTGGTAGATACCCACATGGATGGAGACAATACAATGGAAAAGCATGTGTGATACGGATGGATGAATTGGTAGATACACACATGGATGGAGACAATACAATGGAAAAGCATCTGTGATATGGATGGATGAATTGGTAGATACCCACATGGATGGAGACAATACAATGGAAAAGCATGTGTGATATGGATGGATGAATTGGTAGATACACACATGGATGGAGACAGTACAATAGAAAAGCATGTGTGATATAGATGGATGAATTGGTAGATACACACATGGATGGAGACAGTACAATGGAAAAGCATGTGTGATATGGATGGATGAATTGGTAGATACACACATGGATAGAGACAGTACAATGGAAAAGCATGTGTGATATGGATGGATGAATTGGTAGATACACACATGGATGGAGACAATACAATGGAAAAAGCATGTGTGATATAGATGGATGAATTGGTAGATACACACATGGATGGAGACAGTACAATAGAAAAGCATGTGTGATATAGATGGATGAATTGGTAGATACACACATGGATGGAGAAAGTACAATGGAAAAGCATGTGTGATATGGATGGATGAATTGGTAGATACACACATGGATGAGACAGTACAATGGAAAAGCATGTGTGATATGGATGGATGAATTGGTAGATAAACACATGGATGGAGACAATACAATGGAAAAGCATGTGTGATATGGATGGATGAATTGGTAGATACACACATGGATGGAGATAATACAATGGAAAAGCATGTGTGATATAAATGGATGAATTGGTAGATACACACATGGATGGAGACAGTACAATAGAAAAGCATGTGTGATAAGGAAGGATAAATTGGCAGATACACATATGGATGGCCAGTACAAAGGAAATGTGAACAGTGTGCCCCTCTTATTTGTGGAGAGGATGGAAAAGACACAACAGAGCTTTATGAGTACTTGACATCATCATGACTATACAAACTCTGCTCTAAACTAAAATGCCAGACAAAAGGGCACTCCAGATAAAAATAAATGAAGAATAAACAATTACCATTAACAACAGCTGAAACCAGACTAGAAAAACTGACAATATAATTTTTTTTACATTAATGACCATTCACCTGCAATCTCTTCTTCTCATAACTAAGTTTAGAATATTGTTCTTCCCGTGCTGCATCCAGCCGCTGTCGTGCCCGTGCCTGATCCTCAAGATAGTTGTTCACCTCATCAAGCTTCCGATTCAATTCGAGCCGATACTGTGCTTCCAGCTCCTTGCGTGCTACTTCCATAGTACCCTTCTCTGTGTATGCCGACTCCACCTGGTTCTATATTAGAAGAAAATAACAAGTATTACCACTATGCTAAGCAATCCTACTCTTGTTATTACTCTAAATACTCTCTTGAAAAGTATCAACTTAAAGTAAAAGCTGGAATAACAAACATAATTTTTATTCCAAAAAAAGTCTACTGTATGTACTTGTTTGTAAGCTGGGTCACACCGCAAACTGTACAGATCCAGATCTACCATTACAAGACACAAGGGCATGTGTTTCTATGCAGTTTGTAAGGAATAATCAATAGAACAAGTCACAGACTCTGATCTGCTGCTGCATTGTGCGATGGCAGATCAGGATCTGTTTTGTTTACAGTTGGACTCAACTTTTAAGTGAGTACATACGGTAATTCTAATCAATATGGCCACTTTCTCAATACTAAACTGTTATCATGCTACAGATTGCAGACAACTTTCTTACGACATTCAAATGTAATACATTTCTTTTTTTAAAGTGTCTTATTTTATTACTAATGGATAACACTAATTCCTGAAAATTATTCTTTACTTTCAAACAGGTAAATGTTCAAGAGACAAAGCTGTAGGAAATTCAAATGAAACAAGTGTAACTTTAAAATTATGATACAACAAAAGAATATTAAGGCACTCCATTGATATTTCACTACCCTTTGAGACATATCATAGATACTTGCTAATAAGGTGAGTCATACTGTAAATAATACAGACCCTAATCTACCATACCGAATGCGGCATCAGACCAGGGTCTATGTTGCTTGTTGTACTGATTACTCCAAACAAACTGCATAGACCCAGATCTGCTGGTGCATTATGTGATGATAGATCTTGGTCTATGCAACTTTCTGTTGGACAATACTTATGAGCGAGTACAAATGGTAACTGATGTAACTATTTTCCACGGATGTTTATCAACATATATACTGAATATCAAATATTAGTTGTCTAAGTATGATGGTTGTAGAGATAACTGTTCTGGGAGTGATAAACATGACTTTTCTACGAAATATATGGCTCTCCCCTGTTAAAAACACCCATCATTATAATGCAATTCTGGATATAATGGTGCTGCTGAAGACCCTGTGACCAAAAAGTAAACCATTGTACTTATATTGGTCCATTAAATTTATGACATTATGATTGACAGAAAACAAGCTTAGACACATATTCCTTTTTACAACATTATTATTTAAAAAAATTAAATGCAAAAATAACATAAATTTTGTATAATTCTCACTATAGCATGATTCTGTATATAACACGGTTAGCAGTTACTGACTCTGCTATAGAGTTACGAGGGAAAGCCGTAATCATTATGATTCTGCATGCTGTTATATGTTTCATATTTAATGTCTACCTTTGCAATAAACATAGGTCTTATATTTACTAGTATACCTCAACCCCAATAACCTACTGGTATTTGCTACTAACTGTACCTATGAAAAGTATGCCACGAGGAACTAACCAGTTCAACTAGCACTAAATCTTTGAAAGTATAGAATTAAAGTTGAATGATATGTGTAAATTATTTCAAAAGTGTATCCAGAAGATGTAATAAATTAGAAATGTATGATTTATCAGACCAATGTACTCTTAATTGTAAGAAATATGTAAAGTGCAATAAATGTTTTATACCACTCTATAGGCTAATTAGCACACAGCATGCTTTAAAACTCAACTACCAAATAAAAATCACACACACACAACCATGCCAATAGAGTTCTATATCCTGTTTTCTGGAAAGACAAATTAACAATATTCAATGAAAAAATATATAACTTCAATAAAACATTCTGAAACTGAAAACCTGAATTATGCAATTTTATCTTTTCTTGTGAGCAAAATTTTTGAAAATATTGCTGACACAGATTGACACAGATATTTCAGCATTTCAGTCACGACGATTCTGCAGCTTCCAACAAAGTTGCAGTACGGTAATCTAATTTTGCAAAGGTATCAGCTTAAATATTTAATTTAATAAATTTCTACACTTGCAGTTATATAATGTTACTACTGTAAACATCAACAGATTAGCATTGGTCAACAATTCATACAAACAATTTGTTCCTGTACTTCGTGCTGTGCATCACAAAGCAATGTTATTCTCTACAAAACTAACAAAAAGTAATGCTAAATGATAAGCAGCACTGAACATAACAAAGGTACAAGCTGCTATTTAAAGAGCCACTCTGAACATAATAGAGATATGAGGTGCTATTTATAGAACTGCTCTACACATAACAGAGGCATGGGATGCTATTTACAGATCTGCTCCAGACATAACAGAGGTACAAGCTGCTATTTACAGAGTTGCTCTGAACTTAACAGAGGCAAGGGTTGCTACTTACAGAACTGCATTGGACATAATAGAGGTATAAGCTGCTATTTACAGAGTTGCTCTGAACTTAACAGAGACAAGGGTTGCTACTTACAGAGCTGCATTGGACATAATAGAGGTGTAAGCTGCTATTTACAGAGTTGCTCCAGACATAACAGAGGCATGAGTTGCTATTTACAGAGTACAAGTTGCTATTTACAGAGTACAAGTTGCTATTTACAGAGCTGCTCCAACCAAGTTGTTAAATACCAATTATCTCTTTACAGAAAAACAGTATGAGATATTATTTACAAAACCAGTCTAGATATAACCTGTCTTGAGATAAACCTGAGCTTCCTTGCTCTGGATAATTCATGATTATTAGAATTGTCTCTCACTCTGAGCATCAATATCCTAGATATCAGAGTTCGAAACTTTCTGAAATGTCACACTGCCTTCATCAGTGACTTCTGTTGAGCATGTGATCATATCACCCATCTACACCAGTCTCCTTGTATCATGTGACCATTATGTCATGTGATCAACAGTAATTGCTGATGAAGACGGTGTGATTTTGCCAAAAATGTTGAACTCGTAAGATATTTAGGATATTTATGCTCTGAGTAAGGGAAAATTCTAAAAATCCTGTACTGAGATGTTAGGTAGATATAGTTCGTACTGGATAATATTGTAAGAACCACTCTCAATTTGCACTGAGATGTTATGCACTGGGCCACTCTAGATATAGCTTTTATTCAAACAATATTTATAGAACCACTCTAATATAATCTATGGAGATGTTATGTGCATAATTACTCCAGAGGCAACTTGTAATGAGAGATTTTGTACAGAACCACTCTAGATATAACTTGTATTGAGACATTATGTACAAAATCACACTAGATATAACTTTATTAAGACATTATGTACACAAACACTCTGGATATAACTCTGAATATAACTTGCATTGAGACAATATGTGTAGAACCACTCTAGATATAACTTGCATCAGGACAATATGTAAAGAACCTTTCTCTATATAACTTGTATTGAAACTTTATGTACAGAACAACCGTACACTAGATATAACTTGCATTTAGACATTATGTGCAGAACTATTCTAGATATAATATGAATTGCAATATTATGTACAGAACCACCCTAGATACAACTTGTTTTGAGGCATTATGTTGCTTTGTGATATAACCACTGCAGATATAACATACTGCAAAGTTATTTACTGAGTAGCTTGTATCTTATATCCAGAATAACCCATTCCTGCTTGGTATGTACAGTAATATCACATTCAGTGTTATAGTCAGAGTAACCCATTCCTGTGTGGTATGTAATATCACAGTGTTATATCCAGAATAATTCATTCCTGCTTGGTATGTAATATCGCATTCAGTGTTATAGTCAGAGTAGCCCGTTCCCCCTTGGTATGCAATATCACATTCAGTGTTATATCCAGAGTAACTCATTCCTGCTTGATATGCAATATTACATTCAGTGTTATATCCAGAGAAACTCATTCCTGCTTGGTATGTAATACTACATTCAGTGTTATATCCAGAGTAACCCATTCCTCCTTGGTATGTAATATCACATAAAGTGTTATATCCAGAGGAACTCATTCCTGCTTGATATGCAATATTACATTCAGTGTTATATCCAGAGTAACCCATTCCCCCTTGGTATGCAATATCACATTGTGTTATATCCAAAGTAACTCATTCCTGCTTGATATGTAATATTACATTTAGTGTATTGTCCAGAGTGACCCATTCATCTTTAAACTAAAGAGCTAATTCATAAATAGCCGCTGTGAAAAAATAAAGCATCATGCTGAAAGAACAAAGTACAAAAAGATGGAAGACTGATGAACATGAATTGAAATGGAACCTGAAACAAATTCCAAACAAAACATTACAAACATGCATGAAAAAAGAACATTCACATAGTGAACAAAACCAAACTTCTTCCAATGACACAGAAGGTGATACAAAACACATTCCATTTTCCCACAGTGCATCACCATTTCCATGACAACTGAATACCTTGTAAGATCGAAATTCATCCTCCAGTCTTACTTTACTCTGACTTATTTTCTTTAACTCGTGTTCTAATTTTTTCAGTAATTTAAGTTCTCCTTGAAGCTTCAGATTCTTGTCCTGGAGTCTTTCCTTCTCATCTACCTCACTTTCCAACTGTTGCTTCAAAGCTTCCATCTGACAGGTCAAAGGTTACAGGGCAGAGGTTATTCATACACATCAAGATGATACAGTTTAAAGTAAAATGGAGAAAGAAACATTGGCAGCAGATTTTAAGAAATTTCTGGGTGATGATATCTGCAACTTGAAAGTTTCAGTGGCTTGTAAACATCCAAAAAGCAGTCTGGGGTCTGGTGAGATTTTAAGATATATTAATGTAATTTGTTTCATTGAATTCATTTAAGATTGATCTATTGTGAAATGCTAAAGTATCTGTTTGAAAATTCCATTTCCACCATAAATCCACAAAAGTATGAAGAATTTTACATGCTGATTTTTTTAAAGTATGACCTAGTAAATATTCAAGGCCATAAAAATTCATTAAGCTAAAAAAAACTGGAGAAAACACAATTGCAGCCATGTTCACATTACTTCTGACTTTAAACTTAGTTAATTATTTACAGGGACAAATATGTTTGAACTCTACGATCTCACTGGATAGTTTCGTATTTTGACACCCCCCCCCCCAATTTTTAAGGTAGAAGGCATGAACCTAATTTTCACAAGCCTAGCATTTATAAATTCACACATAAGCTAAATCTGTAATGTGGTTTATATTTACTTTGAGTTAGGCTTGGAAATGGGTTGGCTTGTTGGTGACTGCCTGTCATAGTTAGATGAGCATTGGAGATCAAATGCGCAACTTGGGCTCAAATGAGCAGCCGACTTGGCTTACGTATTTACGTGTCTGCTACATAGTTAAATATCTAAAAATCGAGATGGTTGAGGGGTGATGAAAAGTATGCTGATTTGTTATAGTACTAGTGAACTTTATTCATGCATAAGGCACATATTGATTCTTTTAGCTGCCTTGTCACAGGAAAATATTGAAAATAGCTATTTCTTGTCAAAAATGAATGTAAAATTTAGGGGTTGGTGGCAGTGTTGGTTCAGTATAAAAACCACCATTTGCATCAGGAATTAACCTGATTGTTGAAGTCAAAATCTCACATGTATGCTTTCTACAAAAATCATTAGTTTGTTTTTATTTGTATCTTCAGTGTAAAAGTTTTCACATTTTTCTTTTGTTGGATGAAAATTCACCAGATAAACTGTCCAGTGAGACCTAAAGTATCAAACTGGCTAAACCTTTCTGTCCTGTATGAACTCTTTTATTTGACTGGCTAAACCTTTCTGTCCTGTATAACTTTTTTATTTGATTGGCTAAACCTTTTTGATCTGACAATTACATTGTTGAAATTCTTGAAGCAATATTAATGACTGTATAACTTTTGACTGAACTGGTTGGTATTAAAGGCACTGCAAACAAAATGACAAGAACATTGGTTACACTATCAAAACTGACTAAAATAAGCAAGCAAAAGGTGTCTTCAGTCCATGGAAAATCTACTGGCATTGCTTGTGCAGCACTACATATGTAACACTTCACCTGTATCAGCACTACATATGTAACACTTCACCTGTATCAGCACGACATATGTAACACTTCACCTGTATCAGCACGACATATATAACACTTCACCTGTATCAGCACTAATATGTAACACTTCACCTGTATCAGCACTACATATGTAACACTTCACCTGTATCAGCACTACATATGTAACACTTCACCTGTAGCAGCACTACATATGTAACACTTCACCTGTATCAGCACTAATATGTAACACTTCACCTGTATCAGCACTACATATGTAACACTTCACCTGTATCAGCACTACATATGTAACACTTCACCTGTATCAGCACTACATATGTAACACTTCACCTGTATCAGCACTACATATGTAACACTTCACCTGTATCAGCACTACATATGTAACACTTCACCTGTATCAGCACTACATATGTAACACTTCACCTGTATCAGCACTAAATATGTAACACTTAACCTGTATCTGCACTAAATATGTAACACTTCACCTGTATCAGCACTACATATGTAACACTTCACCTGTATCAGAGTTACTGAGACTTTATGCAGTTTCAAGTCACCAGTATCACATGGTACTTCTGGAAAAGTCTTCTGAGAAATGTTGTCTTCATTTCAGAGATATTTTTTAAAAATGTACTTAAGTAAAGAAATTCTCACTTATGTTCTGGAACATTTTCAGTTTTCCTAACTATTTTTGGGGCAGAACATTGGTCTGAATTGTTGCATTTCCCAGATGAGCAGGGAGATATCAAATGTACATATGGTATCTAGGGAAAGATAAAAAACACATGTACATATGGTTATCTAGGGAAAGATTAAAAACACACCCACATATGGTATCTAGGGAAAGATTAAAAAGCACATTATATCGATATGCTATGCTACAATGTGAAAAGTATATGAGGATAGAAAAAAGTACAGAATGTAGGTGTGTTAGTCTTCTGTCCAGATTTGTTACCTGGGCTTTGACTGCCGTCATCATTTCCTCCATTGCATTCCGTTCATGGTCGAAAGCAGTATTAATGGTGTTAACACGTGTATCATGAGTGCCATGCGCCTGCAGGAAATATGTTATACAGGTACAGATAATAGTGTTAATTTATGGTACAATACTTTGGGTACTGAGGCAGTCAAAGGATGATGGTTAAATAGTTTATGATGCGAGTGATATCAAATTGCTTTTAGTAACTGCCAAACATCTCTTGCACTTATTTTACAATTTTTTCATCCCATTCACATCTGATTCTGAAGATAATGAATTTAATGGAAAAAGCTCTGTAAGTTGCTGAGAGCAGATACTAACAATACTATGCCCAAATATTTACAAAATAATTTGAAGTTTCAATGCTAGATTTTTCAAAGACAACTAAACTGAACTGTATTCATATGGCATACAATGAAAGACAGATAGAAAGACAGAAACAATGAGGTAGGCATCGCAACCCTAAGCCTCAAAGGTAGTATGAATTCAAAGGTAGTGTGAACCAATACCACGTACAACAAAAATAACAGCATAAATATTATACGTATTGTTTTTCATCAAGACTGATTTACTTTATATGAAATATAAATTCATGAATTATCTTGGGATTAATATGAATTCATGGATTATCTTGGGATTAATATGAATTAATGGATTATCTTGGGATTAATATGAATTAACGGATTATCATGGGTTTAACTATATTATCTTTTGGATCTGATGAAGGCACTTCAAACAAGTCCATCTGAGTATTTGTCATCAAATCTGCACAAGTCAACACACTGCGGTCAGTAACTTGCCTTACTGATGTTAAAGATGTCATATTAATTATGCATACTATGAATGTAACCTTCATGACGAAGGCAACCTAATACTTCTAGACAAGACAACAGCAAAAGAATATGTCTGACAAAATACATTTATTACTTAAAACTGAAAAAAAATATTGTCCATCAAATGACAAATACTTTATCATACAATCATGCAATATCTCGTTTGAGTCTGAAACTGAAGCTATGTGATGACTCTCAATGCTGCAACAAGATGGCTAGAAATAATTATTAAAAAATAACAAAACTGAAACAAAATGACAACCAACAAAAAACTAGCTTCTAAAACACTCAAGTGAAGCAGGAATTAATACAAAAAAATCCTCTCTACAATTTTACAGCCAAAATTTACAATTTAAACTTATTTTATATTAATGTGGAATAAAAATACAAATCTGGTCAAATTTCAATTTTGTATCTACTTAAATGAAATTATTACATGTCCCTTTTGCTTGTAACATTCATTTGGAAAATATTTTTTATATACATGTACACAATTTCTGCCATATTATTGGCTGAAAATTTAGTTTCAAATGTAATCTGAACTGAGTTTAAAATTCTACTGGAGAAATTGAGAACCATATGATATAGTCATGTGACTAGTCATTCAGTTGTACAAGTGGTGGGCAGAACAAACACGGACATTGTTTTTGTGGGAATCAATCAATGTGATTTTGAGAAATATGCTGTTTTTGTTAATACATAAGTTCATGGATCTGATAAGTAGTCCTATATTTTCTGTAGAATGGCCATAATTTATTGGGTCTTTCAATTCACCGTTTTTAGCAACCACAATTGCACAAACATTATTAGTGCATGAAAAAATAGTGAATGAACTGTACATGTAAATACTTTTTCTGGATAAACCAACAAATAAATGTTGTGTTTCAATAAGCAATAGATATATATATTTTAACTCCTTTTTCATAAAATAGATAAACATTAAAAACTTGTATTTTACTCAGAAGTTTCTGTATATTATGATCAAATTATCATGCTTTTGCCTGAAATTGTGGTGGCACTATTAATACACCATTTATTTGCAACCATGATTACTCCTTTTAGTCCAAATATTCCCTGCCCTTACAAATCCTAAAGCATATGATTTGTCCCAGCCTTTACAAATCCTAAAGCATATGATTAGTCCCAGCCTTTACAAATCCCTGAGCCTACAAATCGTCCCAGCCTTTACAAATGCCAGAGCCTACGATTCATCCCAGCCTTTACAAATCCCACAGCCTACGATTAGTCCCAGCCTTTACAAATCCCAGAGCCTACAATTCATCCCAGCCTTTACAAATCCTAAAGCCTATGATTTGTCCCAGCCTTTACAAATCCCAGAGCCTAAATTTGTACTCTAACATTATCAATTCAACCTGTCCTTTCAGTAAAGTTAAATTTAAAAAAAAAATTAAGCTGCAAATCTGAAGCACTAAGAGAGTTTAAGCTCAAAATGCGATCTGGCTAATTAACATACACTCCTTATTAATTGCTACAAAAACTACAGTACATATTCGCTTATAAGTTGAGTAAAACTGCAAGCAAAACAGACCCATATCTGCTGTTGCACAGTGTGAAGATCTAAGTTTATATATTTTTCCTTCTACTGATTACTCCTAGCAAACTTCATAGACCCAGATCTGCCAACACATTATGTGAATGACAGATCTGCATTTGACTGGAACTGACTTATAAGCAAGTACGTTTGAAACCTTCAGTTTCATTCTCATGAGGTAGTAACACAACTAGTATGGTTCAAAGAAAAAACTCATGGTCATGGCTAAAGAAATTTGGAACCCTTGCTAAAACTAACAAAGCTTATTTATGCATGCTAGATAGTGAACTCTTGAAATGAAACTTTGAGAGTAAACTAATAACAAATTATTCTCACATTCCCTAAGTGTAGGACAGTGTTTCCAAGCTTCAAAACACATTCAAGCAGAATTTTTCTTTCTGACCTGACAGGACTTCTATCCTACCTCACAACAAAAGTGCCACAAATGAGAAATACTTTTCCACCACTATACATGAATGGAGGTGACTGACTTACATTAGCAGTTTCTGTGACAATGAGCTTGAGCTTGGGGTCATGGCTAAAGTATGTGACATACTGTCTAGTCATACAACATAAAACGGGGCAAATTTTTATTAAACATTCTACAGTTTTTCTCAGTTTAATTTCAAAACTTCAGTTGTCTGTCTACTGTGTTTTCAGCCACATTTACACTAAATTCTATAGTGTAAATCAAATCACTCATACTGTTTTCAATGGATATTTGGTCCTGTATCTGTCAATAAACAATGTTCTTTGACCAGGGAAAGTGAGAAAACTAATCAACCATATGTATTGATTTGGGACAAGAAATTCCCAAATCAATATATATGATAAATTTTATTATGAATCAAACCTAAAACAAAGAGATTTCAAGGCAAAATAGTGCATAATAATGGCTCCTTGGTTCTACAAAATTCATATTTTGAAAGCAGATATATTTCCTCTCCATGAGCAATGACATAAGAATTTGAGCTTTCAGCACTGAAAATAATTTTTTTTTTTTTACAAATCTTTATTCATGAAATAAGCTGCAATGTTTATAAGCAGATACACGGTTTGCTGTGTACAAATATTTGCGAAAGCATTAGGTACTAGTCTAAGACGAATGACTCAAAACCTTGCTACAATACTGCATATATCAAACCATACATAAATCGTTATTCTTACATGATCAATAACAAAACACTTCGTAGAAAAGCCATTGGCTCAGAGGTCACTAGTCAGTGTGCCAGACTAATGACCACATGAGTCTGAATTCAAATCCCGCCCAGATCCGGTAAGGCTGGCCACAGTAGTGTGTCCCTGGGAAAGGCACTTTATTCTAATAGTGTCAAAATGATATAACCTTTCGTGTACTGATGTGCAGTTAAATACCAAACAAACAAAACTAGGGTTGCCATACACCTTCTTTTTTGCCAACATGTCTTCCTTTTCAGTCCTTAAATATCTATTCCAACTCTGATACAAATAAACCCACTCTGGATTGTCCTCTTTTTTGAAAGTTCAAATATGATAACACTAAACAAAACCAACAAGCAGTACTTACATGTAGTACTTAAATCACATAAAGGTCACAAACATTTTCAGTTGGTAATTTGTCTGCCATACAAGTGACTTAAACTTTCTACTTGTCCTGCACCAATTTTACTCATCCTAAAAACAATTATACCGACACTTCTTAAAATGTGCTGCATCAAATCAGACAAGCATCTTGATCAAGTTACTTGCCCATCCTCAGGCCATTATCATAAATACAAGTGGATGAGTGGAACTTCCAAGCCCTGATATACTAAACACCTACAAAAAGCATTTTTTAAATGTGGAAACAAACTATCCAAGCATGTCGTAGTACAGTTGACATCACAAAAATCACATGTTAAACTAGCTAAAACTGGCCAATCACGTAAGAACTATATGTGCTGAAGAAACCGTGTGATTGTTTTGTGACCAAGGACTTGTAGTTGTGGCTGAGGACTTGTTTTTGTTGTGGCTGAGGACTTGTCCTCGATTGTCTTGTAAAAGTCATGGATTTTCCATATTTGAGAGCCATTATAAATGCAGTAAGAAAGCCCTTTGTCATAACTTGATAATGTAAAAAAAAGCTGTTAGGATGTGATACATACATCATCACCGTCATCCTGCAGGGAGGGAAACAAACAAGTGCCAATAAATTAGCATGTCATTCAAAATAGTGGCTAAGCAAATGTAAAGTTACATACCAATGCACTCATCTAACCCAGTCTAACTGATGGTTATTCCTTACACAATAACATTAAACTTTAAGGTAAAGGAAAGGTCCCCCATCCCTCAAAAGGCTTAATCATCATGGCTATAGTGCTGAGGGTCACCAAAAGATCTCCAATGACTGCATATCATAGGGAGATCTGAAGTGTACCTATCATAGGTCATGTTCTATAATGTACAAAAATGATTGACCAATCAGATGATCTCTTTCAAACAGCTTTGAGCTTTCTTATTCTGTATACTCAGACATTTACATTTAGGTAGCACTCTACTGTTATTACATACTTCTAACACAAGGTCGTCTGCATTGGCAACATGCACAGTGGGGAGAATGTTGGCATACCTCAATGCTACCTTAATGTGCAGTAACAGAAAGTTCTTTCCATGTGGTAATTATGGAGACTATGCACTAAACCAGATTAATACCCAAGATATACAAGGTCTGTTTTAAATAACCAGGATAACCAGTGAGGAAAACCTGCGAAATTCTTTTTTTTACAAATCAAACTTTATGTGAAGTACAAAACAGTGGAGTGTAACCTTAATGGCAATACATGCTCAATAGCTCAACTGACTTTCTGAATCCTGAGAGCTGAGACTGATTGGCTGACAGGTCATGTAATGGATGCCTCTCAGACATAACACTGGTCAGCAGAAATTGGATTTTAGTCATACTTGGTCTCTGGCTGAAACCCACAACAAAACCTTTGACTTAACTTACAGCTACACTGCGTTTGTGTGCACACTAGAGATATTTTTTCCCAAAATAGCTATATATGATAAGAATACATTTGTACATATGCACATGCTGTGTGTAGGAAGTTTAATTACATATCTGGGTATACATGTTTCGGAAGAAACCACTACTAAATAACACGTGTAATTTTAAGCAAACAGAAAAGGAACAAAGCTCATGCATTCCTGTCCCATCCATTTGAAGTCAGTTTAAAACTGAAATTCTCACATGACTACTGTGTTCATTTGGTAAATATACCCATCTCATGATATTTCTAAAATATACCCATATCATAACATTTAAGAAATATACCAATATTGTAATATTTCAATATGTAACACATTAAAAACAAATTATTTTCTTTCAGGAATTTAATTTGAACTGAGCTTGAAGCAAGATCCTCTATATCAAATTTATTTTTCAATGTAATTATGGGAGTTAACCATAAAAGGTACAATACCAGCATTAAGGCTGTTACACAGCATGACTGTATCTTGTTACAAGATTTGTATTTATACTTGTGACTTTCAGATAAATATATTCTGTATTTTTTTCACTTTATCAGAATGATCTCTTGAGCATTTTTTCAGAGTATTTTTTCCTCACTGAATTTTCTTGTTCAAAATATAAGATATATAAATATGTCATCATTCATTTTCCAAACTCTTAGTTTTTTATTATTTTGCCCCTAAAAATAGTTACCAAGTTTATACTTCATCAATTATGAAAATTAGATAATCTGTTAACAGAATACATGGCCAGGACAAAAATTTGCACTATTTTCTCTCAGTCTTCGATTCCAAGATACATGTAGACATTTCTCTATGGAAATGAATCTACTGCATAGAAATGTATGATTTTCAATCAACACATTTACCTTTCTTTTTGTCACAAAAATTGCTATCAATCAAGTGATGTCTCAAGACATGCATTATAACAAACTTACTCCAGTACAGCATCCTTGTTTAGTCTTTCTTCCTCTGAAGACTTGGATTTCTTGTCAGACTGGTACACTTTTCGACTCTGATATGCATTTTTTCCTTTTTCAATATTCTTTCAAACATTTCATTTATTCATATCCACTTATTATTATTAGTATTACTTACATATTCACTGTAATGGAGTTGAGAAATCTCTACAAATTTCACTCACTTAGGCAAGTCCTAAATATTTGTACTCACCCAGAATAAACTTCTACGCAACCAGCTATAAAAATATAATGACCGATGATCTTACCAACTCAAATTCAATAATGTGAAAGGCTGGTTTCTGAAACTAATTCTGTGACCCTAACACCAGCTGTCAGTAACTCAAAACTGAAACCAGTCTGCTCTCCCTTCAGTAAGCATTTCTCAATAATGAAGACTGAGAGCAAAGCACTTGTTGAATTGACTTTAAAACAAACAGAAAAGAAACTTTTGGCAGCAAGGATGAACTTTCAAAGAACAAAGTCAGCAATATTCATTTTAGAACATTCTTTTCATTAAAAAGAAAAACTGGTCTGACCTAAATCAGCACTCGCTTTATCAAACAAGCGCTTGGACAATTCATTCAACTGCCTGAAATTTTCAACTGCCATTTTCAGTTGAGTGAATGAATTAGCAACCTCTGTATTATGAATGTGAAAATTAATAAAACATACTTCCATATCAAGTTTTAAACTAGAAATCAATTTTTTAAACTTAAAGTCAATTTATGAAATAATCAATGTACAGGAGTTTCACTTAGTTCAATAAACAGTCTTAATGTTCCACTTGTGGATAACTAATTAGTTAAGTAAGGCAACAAAATTAGCACTTGCAAAAGAATTAAACAAAAAAAAAAGAAAATAGTATATTCTAGTCAGTACAGGGGTACAATCACTGTATCTCGGAGGATTTACATTTTGTACAAATTCCAATTTGAAGTGAATGAACTATATTTAAAGAGCCATCTTTTTGAATTAATTAACTTGGCTGCTCAATGATTTTTATTACATAGGCCATGTCACTGCCAAATGAGTTCCAGTTTAATTCCAAACTTTGGACAACTGCATGGTTCTGGGTTTCCTACATCCTCCTTGCTTGAGCCTTGTCTTTGCATATAAATGTGCATTATGTATCGTATATACCCATTTACAAGTCCAACTGCAAACAACACAAACCTTGATCTACCTATTTAAGTATACTGCACCAGAAGAACAGGGTCAGTGTTTGTTCTACTGATTACTCTTCACAAACTGCATAGACTCAGATCTGCTGGTGCATTATACAATAGCTGGTCTGGGTATACGTGCTGTCTACTGTTGGATTTGACTTGTTAGGCATAAAAGGTAGCTTCAAGACCCTATCAATCATTTATATTTTTATATTTATCCCAATGTAGAGGAAAACCCATTTTCTCAGTGTTTTTCTATGTGCCATTTTACACTATATCAAACAGCACATTCCTGTTAAATATGGGTAACAAAACGCTTCGAGTAGCTTAGTAACTATAAAAATCCTCTTCAAAATTATTTTCTTTACAGAAAAAAACTTTCTTCACCTGCTGTTAATACACTTGTAGGAGCACAAATGATATAGCTGACCATAAGTGCTCTCTGCCAAATTAGGGATCAAACGGACTAAATAAACTGATATTTATGCAAGTCAGCTATCAAAAAGTACAACTGTTGTAAGTAAACAGTCTGGCTGGTTGTGTGATGTTTAACATTTGTATCATGTAATAAAATGTATGAGTCATAATGTCACTGGAAAGTGGTTATATATATATATATATATATATATATATGCATGTTTTTAGGGTGCAAAACTATTACCTTAAGCTTCTTTTTGGCCACCTTCAGATAGTTCTTCAGGTTTGTAACTTCCTTCTGAAGCTGACTGGTCCTAAAATATAAAGTATCGGTTATAAATCCATAATTGAAGCTGACTGGTCCTAAAATATAAAGTATTGGTTATAAATCCATAATTGAAGCTGACTGGTCTTGAAATATAAAGAATTGGTTATAAATACATCACTGCATTCTAAAATATTAGAGCAAGTAACACAATTGTGCATCCATAAGCAAATTTGTGCCTTTCTGTCTTGTACATGTGTACCAATCTAATTATATTAAAATAGCAAATTTGACACATTTTATAACATACCCATTTAATTTGACATGGATTATCTACAGTTTGATAAAGAATTCCGTATCACACAACCTAACTGAAACTATTTAGTTGTTTTCACTCACATTCACATGCTGAATTTCGAAGATGCATCAATCAGAACTTTTAAAATTCCCAAATTCTAAAAATCATCAAGAATGGGGCTACATGATAAATATAAAACCACATACATGTTTTCTTGCAGGTCAGAAGAAAGAACTCATTTGACATTATGTACAAATAGGTCTTGACAAGTCCAAAAGACATTTCAATCAAATTCCTTCCACTGACGAGAACAAAAGAAAAATTTATGTTTATATACTGACTTTTTACTGAACTGAATACTCTCTTTAAAACCTTTTACACTGATTTGTAATATATTTCACAGGAAATAAAAAAGGCATGATAACTATCAATATAATTATATTTGTGAAATTAAAAGGAATTATTAATGAAGTTGCTTGATAGGTTGATGCAATGTTATTACCATGTAAGATTTCCATACAGCTTTAGAGATGAAATATAGATGTAATTCCACCTCCAAAGATCAAACATAGAAATAACTTCTGAGATCTCATTATATTGTACATGTTCATTTATCATGTGCCAAAACAATGTACAATATCATCCAGATCTGCTGTTACATACTGAGCCAAGAGATCAATGTCTATGTTATTTGGTCATCATTATTCCAAATGAAGTGCTGATTGACAGGTATTAATATGGAACATCAGCACATGAAAGGCTATTCATCCAGATCTGCTCTCACATACTGAACCAGGAGATCAGTGTCTATGTTATTTGTCATAATCATTATTATAAATTAATGAACAGTCTTGATTGACATGTGTTAATAAGGAACATCAGCACATGAAAGGCTATTCATCCATATCAGCTGTCACATACTGAACCAGGAGATCAGTGTCTATGTTATTTGTCATAATCGTTATTATAAATTAATGAACAGTCTTAACTGACAGGTATTAATAGGGAACATCAGTACATGAAAGGCTATACATCATGATCTGCTGTCACATACTGCACTAGATCAATGTTTATGTTATTTAGTCTATTCATTATTCCAAATAATGTGCTGATTGACTAGTGTTAATAGGGAATAAGCACATGAAAGGCTACATGATCAGCTGTCTGATACTTAGGTTACTTGTTCCACATGTTATTCAAATTGAACAGTTCTGATTGACTGGTTTAATAAGGAACATCAGCACACAAAAGGTCATACAGCCAGATCTGCCATTACAAAATACAAAGGCAGATCTGGGTTTATGCTACTTGCAGTACTGTGTGTGTGTGTGTGTGTGTGTGTGTGTGTGTGTGTGTTTGTGTTATGCATGGAGGAAAAAGGGTATTAATTACAATATGCAACTTCCAATACACAGTATGTGTTGATGATACACAATTAATTCTATTCAAGCACGTTTACCTGTAAATTGTTGTGCTTGCTAAACTTATACCATATTACAATGAAATGTTCTATTTGCCAATGATATGAAAACACCCAGCAGGGATTTTGTAGAGGTCCTAAAGGACAAAAAAAGAAGCCCCAATCCTAATGCAATGTGCAGAATTTCAAATTTCAACAATTTAATCATCAAAAGCTTGTTCTTAATTGATCAAATTTTCCCCCAAATGATGGACTCTGCAATACCTACACCATTAGGTTTGCAAACAGGTGAGAAACTAAAACTAATAAATGCATCTAGCACTGCATGTGTTGATTCCCTTTACTTCCTTTAGTTACTGTGAGTGACTGATATAGAAAACAGTCTTACTGAGTTATTCCATTTACTGAACATAAAGTTTGATCATAAGTTAAATGTTTGTTAGAATTTTAAAATTTCTAACTGAATCAATAAAATTAAGATAGTTTACTTGTTATTATAGCGGAGTGTAACTTGGTGGAATTCACTACAGTCACACTGTTCCATAGTCACAGGGCTCCCTTCACTTCATTTGGGCCAATGCCAAGTTTCATGCATTCACAACTTTGCTTTTGACCCCCAATTTGTGTCAGTACTTAAACTATTATGCCCATATACTTCAAACCCACTTCCTACAGTGCATTAATGGAGTACTGGCAAATGTTTGTTATTTTAGCAATCCTCAGGATCAGACTTATTGAGTTTCAGTTATCAGTCCCTATATACCTCGTATCATCCCGTTGCACATACAGGTGTCGGACACTTTTCAGAACCCTACAAACTCCACCGAGTTTCTCTTCCTGAGGTATTCCTAAAGAAACAATTCAGGGGCCATTGCAGAGTTTCATGCATTTACAACTTTGCTTTTGACCCCCAATTTGTGTCAGTACTTAAATGTACTCAACTATTATGCCCATATACTTCATACCCATTTCCTACAGTGCATGTATGGAGTACTGGCTGATGTTTGTTATCATAGCAATCCTCAAGATCCGACTTGTTGAGTTTTGGTTATCAGTGTCCCTATATACCTCCTATCAGCACCTTGTAGCTCCACATACATGTGTCAGACACTCTTCACAACCCTACAAACTCCCTTAAGTCTCTCTTCCTGAGGAATTCCTATAGAAACAATTCAGATCTCAGCTGGTGCAGTGACAGTACTTGCCTCTATTATACCAAAGATTATTTATGTTTACAATATAGTTTATACTGAACCTACGTATTGTGTGTTATTTAAATCAGAGTATAACACAGATCTGAAACACAGATTTATTGGTATTCTAATCCAGCTTGGGTATTTAGATGCAATCCATGGTAGAAAGAACAGTCCTTACTTTTCTTGCTCTGCTTCAAGTCTGGCCTCTGCTATTTTCTTCTGATCTAAAGCTTTTCGTGTTTTCCTCTTTTCCTGCAAAAACAAACAATATCTCAAATAACAAAATAAAAAAAATAAATTCTAGTTAGAAATATAGTTCAACAAGATTAATTTATTAACAAACACTGTTTTATTTTTAAAAACACATCATATGCCACCAAGATAACTTGCTGATACATCAAAGGGCATACCATTATGATCCCATGACCTCAGTCACAAATTTGATCCAAGGAAAGGAATCTCACAGTAAAAATATATTATGTTGTTACATATATCAAAACTGAAGGCAAAAATAACTACAATAAAGTACCCTCGGTCCCACTCTGGGGCAATGGTGGAACAGAGATAGAGAAGTATGGAATTATATAATATTTCAACAATATGAAGAAAAAAATTGAGCTTGAGTTATTTAAATATTAGAAGGAAAAAAAAATGAACTAAAAGGTGTCCTACTTCATGACCCTATGGCCCCATCCAAGGATGTAAAACAAGACAGCAACATATAAGGAGAAAGCAGAAACCTGGGAATTGTTGTTACTTGGACAAAAAGTTATTTAAAACACAGGAGATGGAATCAAAACTTTAACCAAAAGGGCTAACATGCTGATCTGATGGCCCCACCCAGGAATTTGACCCAGGCATACTAGTAAATTCCACAGGGTCAGATATATTCCATATACGAAGTGATCTGGTAAAGAAGTTTATGCAAATATAAGTGATGAAAACACCTGAATCAAAAACTTTTCCCAAAGTGCATCCCCCAATATTAATCTTGATTCCAGCATCAGAATGAATGGACATGAGGGGTATTGAGAGATGGGGTCTATGTTATATTATATTCCAAACAAAAAGTGAATTTATAACCACTGAAAAAAACTTTGAAGGTGACCATTTAAACCCTTAAAAACATCTTCCAGACCTGAAATCCCATTTTCTATGGCCTTATAAAATTCTTCTGTCTAGTTTCTCACTATTGCATTAAAAAGAAGACCCTCAAAAGAGTTGTCAAAGGTTTTGTCTACCCCAAAAATGTATATATGAAAGTGACCTATCAATACAACATGGACCTCTTTGACTCAGATATCATAGCACTGGGAATTTGCAACAGCTGATGAACAAACACTGATACTGTGGAAAGTTAAGAAACTGGAAACAAGAAACACAAAACATAGTCAGTATTATCATCAGATGTCATCAAATGAGAAAGAAAAAATGTTGACTGCTGTTGGGAAGAATTCCGAAAGTGAGATGTGGTTCAATGCAAGAAAGCAATCTTGGATTTGGGGTGGGTGGGGGTATTTTCTAAATATGACTTTATATATATTACATTATATAAGTCACAAAGATAAAATAAATATATTAAATATCTATATTTGGCAAAATAAATTATAGTGTTTAATTTTACACTAAGCTGTGAATTACTGGATTTTCTGAAAGAAATAATCTAGATAATACACTGGAGTGAAATATATTTTCAAGCTGCCCATCAACAGACACCATTAACATTATGACCAAGAAATCTGAAGTTATTCTTAGATGCTTACATAGTCGAGCAGTAAGTATGACTGCAAAACATAAATGGTATGCCACTGACATCAGAACCAGTAAGACATTGTCTACTTCAACTTGTTATATATATATATTTATATCTGAGCATAACATAAATGTAATATATTTGACCTCATGGGTTGTCACTCAAGAAAATACGTTTTTCACCCACTTGATGAAATATATCTGTTAATATTCACTCATCTCAAGCATAAAGTGAATAACTCAAAAATAATCTACTGTACTTGTATCGTAAATGCCCAACAAATGTTGTCCCTTCTTTTGCAACATAACTGTCGCCACTTCTACTTGATACTTATTTCTCCCTGAATCATTAAATCAATCAAGCAAAGTTTAAAATGAAGATATGTTTTCAATCATGTTTTGTGCATTCCATAAATGAGGACAATTTTGAAAACACTTTCATATTTCCCCACAATGACTGCTTGAATTTTGTATCTAAATCTTCTTTATTAGTCTTCCCAGCTTGGACATATTATGATTAGTATTTCCATTTTTTCTCACAATCTTCCATTCAAAATTAAAAGCAAAAAAAAAATGTTGCCCATTCTTCATGTTTCTTTTAAATCACAAATTGTGGTCTTAAACTGCACAAAATAATGCTCAGTTTATTTGACGTGTTCATTACACCTGACCCAAATGATGTCACACGTAACAGCAGACTGATCCAACATCAGGGAAGGTAAATGCAGTTGGTAATTTTAGACAATCTAACTTTGCCATGATTTTAGAAGTAAATTTCTGGAATTGAATGAAAAGTAAATTTTTAAAGAGATTTGTATTTTTAAATGTGCAACAAAAATCAGGAAAAACTCACTTTATCAACATTTTCTTTCATATTTACAATAGAAGCAGCTTACCCATGTGAAAATTACAATATCTATGAAAAACCACAGAAAATATCTTAAATTAAAATTTATGGTTAATTGGTTATGATTAACCAATCATCATCAATCTTTAAATTTGCAAAGTTCTCAACAATATTTAACCTATGCACAGACTAAAATTGATTTTGCCCCTCAAGATTCAAGTACAGCTTGAAACTGTACAGCACACATGAAAAAAAATTGATATGGACACAAAAAGATGAATTAAATATGTATACAAAAGATTAATTAAAATCCACTTAATGCATTATAGAAGTCAAAATTAATAAACATGAAGAGAAAAAACTTGTATGATACTAGCATTGCACACTGAACAATATACGAATGACCTTTTATTTTCTGTATGAGAAAGAAAGAAAGAAAGAATGAAAGAAAGAAAGAAAGAAAGAACGAAAGAAAGAAAGAAAGAAAACCAAAAGTTGTGTCACTCAGTGCTTTATAGGCCTATGTTCAATGTTCAAATTTCTTCTCAAAAACTGTTTACTGAAATCACCTACAAGATTATTTCAGACCTAATATTCTGAAACAGTTCACTGAAATCACCTACAAGATCTTTTCTGACCTAATATTCTAAAACAGTTCATTGGAATCACCTACAAAATCTTTTTAGACCAAATATTCTGCTTGCAAAATCAAAATGAAAATAGTGAAGCAATAGCAAAAACCTTCAAACCACAAAAATATCTTTTTTTTTTAATCTTAAAAACTCTAGACTTAACACATATTTTTTTGAAATTTTTTTAAAGGCATGTACTAAAACTCTTCACTTCTAAAAAAAATCCATCACTGTTTCCAATAGAAGTCAAAACCTTGGAGGAATTTTATTTTACTTACCTCTTCGGCTTGATTAAGTGTCTCTTGTTTCTCTTTCTCCAGTTGAGACATCTATAATTTAAAGAAATATACAAATATACAGTGTGATGAATCAGGTAGGACTAAAAGACAAAACAATTCAGAGAGTCACCAAACAGCTTGATGTTTCAGATGAAGTAGAAATTAACACTTTGCCCTTGTCAGATTACAAAAAATGTTCATTTGGCTACTAGTCCATTGGGCTATAGATTCAGAACTTTTGCTTGCCCTGCATCTAGTTTACTGGTCCACATGGCTATAAATTCTGAACTTTTGCTTGCCCTGCATCCAGTTTACTGGTCCATAGGGCTACAGATTCTGATATTTTGCATGCCTTTCATAAAGTTTACACATCCTACACTGTACAAATTACTCAAATCTGCTTAAAATGTCACTCATCCAGTTGGACAAGTATCGTAAAAGAGTGACCTGCCTTTCTTCCATTACCACTTTCAAATACAAACAGATTAACGGAATTTTCAACCAATGCTTAGTCCTATTTATTACAGGCAGTAATTACTGCTTCACAGTGTCTAATCTAAAAGTTAACTAAAAAATCCAATGTATCCAGCTGACTTGTGTCAGCTCCTCTTTTTCCCAAAACGTCGGCCATTATAATTAAGGTCTTATATTAGTCATTTATTTTTAAGGCTATTTCTATATACGATGGAATCAAAGAGTTGAGTGCAATGCTTTAATCTAAGTTTCCCCTAGCTATGTATTTGCATCCATCTCTGCTGCAGAATAGGTCTGAAAAAAGAAATACTTGACTGTGCGGAGCTTTGTTAGAAGTGTGAAGTCTGTATATATTGGGAAATGAAACAATGCAAATTTATGCTTTATGTGAAATGATATCTTATTTTCATCAATTCATCCCCTTTCTGTAATACACATAAAAAAATATATAAATCATATGGCAAAAAACAGTCCATTCAACTACACTTGATCCAACTAGGGATCGCATGCATCATGGACTGATTATGATAGGTCCAAAAAACTGACAATGAAATTGCATTTTGGAGTTCAAACCAATTAGTTGACACAGCTAAAACAAAATTAAACTTCCGTTAGACATCATCATGTAAATTGTTGTAAATTCAATGCTTCCCTTTGTGTTTAATGACACACTTGTTTGCCTGTTTTATAACTGCCTTTCGACAAAGTCTCAGTGAGAGTTGAGAGTGATTAGGCTAATTAGAAACTAGTTTTGTACCGTCTGTTGTCAGTTATTTGCTTATATACATATAAAAACATAAATATATCAATGTGCCAGTCCATGTATTGAAATAAATTTGTAAATTCAACAGGATGTTATATTATTTTAAACATTATATATATATATATATATATATATATATATATATATATATATATATATATATATATATATATTCTTGATGTGACTTTTAGTAAAAAATATTTCTTTACATACATAATATTTCCTCTTAAAATCTTAATTTTTCTATTCTTCTTCTCTCTGCCCCTTCTTAGATTGTTTTCTAAATGGATGAAATTAATACAAACTTCACACTTCATCAGGATATAATTATTTTAGTTGGAGGAGATGGAAGAGATGGATAAAGACAGGAAGAAGCGGTAGGTCCATCACCAATATAAGCTTACCCTTAGCCCGAGTTTAGAACGAGAAATAACCTCTCTTTCCCATAATTCCTTGGATTCTGCAGCTTGGTGTTGAACTGTACTTCGAGTCAGTTTTTCATCCTAGTAAATCAAGCAAGTTGAGAGAGCAGATGTGAGTAAAGAAAGAAGAACAGATGGTAAAGTTCCTTGTTCAAGGTCAACAGCACCCCACCCCCCATTTCACATGCAGAGCTTTTACCTCTTCCAGGAATGAAACAATATGACTGGATGAAGTATTTCTGTATCACATCTAATGTCAAGTTCCCAGCCATTAATTATGTTGGTGGATAAACAATCATGCTTTGCAGATGATAATGGGGACTGGGAGATGACTGAGTCAGCTGTCACTTTGCACATTTCACTCATTTCATTTACACCATGCATCAAAAAATCAAACTGAAAAGGTTTCTCAGCCAATTCTGTGTACAAATAAGCTGCACTTCTCTGATCATAGTTGATAGATCGAGGAATAATAGCCAATGAATGTTCCACAATCTTCTTAAAGATTGCATCTGAATTCAGGCACATAACAAAATTTAAATTTATTTTTTCACTTTCTGGATGCATGAATATGAATGAAAATGTGTCAGAGAGCACATCAGTCTCCAAGAATAAGACAGACAAGCAGTCTGAAAAATAAAAGTCAGGGATATAAAACAATAAATGAAATGTTGAAATAAAACAACATATATATCCCAAGAAATGCTGCAACTCCTGTAAAATACCACAGATAAAGAAGGAACAATACATCCACAGCATCCTCACATATCATCAAGCAACTTCAAATAAAATAAACAAAAACCAGGTGGCAATGCAAAGTGAAACTGGAGCAATTCTGCCTTAGAGAAAGCAGCAAGCATCCTAAGAACTTCATCAGGCTGATATAAATTAGTTACATTGTTATGTATATTTAATTTATATTTAATTTAATTTAATTGTTTGTTTGTTAGTTTTAATTTTTTATATATTCCATTACATGTTATTGTAATGTAATTTTATTTACTGGATTTGACATTGTCCAGAAATTTAATTCAGTAGTAAACAACTAATAATAATAGAAACTTTGTATCTAATGCTGACCTAGTGCATGACCCAGATTCAGAACCAGTAAGAGTTGTGGTAAACAATTTTTTTTATTTTATATTTTATTCTTTCTCAGAGTAAGATTCATAAAGTGAAATCAAGGCCATACTTGGAGTACGCGACAAATAACGTGTATCAATTAGGTTTTTCCAGAGGATTGACCCACATCCGGGCATCTATTTTGCATTGTAGCTAGATTTATTATTGATGTTTTGAGAAAGATTAGCCATTAGTGCCTTAACACTTAAGAAGTTAATGTGTTTTATGTTGTGACCAGTTCTGGACTAATTATTTTGTTTTCTTCAATTTATTTGGATTACAACTTTGTTTTACCTGGAAATACTAGTGCTATAAATTAATTCTTAAACAAGGACAGTTATTAAAATTTACACAGAATTCAAACACTGGAATATTATTTTCTGTGATTCAACAAAGAACTGTTGACACATCAGTACAATGCTGACCACAGCATATGTCATCACCTTCCATTTTGGATTTCATCAGGATTCAAACTCAGTTTCATTAGGACTTATTATTACTTGGACTTCTATTTTTTTAATTCTTGGATTCATAAAATCATGAGTTCTTTTTCTCATTTTGGCCTTGTTCTTTTAGGGAATTAAATTATTTGTTAAATTTTACAAAGCTTGTTGTCTTCACTTTTTCTTGTTATGTTTTGTAAGAGCCTAAACATGTAACAACATTTGTTTATCATTTCACAATGACTACATGATTAGGATGTCAGAAACTTACAGAGACAAGTTTCATCTTACTGGCAAAAAGATACTGAAAATTGAATTTGTGCTTGTAACACTATAAATGTGTCACCTGTCGCAAACCAAAAGCCCAAAATGTTCCCAAAATTTTGATAATTTAAATAACGCTTTAGTGTCTTTCAAATGTTTATATTCAGGTCATCTACATATCCATACAACCAAATTAGTAGATAAAATTTAATTTGTCTACCTCAAGTTTCTTTCTTTAAGCCAACTATGTGTAACTTCATCCACGGCATGAGCTGGATAACCAAATTTTTAAAGCCACACCCTCAGATGTAAATAATGATAAAACCAAGTCACCGGCTGGATCAAGCCACCTGGCCAGAGGTTGCAATGCCTGGTTAAAGCAATCTAACAAGGACTGTAACAAAATTATCTAACTGTTAAAAAGTTTTAAAATGTGTTTAAAAAATTGAAACATTGCTGTATTGGCCAGGAAGTAAAATCAGGGCATCTAATTATGGGCATCTAATTATGAACACTAAAAAGTGAACAAAAATTAAATTGTTTATATTGAGTAATTTGTCTGGACAGACATTACCAGCTCTAGATAACATCCCAAACCAATGCCACCCTCCAAGCACTAGAAGCATACTAAATAAATTGTGGCTTTCTTCTTCTTTTTTTTAATACAAAAATAATCAGCACTTACAAGTCTAAGGAACATTAATGGTAACTGGCTATTTCTCATCTTCTATGTTTCATATAACATGGTAAAATCTAGATTATGTTTGATGACATGCTGTCTTTCAGTAAGGGGCAGACTTGTTCCTTTTTAAAGCAAAGTACTGATTCAAAAAGCAATAAACTTAGTTATACTATATGTTAGCAGCTATAAGTTGTAAAAACTACAGAAAACAAGCCACAAACTTCAGCCAAACTCCATAGATAAAGTTACAGGTTATAGGCATATATATCATGCTACAAATATACTAGAAGAATTCGACAAGTACACACTATTTTCTTCATTTTGAAAATTTAAAGAAAAGAAGACAAATCAACATTTTTATTTGCTTATTTATCTTTTGGCTTGCATATTTTTGAAGAATAATGTGATGACCATGTATTTTAACAACACAAGAAACACATTTTGACCAAACGCTAAAGGTAATCGGTTTTCTCCGAAAGGGCAAAATAGGCGATGATTACAGGTCAATTCCTTTTAAAGTGTTTCTTTGAATCATATGTTCTGATCATACTGTCAGTTATCCAATTTCTGGGACAATAAAAACTAATTATTTATGTCTGGGTAATTGGGGAGCAAATGAAAGTTATCATTTTTCCCATATATCTTGTCTGAAAAATTAACATCTATATTGCATCATGATGCACCTGGCACATTCAATGCCATTTGGAAGTGGGCTTCATAAACTAGGTTGCATTTTATTCTTGCTTGCAAAAAAAAACTCACTTGCAAATAAGAAACCCTTATATGATAATTTTTGGTGTTCATTTTTCTTTTTGTTCATGTAATATACTGCTGTTTGAGATACTGCATTCATAAAGGTCTTGTCGTGTTGGATGCAGGTTTCTATTCCAAATGGGTTATCTTTTTCAGTAAGAGTGATGTCCCCTTTCTCAGGAATGCACTTAAGAGTCTAAGCAATGGCAATGATAACCAAAACTGATGGCCCTCAGTCATTAAAACGTATACGGGAAAGGAAAATTAGTTTGATTCTTAATGTAGTATGAATTGAAAGTAAAATTACAATATTAGTTCAGAACTAGAAACTGTTTCGATAGGGTGACAGAGTGGTAAGAATATAGTGATCCCTCAGAGAAATAAAAGTAACAGCCAGTACAAAGACAAAAAGAAGGCAATGAAAGCCAGAAAAACTCAGGTTTTATCTAGGGCAATCAGAGACGATTCAAGGTCTGATGGTCATTTTTTCAATTAGGTTTTTAGTATTGGTAAAACATATGCAAGTTTACTATCCAATTTAATCTTAATCCGCATATTCGTCTCTGAAAACGTTATGCACTATTGAAAATGATCACAAAGTTTGAAAATGATTTGTGAAAATTGGAAGGATGTCTATTTTCATTTAGGGCAGGTCAGTGCTGACCAAAACGTTACAGATATGTCCCGAAATGTGTCAATAACAGTGTGTGCTCGTGAACTGGCTCTAACAGTGATAAAATATAAACTTCTGTGTTGAATAACTTCTAGTATAAGGTTTAGGTTAGATAAATCATGCCATTGCTAAAAAAAAAAACAGTAACATATTGACAGCAAACTACAAAATTCCCACTACGTATGGAGTATGATGTGGCAATATGCCCACATTACATCGAGTATAAATCATACCAAGATGCTGGCATGTGCACTTACAGTGACTGTGACCCCGACAGCATGCTCAGACTGAAAATGTACACATGGCATGCTTTATAAATGCTCTGTGATCATATGCTGTGATACCAAAACAAACAAAATTATTTCATCATGCTTTTTTATTTCATGGGGAAAAAAAGATTTGATACTACTCTTTGTTAATAGTGATTAAATAAAAAATAATAATAGTTTAACTGAAAAAATAAATAACCATGCTCTTAGTGAATAAAATAAAGGAACACGATATACAGTGATTTCAAACTAAACTGCATCCTCCATTTTGTTCCTTGGAAATATGATTTCAACTGAGACAGTTTAGATTAAATCATGAATCTCTGCACAGCGTACACGTTTTAACAAAAGTTTCATGGAAACACAAAATCCACAGTAGCTGAAAAAAGAAATTTAATTTTAGAACCATGTGCATTTTAAATCTATGTAATAATACAATTTCCTCTCCAAATACTGCATTTCTTTTTAAAAAATTGAAATGCCTTTCCCCACCAAAAAAAAATATGAAGAAAATTACTAATAAAAAGAAACATGATGTATGCTGCATATCAAAAGCTGGTTACTATAATATTTTTTTACTGAGAATGTTATTTGTAATCAGATGGACAAAATAGTAAGAAATGACCAGGTATTTAAATGGGTCAAAATTTCCAAGGTTAGTGAAATTAACAGGAAACACAAACTATAAAGGTAACAATTTATTCAATGTATGAAATTTTCTCACTAAATTTGTTAATCAGCAATCCATAATGATCCTTTCCTAAAAAGATGATTAACCATTTGAAAATAAGTCACTAATTCTGCTTTCATTATACAAAAAATGTAGATGTAGCTCTCAACAATTTTTCTTTCAAGTCAACAAGATGAGTAATTAAAAAAGTAATCATACCCCTAATTTTTCCTCCAGGTGAGCATTGGTGGACTTGAGATTGGAACACAAGGCCTCTAGGCTGCTGCGTACCTGTACAAATAGAGACAAAATTTTCCTTCAGGATATACAGGGAACCGTTTCAAGAAGGAGGTCTACTGATAACGACTTGGAAGAAAACTGACTACAACCAAACTTGGACATCGTTAAATCAAGTATCAGCTTACAAACAATTATTGTCAGGCATTATATTTTTCCACAGTACATAAAATATTAATTATTTAGTTTTAACTTCAACTCAAATCAAAAGCTCCAAATCTGATGCATTAGTCATGGCAGATCTAGATCAATGAAATTTAGATACCAGAGAAGAAAAAACATTTGTGAAAATTCTGTAGTTTCTATATTAATTCATATTATATGAGAAATGAAGTTTAAAATACAAACCTTTTATGACACTGAGTTTGAGTACGAATTTAAATTGTAAAAGTTTAAGTTTCACATGTATTGACACTTTAGTCAAAGTGAAACTGACATCATGGAACTCTCAGGACTTCGTTAACTTTATTTCCCTTTGATGTCTACCAAATATAAATAATTTACATCTACTCTTGAGGGTAGAATCTGTATATGGTAATATGCATCAATAAACTAAAAATTACCAGCAACCATCATATACATGAATTAAGAGAATTCATACCATGTGATTTAAAGGACAAGTGACTAGGTAACTGCCAGTCATATGTTATAAGAATTAATGACCATGCCTTTTGGAATGTGTAAAACAGGCTAATTAAACTTAAATCAGGGTGCATTCACTTGTATGGGTTAACTGAGAAATTGTTCTTACGGTAATCAAGTACTATTGAGACATGCATGAAACATCTGTAACTTATCCCAATAACATAGATCATATTGATGAAATATACCTTTATGAAAAATGGATTGTGCAAATGGCAGAAGCAAATACAATTACATTCATATGGTGAAATTCTTAAAAATCGAATTAATTTGTGTGAACTTAATGCATCCAAAAATGAATTTGTTATTGCATAAATACATAAATATTATCTAATGCTCTGCCCTAGTTTCTCAGTTATTTTAAAATAATACATTTCAATGAAGCATCAGTTTTATGAAAAAGTTCATAAATTTATTAAAATATATACGAGATCTCTGATGAACAAATTTACTGGGATAACTGAACATTTAAATTTAGGACCAAAAAGGTATAATCGAAGTTTCAATTCATTAGCATTATGCTATGGAAGGCAATTTTCACCACAAGCAAGATTTGACCAGGAAAACCACAACTTAAAAATCCCTCTTGATAGCTCAAAATCCCATGCTCTTAGTCAGAATATACATACGTCATGTCAACTGATTTGTCTCAGGTCAATGTTCGATGTACCAAATGTCAACATAAACAACATACTGCGAACTGGAATAGGTACATATATACATGATTTATTGTAAGGTGATCTGTCTCTCTTTTGCCAAATGTCAACATAAACAACATACTGCGAACCAGAATAGGTACATGTATACATGATTTATTGTAAGGAGATCTGTCTCTCTTTTGCCAAATGTCAACATAAACAACATACTGCGAACCAGAATAGGTACATGCATACATGATTTGTTGTAAGGTGATCTGTCTCTCTTTTGCCAAATGTCAACAGAAACAACATACTGCGAACCAGAATAGGTACACGTATATATGATTTATTGTAAGGTGATCTGTCTCTCATGTCCAATGTCAAAATAAACAACATACTCTTATCTATTTTTGCAGGTGTCAATATTTAGTTTTGCAAACATAGGCATTTTTGATGGAACTCAGATTTGTGAATTTGGAAAGGCAGTCCTATTTTTCCCTATGGAAGGTTTTTAATAGTTACTGGGTTTTTAAATTTGTGGACTGAAACTTGAAATCCATAAAAAGCATGAGTCAACTGTGAACATGGATATACAGTACTTCGGTTCAGAGAATATTAAATCATTAGCAAGCATCTTTCTGACTCGTTCTTGTACTCACCTTTTGTGAGTCCTGTAAATCTCGCTGTAACATCTCTGACCTCTGTTTCTCATGTTTCAGTTCTGCCTCCAGCTTCACGCTCTCCACCTGCAGTTTCTGATATGCTTCCTCCAACTCGCTCTGATAAATAATACAGTTATTGACAGTGATGATGAAAACAATGATTACTATTGTAATTACAACCGTATGTGTATATCAGCATTTAGTGGCATGTCAGCACAATAAAGGCTAAACAGTGCTAATTAAAAGCAAAGTTCTAAATGAACAACTGCACAAAAAATGAAAAACCAAATAATGGTCAGTTTGAAGTACTATAAGCTAAATGATAAGAGGCATATATGTTAAAATCTATCAAATATATCAAAAATAATAAATAAAAATGTTATAAAGACCTGAAGACCTAAAACTATTGGGTGAATGTTTTTTGATATAAACTTCATTCTCTGAAAATGTTCAAGCTTTTATAGGGTAGTATAATTATTGTAAAGTTCCCTAAATGACTTCACATTAAAAAAAAACATGTCTCACAAGGAGTCAGTTGAAACATTCATCATAAATGTGTTCCACTGTCTTTGGACACTTGCAGGTGTATTCACCTTTCATACTGCATGCATGTGTCAGGTATTTGATATATTTCATCACAGTATCATTTCATCTCTGTGATTTCTTGTATATAAAGGAAGTCACTCTCCAATGATGAGTTTGATGTTACAAAGCTTGTCTGTTGACTTTCATTCCACACATTTTGCCATGTATAAAGAACATGCTGATTTATACATCTCAAGTCAATATAAGAACTCCTCATTCAAAAATGGTGACTGCATGGAAGATCGTAATGCCTTATCTGCCCTTTAATTATAACTAAATCCAAATTAATGTGCTGTGTACAGCACAGAATACTATTTCCTGATGTTATGAGCAAATCTGAATTTTAAATGTTAAATGGGTTGTTGGATTTAATGTTTTCAGATTGGAAAGGGAATCTATAATCTTGATGAAATCTGTTGGGTATTTTGAGAGGTTACAATCTAGTTCAAAGATTTTAGCAATGCTGTAACTTCTGCATTAAAAATGGATGATTTATCTGTTTACTGGCTTGAGATGGTTCCATAATGTGTTCCAATGGCAGCTTCAACATTATCTCCATCTTTCAAACTATTAGTATACATGGACATAAATGTTAAAAGTCTGACTAGACAGTCAACCGTGCTTCTCTCCCACCTGACAAAAGTGTTGTTGTTGTTGTAGGGTTTAATGCCATTTTTCAGCACAAGATAGGCTATACAAGGCAGCTAGTATTAATGTTGGAGGAAGAACCTGGGAAATCCCTGGAAAGAACCACAGACCCACGAGAAGCTACCGGCAAGCTTTCTCACATACCCACATTGGCTGAGCCCGAGACTTGAACCCATGCAGACAGAGGTGAGATGGTAGTGAACAGTAACTTTAGACCAATCGGCCACTCGGGGCCCCAACAAAAATGTGTTCTACTCAAGATACTAGATGAACCTGTCATTTATTCACTATTCCATGGTTTTTCAAATACAGTTTTTTTTTAATATGACATTGGTTGAAAAGACCAGTATGGTCCTTTCCAGGTTTATGTGGTCATATCACTGTTGTTTCTTGTCAAGATGGTGGGAAGACGGTGCCAATTTTATTGAAAATGCTTTGTAGCATATTAGGAGCTGTAAAAATTAGTTTTTACATTTCTGAAGTTGATAACAATATCATTCAGTCTTGCTTAAGTGTCACGACTTTATCAAAACAACGTTGTAGTTCTCTGACCTTGAAATATTTATTGTAATCTTTCCATACTTATTTAACAGGGACAAGAGAGTTCAACCTAGAGACACTGGCTCTCCGTGTTTTCCTCTTGGAATATGTAATGGCATGATGAGCTTTAACTTTGTATATGTGGTATTTATTCAGATTTTCGGTTGTTGGATACATATTTAAATTTTTTAAAGGACATTTTTCATTCCCTGATACCAAATTAGCATGCATCATCAAACCATAGTTTGTTGGTAAGTTCAGGAATTGCCAAAGCATTTTGTATTGTATCCCTAGAAAAATCCTGAAGTTATTTTTATTTCCTGGGATCCACTACATCCCTTAAAATGTCAAATTTTGACTGCAGCAGAGGGAAACATTTCCCTATTTTCTTTGTTCAACTTCCATCTATGCCCATGTACTTGAGGTTTGGAAGTGTGATGGTTTCATTTATTTTGTAGTTATAAATTTTGATGGATATTTAAGTTCATGGATTTGCCTCTGTCAAGGTTCACATATTTATAGGTATAACATTTTCTAGATTAACCTCTACAGACACCCAAAATAAAGAATACAACAACAAAAAATTATGCCAACAATAAATGCTTGACACATGAATCCTTTAAAACAATACTAATGCCAGTGGTATTACAAATCAGACTTTATACCATGTCTTTATCCAGATGCTCAACTCTAAGGCAAGCAGTTATTATAGCACATGATCAATGCATGATCTTTTACTTAAATCAGGAAGTTGCATCATCAGCACATTCTGACAATCATGCTTTTTAAAATCATATAAATTCAGATTATAAGTTATTCCTCGTGATAAAACGTTTGAAAGATCAGACCTAACTAGATGTGGCTTTGATACAATTGGACCAGTGTCATTCTGCAATTTCAAAATTATTTACATGGCAATAGCTTGCAGTACCACGAGACAGAACTTGCACGATCTCTACTTTGTAGTTTCATCCAAAAATCAGTGACATCAGCTTTGTCCAGGGCTGTAATTAGTGTGTATATGCAAAGTAATGAATTGGCATAATTGTTTCAAGCAACAGTTTCTGTAATTTAATGTCACTGTTGTTCCTTTGGATTAAAAATATGGGGATAAAATGGGATGTGTTATTGTGAGAATTTAAAATGTAACTTGAGAGTTTTGCATCTATAAGGATAAATACAAATGCTTGCATTGATTGATCAATGTAGGTTATTCAGTCTGATTACAACTTTGAATCAGGATAAATACAAATGTTTGTACTGATCAATGTCGATTATTCAATCTGAAGGATTACAACTTTTGCATAACGATAGATACAAATGCTTGCAATGATCTAATATGTAGATTACTCAGTCTGATGAATTACAACTGTGGGTAAATCTTAAATGACAGAATTGCAGAGAATAAAGTGCATATATTTTCAAGCAGAGCAGTTTCACTTGAATAAAAGATATAAGTAAATAAGCATTAAAATTTAATTTTCCAAGTTCATTTCATTATCTCTTCTTTAATATTTCCAAGTACTAGAACTTAAATACTATAAACTCTTCCTAGCTTTTTTCTCTCTCTCCATACTGATCTTGAATATCAAAGGCTATGAATGGAACTAACAACAACTGGCTACTTTATACATACATATATGCAAAGAAAATAATAAAATAAATTTTTAAAAATTTAAAATAAAACAAACACATAAAAAATATAATAACTGATGACAGTAATGACATTGAATTATCAAATAGCTGAGCTCTGTTATGAATTAGCAAGAAAATGTGGCAGGGAGGTCTGCATCACATGTGTTTCGTTTGTGAGGGGGCTGGTGGTGGTGGCATTTTGTGGTTCAGTGCAAATATGAAACCACGAAAATTGATACTCTACGAAGAAACAACAGTATCACTTTGAAAACATATTAGAAGCTGGTTGTTACGATAATAAATAATGGATAATATAAGTCAGCATACAAGAAATGCCTTTGGTTAAATGAATGTACTGACCAAACTCTGATTCTATAATTATACTGAATCATTTGGAAAATTCTCATTGCTGAAAATGTGCAAAACCATGTGTGGTTTACTTTGGTGTAAGAGGTACAACAAATGGAAAAAACTTTAGTCTGAATAATGTAGAAGTCTGAATGAATCCAAATAAATCCAGTTTGATTGATGTGGAAGTCAGAATGAATCCAAATAAATCCAGTTTGATTAATGTGGAAGTCAGAATGAATCCAGATAAATCCAGTTTGATTGATGTGGAAGTCAGAATGAATCCAGATAAATGCAGTCTGTAGCCTTCAGTCACCACATAAGGAATAAGTTTGTAATGCTTTTATTAACCTTTAGATATCTTGAAATCTGGATGAATCCAGGTTACTCCAATATTATTTTACATGAACATCAGGTAGGTTTCCAGTGCTGTATTAAATAATTTAGACCAATCCTGAAATTCTGATAAATCCAGATCCAAGCCCTGTGTAGTTTAATTCATGTAAGGTTTCCCGTGCAGGAAGAAACAACACTTACATCAATCCTGAAATCTGGATGAATCCAGATAAATCAATAACCCTGTATTCTTTACCTTGTTTGAGGAGTAGGCTTGCATGGTAGCTGATGTATTGGCCAGCTGTTGGCTGCTGAGGATGTTGTTTTGCTCTGCCTTCTCAAGCCGCTCAACAAGACTTGCAACCTGTGCCTGACATTCCATTGCACGGTCCTGGGCAGACTGGTAACGCTGCTGCATTTTCTCCATGTCCATCTTCAGATGTTGTCGCTCATGTTCCAAACTCTCCTTAGCCTGTGCATTAAACAGATAATATTTAATACTGCAAATATCTAATGATAACCTGCTTAAAACATGAATGTTATATTTAACATCATTCAACAATGTTAACTTCGCAGCCAAAGCCAGGCTTTATCATTTTTAAGATCACAGGAAGAATAGTTCTTTAACTAATTATTATCATCATAAAAAATATTAGTATTTTCATTATTAATTTTGTTAAGGCCAAATAATTGTTATTTTTTTAGAAAAGTTTGAAATGCTGCTAAAGAACTCAACTCGCAACCTTGAAACATGCCTTAATATTCACATCAAAGATTCACAAATCCACCTGCCTGACTCATCCAACAAGTTAAAATTTGGCTTGGTCAAGCACGTTTGGAAGGACAGTCAAACAAACTGTAATAGGTGAAAAAGGATCATATTCCATTTCTAATGCTTTATGTTCTGTAAATTGTATTCCCTGCAATCTCACCACAGTACATATATCAGCACCATCGTTTAGTATTTATAAGTACTACATTCTTCTGTTACATAACTGACCACCATTTCTTTTATCTATCATGTGGCATATCCATCTGGTAGTAAATTTCAAGGTAAGTCTCACATCGTCTTGCACAGACATGATAATAATAATATTTACCATTTAAAGCAAGTCTTGACAAACAAGGAATAATTATTTATGTTTTAACTTATCAGTGACTTTTTAGTCATAATAACTGTCAGTATCTGGGATTCGTCAACTGTCAGGTCCTAACTTGGCCGTTGTGAGCTTGCAGAGCATAAGCGATCAGCTTGTCAGAGATCTTACTGATGCAGATTGCCAATTTTAAGGTAGGTAGGTTATCTGGAATAAAATAACTTATGGGTTTCTTTGACGTGTTTCTGGAAATTAAAGGTACTGCAAGTCTGAGACCAGAAGAGCTAATAAAATCATAACCATTACATTTGAATGTTAAGAAAAACACATAAGACTAAAGTTGAGTCATTCACAACGTTATTGGACTCCTGGATGGCCAAGTGGTCTAAAGCACTCACCTTTACTGATCACCGCCACCTCACCTGTCTGTGTGGGTTTGAGTCTTGGACTCAACCAATGTAGGTATGTCAGAAAGCTTGCCAGAAGATTCCCATGGGTTGGTGGTTTTTACCATGGTTTTCCTGGATTCTTCCTCCACCAGTAAATCTGGCTGCCTTGTATAGCCTATCAGGTGCTGAAAAATGGTGTTAAACCCACAACAACAGCAACTACAACACATTATTTATACAATACAGTCAGCCAACAGCAATGAAGCTGTGGGTGTTCATATCATGTGCAATGGAGGTGGAAAATGGCATCAAGATAAATTCAAAATAAACAAGGTTTTAATGACTGATACCAAATAATGGGGAGAAAACCTAATAAATGAGATGTCGAGTTTTAAACTGAATAATATATGTACTGTATCCTTTAATGTATGTATTGTATCCTATAATGTACTGTATCTTATAATGTACTGTATCCTATAATGGTGTACTGTATATGTATTGTATTCTATAATGTATGTACTGTATCCTATAATGTATGTATTGTATCCTATAATGTATGTACTGTATCCTATAATGTACTGTATCCTATAATGTATGTATTGTATCCTATAATGTAAGTACTGTATCTTATAATGTATGTCCTGTATCCTATAATGGTGTACTGTATAATATAATGTATGTACTGTATCCTATAATGTATGTACTGTATCCTATAATGTACTGTATCCTATAATGTATGTACTGTATCCTATAATGTATGTACTGTATCCTATAATGTATGTACTGATCTTATAATGCATGCACTGTATCCTATAATGTATGTACTGTATCCTATAATGTATGTACTGTATCCTATAATGGTGTACTGTATAATATAATGTATGTACTGTATCCTATAATGTATGTACTGTATCCTATAATGTATGTACTGTATCCTATAATGGTGTACTGTATAATATAATGTATGTACTGTATCCTATAATGTATGTACTGTATCCTATAATGTACTGTATAATATAATGTATGTACTGTATCCTATAATGTATGTACTGTATCCTATAATGTATGTCCTGTATCCTATAATGGTGTACTGTATAATATAATGTATGTACTGTATCCTATAATGTATGTACTGTATCCTATAATGTACTGTATCCTATAATGTATGTACTGTATCATATAATGTATGTACTGTATCCTATAATGTATGTACTGTATCTTATAATGCATGCACTGTATCCTATAATGTATGTACTGTATCCTACTATGAAATGCATCTGTTGACGACAATTTGCCATAGAATGAATGCATCCAGGCTCTATGTTGAATCATACATTCTTTGTTGTGTCAATGAAACATATGATGATGTACTATAAAAGATTTATTCAACCATTTACAGATTACTGCAATCCTGTCAGGCGAAACATGTGCCTTATTCTTCAATAAATCAACAACGAAATTAGTCTCAGAGGTATATAGAAATTAGAGTAACACCCATTTGAAAACAAAGTAGAATAAAATCTGCAAAGAAGGTAACAGTGACTAATTTTTATTAGTTACATGATTTGTTAATGTTACAAACATAAAATTTTTATTTTTATTTTATTCCACTGTTGTGTTTCTTTTTGGTGGGTTCACTTTCCATTTTAAAGAGCTAAATCACAAATACAAAAAACTGCTTGTCATATAAAGTGAATTGGAAAAGTAAATATAGAAATCTACACTAATACGGAAGATTCATAGAATTTAATAATGGCAAAAAAACTGCTGCATACCTTGCTTGCCATCTCCAAGGAGGCTTCAGCCAAGGAGAGTTTCCGGATCATGTCATGGTTTTCCTGATTCAACTTCCAGAGGTCCTGCTCCAAGGTGCTACGCCGATTCTCAGAGTTCCTCAGATCTTCTCTAAGTCGGCTAATCGTGTCATTCAGACTAAAAGTCTTCTCATCCATTGCCTGAAAGTGACATCAATATTAAACAAAAATTCATGTACATGATTGATTCAAGAGTCCAAAGTGGACATAGTAGTTCTGAGTGAGTGACATTCTCAAAAAGATTCTAACGATTCACCTACTTCTGTAAGGTGGGCTGGTAGAAAGGTTTGGAAATTCTGTAACACGGTCAACTTAACTCCTTAAGCTCCAATTCCAGGCCTGCAGATTATAAAACTGAGGTTGATTTTGAAATTGAATTTTGAGCAACAGCCAATAAAAAAGGTGATTCAAAAGTAGTGTCCTTTGTGATCGGTTGACATAAAATTTGCAGCTCAAACTTGGTTTTAAAATCTGTATGACTCCAGATGTAATTTTAGGCACTGCAGATATTAGTAGCACAAGATTTATGTGTTGCTAAACATGTAAGATACCAATGGAGGAATGAAGACTAAAAATTCCAAGTCCAAAATATTAAAAAACTTAAAATTTCTATAACTGCATGAAAATTGTATAGGTCATCTATATAAGAATACAAATATGCATGCTTTATTTCATTTACTATCTTAGGTGCTTGTTATTTGTGTCCAGAAAGATTAAAATATTTATACAATATTAAACAAGAGCCCCTTGAAGACAATGATGCTCTACTGGCTGAAAATAATTTCCAGGAATTCAAGTTAAGACCATTTCTTCCTTGTAACGCAGAATATTGAAGCCATTTTTTGACATTTATGGACAGTCACATAACAAGATTTTCAAATCAGCTGCTGTGGTGGACATACCGGTAGTAGATATCAACTTAGCACTATAAGAGTGGGTATCAACACTAGAGTGGATATCAACCTGACACCATAGTGGATATCAACTTGGCACCATTATAGTGGATATCAACTTGGCATTAGTGTTGATATCAACTTGGCACTATAGTGGATATCAACTTGGCACCATTTTCATCTAGGATCAACTAGACATCATAAGAAGTACTCTGATGCAAACAAACATGTCACATGACTTTCCATTCAGAATGAGTAGCATTAACAAAATTCTCAAAATGGCCACAGCAGTGACGATATTGGACACCAGATAGTCACTATTTTCATTTAGGACAACAACAGGATTTTCATGATGACCGATGTAGCAGGTATATTGAATGTCTGGATGTGACCATTTGGACCCAACTAGACATAATAAGAAGTTCTTTAGTAAACACCCCATGTTGATACAACCACTTATTCACAAAGACCAATGATAGCAATATCAGCACCATTTTCATTTAGGGCCAGAAAAATGTCATAAGACGTTTTTCAGTGAAAACCTCATGTTGATAAGGCCATTCATTCTGGAAAACCAAGATTCTGAAGAGGTCATTCTGGTAGCCATATTAAGTATCAGACTGGCACCATTTTCATTCATCATAAGAAAACCCTACGCCAATATGTCTTTCTGTCCAGCAGCAGTAGCAATTACAAGATTTTAAAAACTGGCCACTGTGTAGAATATCAGATTTTAAACTGGCCACTGTGTTGGATATCAGATTTCAAACTGGCCATTGTGTTGGATATCAGATTTGCATCATTTTCATCTAGGAGTGACTAAACCATGGGATGAATCTGTATGGAAAGTTTCATGGCAATCCTCTGAGTAATTTAGGAGAAGTAGTGATAACAAACTTTGTTAACAAATGGATAATGGGCAACAAAAAATCCCATAAACTCTTCTAATCTCTGACCAGCAGAGCTAATAATTGCTAAAACAGCCTGAAAAGCTAATCAATTCATCTATATATAATATATAATATATAAGATATAAATATACCCACCAATTTTCCTTTACCAAGATCACATGGATTTTACTAAACTGTGCAAACAAGTATTCTGTCAATATAGGTCCAAAAGCTTTAACATATGTAATTGTACAACATTGAATTAGGTTATGGACATATGAAAAAATACATGCCTATATTAAATTTCATTTGTCCACCTCAAATGACTTCTGCTTAATTGAGCAAACAAAGCTTTTGCACCAAAAAAAGAATAAAAAAGTAAAAGTTCAAAAATGTCTTTAAAAATGTGTGCAGAAAGAAAAAAAATTGTAATGACCTGAAAATCTGGCCAGGTAATCTACAATTGCATACAGATATGTGAGCTAAATTTCATTTGTCTACCCTGAGTGGCTTTTGTGCAATCTTGACAACAGGATTCTTGAGATAAGATGGACATGACCAAATCATGATGTCCCCACTACAAGCAGCATAGGCATAAAAATAAGTAAAGACTCATAGCAGTGATGATGTGGTATTTTACATCATGTCAACACAAAGGTGGCTAGTGATCCAGTTCACACCAATTCTGACATGATATGAAAATCCCTAAGTCCAAATAAACTTTAACGATATTTGGGATTTTTTCAAAGAAAATTCAAGTTTTAAAAAAGCCTAGTCAAGTAACAGGTCAACCCATACTTTTTCAAGGCCTAAAGCTGAGCTCACACCACCCTCCAATTATCAGAGGAGAAACAGCTCTCAGTAACAGACTGCGACAAACTATGCTACAGTCTGTGATACACTATGCTAGAGCCTGTGGCAAATGCTACAGTCCATGATAAACTATGTTACTGTCTGTGATATATTATGCTACAGCCTGTGATAAACAATATGGCCTGTGATGAACTATGCTACAGTCTGTGATAAACAATGCTAAAATAAGCCCTGAAACTTGCAAGACTAGTGTAATTCTTCTTCTGCAACTACTTGAGCAGAAAGAGAAACTCCTTACATTTAGATTTCATATCAGCTGGTGAGTGTTAAAGGGAGCAGAAACAAAGCTCAACTGTTCTCAGTTTATCAGGACATTCTATACATAATGACAAATAACATGAAGTAAACAATTATTTTGATGAGATGATTATTAGTCTGCAAACATTTGAAGTCCAAGCAACAATATACAACTATTTAATACTCCATGTCTAACAATCTGCGACTTTTTATTGAAATGGGTTACCTTTTCATGGCTGGTCTTGATCGAAACCATCATGGTGTTGATTTTCTCTTGGAGGTCGAAACCTGAACGGTCAGCCAGTGCCTGCTGAGCAGTGTCCAGCTGCTGTTTCAGACTCAAGTTCTCATGCTGGTGAGTTGACAACCTGTAGATTAAGACATCAATGCCACTGATTCCATACATATTATAATCATGAAGCAAGAGAGCCCTTTTCATGTAATAAATCATGGAATTTCAGTACACAGGTTATGAACAAATCTTTGAGTAAAAGAGAGTGAAAAGATGGGATTTTTCTTAGAGTGGGACAGGTCCTCTGAGTAACACAGAGTGAAAACACAGGGACTTTTCTCATGTGATTTGGAATGGTCATGACCAAGTCCATCATCTGGGGGAAAAAATGTATTGGGGCTCCTATTTTCAGGTCGGAAATTCTGCATGACTTTGATACATATTTACTGGCAGTGAGGCCCATTTACTTTGGTACTGGGTCCATTTACATTGCCAATAAGGCCCATTTACAATGGTACTGAGGCCCATTTACACTGGTATTGAGGCCCATTTACACTGGTATTGAGGCCCATTTACAATGGTATTGAGGCCCATTTACACTGGAATTGAGGCCCATTTCATAGGTGTGATCATATTAGTACAATGTTGTGTTTGTGATAGACTGGGAGTGACAGAAGGAGGTAAAGATTAGTAGATAATCCATTTACTGTTTTGGGTGTGTAATAAAGGGAATAAAGTCAAGATTCAGGAGAGTTCTGAATTTAATCTTGGGATGATCAACAGTAGAAGCTATTACACTACTGAAAAACCAATGTGATGTACACAGTACATTACAGAATGCACAAACATCTGATCTTTCATACAAAGTTCATATGCATACAGACAAATCATTGTACCATATATGCTCACTTATAAGTCCAACTGCAAACACTGTAGACCCTAATCTGCTGTCACATAATGCACCAGGATGATGTTCTTTGTTCCACTGATTACTAGAACAAATTGCACAGAAACAGATCTGCTGATGCACTGTGTGACAGCAGATCGGGATTGGTGCAGTTTGCAGCTGGACTAATCTTATAAGTGAGTAAATATGGTACATAACCACTTCAGACATAAGCATCGGTTAGATCAAAAAGGTTTCTAAATATTCATAAGTAATTATCATGCAGCCACACATCATCCAGAAGAACCTGGCTGACACATATTTGCTAGAAGTCTTCTTTTCTCTGTCATTCGATGACTGATTTTCCTTGCAAAAGAGAAAAATGGAATGGGCAGTACTAAAAGCAAAATTTCATTAGTATTTTATGCATCAGCCAATTCAAAAGCCACAAAATAATTATATTACAAAAAATTAAAGTAGCAAATCTTTTCTTTCCTTGATGCCGGTACAGGATAATCTTAAAATTACCTTTACCATCTTTTCCAAAAAAAGATTCACTTTTTTAAGGCATTGCAAAGTTTGCAAACATCTTCAAGTTAGTATTAAACTCCAGCAAATTGAAGTACTCTAACAATCTGCTTTCAAAATCCATGATTTCAGAACATCTACAAGACTTTAGAGAAACATTCTGAACTTGGGAAGAACTTACCTTGGGGACCAACCATTTAATTATATTTTGGGGACCAACCATTTACTTATGTTTGGAGACCAGCCATTTAATTATATTTTGGAGTAGTTGGTTGGTGGATGGATAAGGTTTTTTTAAATTGTCAAATACAAAAGTCAATTGTACCCATCATACAAGATTTCAAATGAAAGAAACAAACCCAAAACATCTTTGTTCGCAAGAAAATCAGGCTCCAGACCCCTCATATAATTAATCAGTCATTTCCTTACCAGTGACACTGAACAAGCTGCTTAAACTACATTGAGCTGTCATTCTATAAAATGAATGACTGAACAAGATATTTAAGACATATACTCACCAGCTAAGTTTATACTTTCTACTCAAGTCTGAAAGCTAAAAGAGGATGTTAAGCAGTTCACTGTTTAAACTTTGTGTATAATTTAACCATTCAGCAACATCAAGAAACATGAACATCATCAGTGGTCACTGCTGGGAAACCATCCTTGCACATGTTATCTATGCTATACTTATGTAATAACAGAGTACTAACCCATAGGTAATTAACTTCCTTAAAAGCTTTAATGGGTGATTAATTGGGTATAATGAAAGGGATGACCTGCTGTCTTCATTTGGGCAGACAGGTGGAAGTTTTGGAAGCCACAAGGGACATCCTCCCTCAGAAACTGAGGCATTCCAGGACATTGTAAATACTCAGAAATAAATGTGAACTTACCGATCTTGCAAAGACTCCAACTTGTTCTGCAGTTTGGCACTTTGTTCCTGAAAAGAAAAATCGATTACAATGACCAGCAGGTTCAACCTGTCTTAGACTGTTAACTGTTTCTAAGATCACACGATCTTAAAGTGAAGTGAAGAGCAACCTATGTAACAACTTAATCGGTCTCAAGAAAACAAAGATGCACATATAACTAAAATCTTACACACCATACACCATGGAATTAAATGTGCACCTACCTTCAAGGACAAATCAGCACATCTCTTCTTCACCAAGTTACAGATTATTTTAAGTCATTTTACAGATGTAAAGAGAAAGTTTGTTCTATCTTCAACTTTCTACTATGACTGGAGGTTATCTGTAACTTACATCTTTTTAAATCAAAGCATCTTTCCTTGACAAAAATTTGTTGCAGTTGGCCCCCAGTGACTCTTAAAATACAATTTATTTTCATTCAACATTCTTATATCATCACATTTATTAATTCAAAGTTTCTTTTCATCAAAATTTATTGTGTAATAAGCCATCACTTGCTGAATTGCACAGTAAATAACAATATTTTATATACACAAGCACAGCGATATCTTAAAGGACTTTGGAGTTCAAGTTGGTGGAAAGAAAGTATGGATAATGGATGGATGGGTTGATGGAAAGACAACTAGACAAAAATATTAAAAATATTGATATAAAGAATTGTGAACATCAAAAAACACATCTAGAACACTATATTATGTGTATTTAGGTTCAAAAACATATCTTCCAAGATTTTTAATTATACTCCAAAAACAGGAATAAATGATGGGTGGATGGATTGGATGGACTGGATGAATGGATGGATGGATTGGATGAACTCGATGGATAGATGGATTGGATGGATGGATGGAACGAAGAATGGATTAGATGGATTGATGAATAAATGAATGAATGAATGAATGAATGAATGAATGAATGAATGAATGAATGAACGAATGGATGAAACACTGAAATGTTGAATTGTGAAAACAAGAAACTACAAATCTACACCATTAAATGTTTTTATGGAGATCTCTTCAATCATCTGGTAGTTTTTTCCCTGCATGAAAGCGTAGATCATGGATGCATGGATGGATGGACAGAAAAACAAAGTCAAGGTCTATATGTGAAGCCCACAATCACAGTACTGTAAAATGTGTGACCTTGATGACATGGGAGGTTATGTCACAAAATGATTCATTTTAGCTTCATAAAGTCATATGGGTGAGTGGGTGTGTCTTAGAATGAATTCTCTTAGCTTTATAATATATGGGTGAGTGGATGTGTCTTAAAATGAACTCTCTTTAGCTTTATAATATATGGGTGAGTGGGTGTGTCTTAAAATGAACTCACTTTAGCTTTATAATATATGGATGAGTGGGTTTGTCTTAAAATGAACTCTCTTTAGCTTTATAATAATTATATGGGTGAGTGGGTGTGTCTTAGAATGAACTCTCTTTAGCTTTATAATATATGGGTGAGTGGGTGTGTCTTAGAATGAACTGTCTTAACTTTATAATAGATGGGTGAGTGGGTGTTTCTTAAAATGAACTGTCTTAACCTTATAATATATGCATGTGTCTCAGAATGAAATGTCTAAACTTCATAAGGTCATATGAGTGAGAGGGTGCATCTTAGATTAAACTGTCTTAACTTTATAATATATGGGTGAGTGGGTGTGTCTTAGAATGAACTGTCTTAACTTTATAATATATGGGTGAGTGGGCGTGTCTTAGAATGAACTGTCTTAACTTCATAAGGTCATATGGGTGAGTGGGCATGTCTTTGAATGAACGGTCTTAAGTTTATAATATATGGGTGAGTGGGTGTTTCTTAGAATGAACTGTCGTAACTTAATAATATATGGGTGAGTGAGTGTGTCTCAGAATGATCTATCGTAACTTAATAATATATGGGTGAGTGGGTGTGTCTTAGAACGAACTGTCTTAACATTATAATATATGGGTGAGTGTGTGTGTCTTAAAATGAACCGTCTTAACTTCATAAGGTCATATGGGTGAATGGGTGTGTCTTAGAATGAACTGTCTTAACTTTATAATATATGTGTGAGTGTGTGTGTTTTAGATTGAACTGTCTTAACTTCATAAGGTCAATGGGTAAGTGGGTGTGTCTTAGAATGAACTGTCTTAGTTTTATAACATCATATAGATGAATTGGTGTACCTCAAAATGAATTGTATTACCTTTATAACATCCCATTTGTAAGTGGGTGTGTATTAGAATGAACTGTCTTTACTTCATAAGGTCATATAGGTGAGTGGGTGTGTCTTACAATGAACTATCTTAGCTTCATAAGGTCAAATGGGTGAGTGGGTGTGTCTTAGAATGAACTATCTTAGCTTCATATGGTCAAATGGGTGAGTGGGTGTGTCTTACAATGAACTATCTTAGCTTCATAAGGTCAAATGGGTGAGTGGGTGTGTCTTAGAATGAACTATCTTAGCTTCATAAGGTCAAATGGGTGAGTGGGTGTGTCTTAGAATGACCCGTCTTAGCTTCATAAGGTCATATGGGTGAATGGGTGTGTCTTAGAATGAACTGTCTTATATTCATAAGGTCATATGGATGAATGGGTGCGTCTTAGAATGAACTGTCTTAGCTTTTTGACTTTCACACAAACGATGATTAGAATCTATCGAGTCTGGGTGTGAAGATTTCTAATAGCAAAAGGCACATTTTAGAGTCCAATATGTGTACCAAATTTTAAAGAAATACCTTGAATGGTTTTGGATTTGTGCTCCAGTAATGTAAGTGTAAATGATGTATATATAGGGGATAATGGCACATCAGTACAATAGTGGTTAAAATAAAAAGTTTCAAAAATATAAAGATATGGCATTCCCAAAAATTATAGAGATAACCCTTCGAAAATAACTTTTCTACAAGAAAAAGATAATAAAATTTCTTTCAAAAGTCAAACATTTTCTATGGCATGGTATTTGCAATCTCCTGTTAGTTTGTATCTCCCCTGCCTCCCCCACATTGGGTTCAAAAACAAAAAACATCAAGGACAGACCTACCATCTCTGAGGAGACTGTCTCAGTAAGGCAGTTGATTTTTTTCCATAAGTTTTATCAGTTTTCACTAAGGTGTAACAAAATATCTTCAACTGCTATTGTAAAGCTGGAAAACATATTTAAAAGTTCATCCTGGTTTGAAAGAAAATCCCAGGCCTAGCACCACACCCCTGAAAATTAAATGGTCTGTCCCATTTTTTTGTGATACTCCAGAATGACTAATATTCATAAGTGTAAAATTAAAAGCTGGAGTGTTCATAAAATCAAATTCAATCAACCAGAGCTCTGAAATTCAGTTTTTCTGGGATTTACTTGCTCAATGATGAACCATCCTTCCCTGCATCACACACTCTGACATTGCAGCTACCAAAATATTTATTTATGAAGTGAAATCTGACTTCACAAATATGTTGCCTCTGAACACAAACTAAATAATCTTTAATCAAGATGGTTTGCATATCTTTAAGTTACTTAACTTCAAATGAATTGGTTTGTTCCACTTCATATACCTTACCTATGCAAATTAGGATAATGGATTCTTCCATTAAGGAGTCTCAACACATTATCATCCAAGCTATTTCCAGTCAATTATTTAATATATGTGCATCTCTGACTGACTTACCTTTTCCCTGAACAGTATGCATGACTATGTACACTACACAGGCTATAGCCATACGAGGTCTCCATAATGGTATATCTTTTTTTAAAAATAATATTTCTGAAAATTGTGTTTTTTAAACATAAACATGTCAGGGAGTTCTGTGTTGCAAAACTGTGCTTTCCCATGATACATCAAGTTCTTCCCCCACCCCCACCTCATATTACTGTACCAGGGGGAAAAAGAATAAAATAAACTGTCATGCAAATTCTGAATGTAGTCAGCAGTGACAAATGCTGATTTAAAATGACAGAAGTTTATAAGGAGACAACACTTGTGAACTGGAGGCAGGTTTTTGTTATGTTTATTGATTATCCCTCTGAGAGCCAAATTAATTAAACATGGCAATGAATTTCTAAGTGGATATGTGCATTACTTTTTTTTTAAAAAGCTAGCTAAAGAAGAAAGTACATCTTGAAGAATATTAAAACCCTCTAACTACTACTACTACTGCAACAACATGTAAATGCTACTTTTTAGGCTGGTACTTCAAACAAAGAAGAAAGAAATCTGAGATAAAACATAATCAAGAGGCCTAAATGGGCATGAGATCACTCACCTGGCTTACACCTACCTAACAGCCATATGCAGGAGTAGTTGGGTAAAAAGGTTAGTTAAGCAGAATGCTCTCTGATGATACTTCTACCAGTGCTGTTGATTGCAAAGGTTATGAAAACAACTGTATCTGATGACCTTCCAGCATCATTTGTCCAGTAATGAAGAGACCCTATGATGGGACATTTTGCGTCAAAGTTGGTCAAATTCTGCTCAGAAGTTGTTTCACATGAAAGTGTGTAATTGTTCTCTACTTTTAGCATTGGACTTTTCATAATTCTTAAAGCCTCGTATATAAGTATGTTTTATATAAAGTTTATCAAATTCTATTTAGCAGTTTTTATGAAGAAAACATTTAAATGCCTGTCTATTTTTAGCAACAGTGGCCATGTCAGATGTAGGGTTGGCATCTTCTCTATAAAACTGAAACACCTCTAAGCTTGGATGATTTCTGTCAAATTTAATCACATTCAGTTGAGCATTTATTTCAGAAATTAAAAAATGTTTCTCTATACTTAGTAATAAAATGGATTTATTTGATTTCATTTGTGGTCACCTCAATGATTTATTTAATGATGCATTGGTATCATGTCTAAAAATCTTAAACAAGTCACTTTATTAAGAAACTCATCCAATCATACAAGTGATATTTTAAGCATTTTCAGTATTATGTACAGTATGTGAAACAGATGAAGTACAAGTAAAACTTCCCAGTCACAAAAAATTAGTAAACTGAATATCTTTGTTTAGCCCTGTAGCAGTTTTTCTGAGGTCCTTTAAAGATTTTACTGTTGTTAGTAACTGTGGCAGTTTTTCTGAGGTCCTTTAAAAATTTTACTGTTGTTAGTAACTGTGGCAGTTTTTCTGAGGTCTTTTAAAGATTTTACTGTTGTTAGTAACTTTGGCAGACTGACATCATTTGCACAAATATGACAAGTGCTCATACCATGATGATCATCTTTTGGTCAAATTCTACTTGAAAAGATCTTTTAAGGGTTGTTCCATTTTTGGTAATAATGGCTTTCTATTTTTAGTAACAGTAGCCATATTTGACAGAGATCGGCATGTAAATTGAAAGATCTTCCTGCCCTGATGCTTTCTGTCAAGTTTATCAAATTCTGTTCACCTATTTTGAAAATGAAGTAATTGATTTAAAGGGTTTTTAATAGTTTTAGTAACTGTAATCACACGTTATGGCAGATTGCAAAAATTTGCACAAATCTGAAAGCCCTTCATGCCAGTATATTCTGTGCCAAATTTGGTCAACAATGGTCTGGTGGTTTTTGACAAGTTTAAAATATCAAGTGTTGATGGATGCATGATGCAGGACATGCAATGTACTATGGGAAATACCATAAGCTCTCTTAGCTATAGCCTGTGAGCTAAAAAGCAAATGCAATTTTGTTCCAAACTTTGTTCAGTTTTTTAAACCCTGTCAGAGTTCAAATTTCAATTTCTTTAAGAACTGATTATCATATGCACAAATGCAGTGTGCCTTTAATTATTTCTGATATATTTACATCAGTACCTGTACCCAAAGCACAAATTACTCAAAAATAAGGGGGAAAAAGTTGGTGTGGCTACAAGAAGAACAAGACAAATGAAAGGCATAATAGGCATCAAGCAAGACAGGGATTGCACTTAAATGAGCTGATCAAGATCAAACAAATATATAAGGAAATTTCTTACATGATCAAGCTGGTGGTTTGCTATCATGTGCTTTTGTGGCATCAGCTTTACTCAAGCATCAAATGTTTATGTGCTGCTTCAGTACAATTTTTATGTTTAAAATCTCATTTTTGTAGATATTGACATCATAATGTATGATAAGTTATGGTAAATAATCATATAAGAATTGTGATAATACAGTTTGCTGGAGCACTCAAAAAAGACTTTAAACCCTCTAGTTCTGCCCTCGGGTTCTGAGACTGTACCCGATTGTTCCAACTAAGGTTCTAACTCTGGGTCTGCCCTCAGGTTCCAACAGAGACTGTGTTCTCAGGTTCAAACTTAGGTTTTGCTATTAGGTTCAAACTCAGGCATTACCTTGGGCTCAAATTCAGACTTTGCCAACAGGTTCAAACTCAGGTTTTGTCCTTAGGTTCCAGCTCAAACTTTTCCTTTAGGTTCAAACTGAGGGTCTGCCTTAAGTTCAAACTCAGGCTTTGCCTTTAAGTACAAACTTCAGCTTTGCCTTTACATTCCAACTCAGGCTCTGCCTTCAGGTTCCCACTCAAATTTTGCCCTCTGGTTCAAAGTCAGGTATTGCCCTCTGGATCCAACTTGAGCTTCACCTTCAGGTTCAAATACAGGCTATGCCTTCAGGTTCCATCTTGGGCTTCATCATTAAGTTTAAGCACAGACTGTGCCATCATGTTCCAATTTAGGCTTTGCCCTCAGGTTTTAACTCAGGCTTTGTTTTCAGGTTCCAACTAAGGCATTGTTTTCCGGCTCGATTCAAGCTTTTCCTTCAGGTTCCAACTCAGGCTATGCCCGCATGTTCAAACTCTGACTTTGCTCTAAGGTTCAAAGGGCTTTGCTTTAAGTTCCAACTTGAGCTTTGTCTTTAGGTTCCAAGTCAGGCATTGTTCTTAGGTTCAACTCAGGCTCTGTCCTTAGGTTCCAACCTAAGTTTTGTCTTTAGGCTCCAGTGCAAAATTTGCCTTTAGGTTCAAACTCAGGGTTTGTCCTCATTTTCCAACTCAGGCTTTGCCCTTAAATTCAAACTCAAGCTTTGCCCTCAGGTTCAAACTGAGGGTTTGACTTCAAGTTCAAGTTCTTTCCCTGTGCTCCAGCAAACAATTCCTTTTCCCTGTATTGAAAAACTAAACAACAAAACATACTGAGAGCGACAATAGATCTAAAATTGTTTGCCCATGACAATGCCATGAATTTTCGTATTAGAAGTGAAATAATTCTTGCAAAATCATTCTCTTCTTTCCAAAAAGAAATATACTATTGGTGAACCATGGCATTACTTTAATTAAAAAAACAAATTTACCATAGACTGCCCACTATAATTCAACCCATTCAAAAGGTATACTAAAAAGCATTTAGAATTATTTAAACAATTACCTGTTGCATGTTTGTTGGACTGGATGACTATTAAAGGTAGAGATGACATTTCTTTACAAAGAAATTAAATTATGAATGCATTCAATTTCAATAATGAACAACTATTTTGATGTGCAAAAGCAATCTTCATATAAAAGCCAAATATTCAGGCAGAATTTCAAAAATTATTTTTGTTTTGTAAGAATGAAAGTGGTATGCATCATCATTATAGTTACCTGCATACAATGAATACAAAAATGACTGGTACTCAATTATATATCTGCGAAAGGGTGTCAAAGACACCAAAGTTTTTTAAAACTTTTGTCCCTATTTTAAGAAAATTTCTTGAAACAATGTGAAGACCACATGCCGAACATTATTCCATAATTATTAGTTTTGGTTCACAAAATATGCTTTTTAAAAAAAGTTTCCTGAAACATTTTAGACAGTGCATGCTAATCTTCTTTATATACTTATTAAGAGAATTCACTTGTATGGTAATTCCATTCATGTCTATGTATATATATCTTTAAAATATAAAAACAGTTTTGTGTTATATTTAAAAATCTTACTTTACTAACAAAAGCCAACACTCTGATTTTCACAAAATTTAAATGTTATATCTCCTCTCCCACCCCTGCAATTATATTTCAGGCTTAGCAAGATCCTCTGACAACTAGCTTTTTGGAATCGAGTTCAAAAATAAATCTAAACTGTAGTACAACAAATGCCTGAACACATGTAATGAACAAGTTGTGTATTTATAACACTGCATCATGAGATCCCATTTCAAAAAATACTATATATTTTCAACATTACACAAAAATTCATGTCTGATACCATTTCATCATGTCACACATATAGAATGCATGGTCATGTCTGATACCATTTCATCATGTCACACATATAGAATGCATGGTCATGTCTAAGACCATTTCATCATGTCATATGTCAAATGCATGCAGTCATGTCTAATACAATTTCATCATTTCTCATATGTCAAATGTATAAGGGTCAATCCCAAATTTCCATTTTAACAGGAATGTTATGTGATCATCATGTATCATGTTTATCTATTCATATAAACACTATCAAGCTTGTCAAGTTCAATGTTTTTGCTTGCAAAACGTGGAGATACTGAACTTGCTACAAAATATTTGATCATGTGAATCAATGCTTCAATTTCATTCATCTCATGCTTGTTAAAAAGACAACATTTTCTCTGACAAACATAACTTACTTTTTCATGGCGGTAGTTCAGTTCCAAATTTTCCTGAGCACTCTTGTAGTACTGTACATCTCTCACACTCTGTTGCAACTGGCTGTTCCTTTCCAAGAGAGTTGTGTTGGAAACATTGAGCTGCATAAAAACACAGATGGGTTTTAGTATTTTTATTAACCTATATTGGAAATAGGTGTCTGACATCTTCTTAGTCAACCTTCCTTTGTATTATTAATGAACCAGTATTATAAAACTATAACCATTGGCGCATTGCACTGCTCACCATAATGTACTCCATAAGACGATAATAGAAGATCTGTGTTTCCGCCTGTGACTTCTCAGAATGACTATGAATGCTTCAAATTAAATACCTTCATGAACTTGAAGGACCATAGCTGTCCAACATGGAGTACTTGAAACAACACTCGAAAGACAAATCTACATCTATAAAACAATATTCACTTCAAAATTACATCTGAATAAGTTCTTAAGCTCTGCTGATTACATGCAACATCCAGGGGGCGCTCACCAATATGTACTTTAGAGAGAGTGACGTATGTAAGGTGAAGTAGTTTGCATTTAAAACATGCACAATGGAGAGAATGTTGGCATACCTATATGCTACAGTAATGTAATGTGGATGATATTTCTTTGGATATTGTACTTTTGGAAATTTTACATGATTTAAGCACACTGCTAACTAAAATGACTGCTCCCTTGTGTTAAAAAATCAGCCTGAATTAGTCTAAAGTACACTATACATAGCAGCTATTAAAACAGGGAAAATGAATTTTGCCAGCCTAGACAATACCAGCTTCTGAAAGTGCAATGAATGAATTACCAAATATGAAAAATGTAAAAAAAGTTATCAGCTCTTTTTTATACAATTTACCTCTGAAGTTCAGGAAGTGAAAATGACCAAGTAGAGCTAGCACTTTTTTGAAAGGTTCACATTTGAAGTAAGGCCAAGCTGTATACTCTATAACCCATAGTACACCCATCAATCATACATCAAAATAAAGGGAATTAAAGGTTCTTTTAATTATACCTAAGATATACAAGGTCTTTTTTAAATAGCCAGTATAACCAGTGAGGAAAACCAGGGAAATTCTTTTTCTTTAAAATCTTAACCCTATGGAAAATGTGAAACTGTATAGCGCCACCCCAATGCAAAGGTATAAAATTGATTGACAAGGGCAATAACTCTGTCCAAAAGGAAACCGATAAAGCAAACCATAAAAGGCATATCTAAGTCTATAAGACATATCAGATGATGCTGAATGGTTATTGACCCTGAAAAACATATTTACCACCTGTCCAATCCACCAATAAAAATGAGTTTACATTCTGAGCTAATGAATCATTGGTACAATAAAAGACCATTCCTAAACTTCAGAAAAGGTCAGAAGACAAATATATGGAAAGGAATTAGATACTTATGAAACATATTTTTGGAATATAGGTCCATGACATACCCTGAAATTGAAAGTATACAATAATAACATTAATTCTTTTCATTACATTATACAGACAAAGGGATACTGACAAAGGGCTTATCTGAAAACTAATTCCTTCAAAACAGAATACAAAAAACCTACATGTTTTTTTTATCATCTTATATGTAAACAAAAAAAAGCAATATTCACCTCATTTTCAACTGTAGTTAATTTTGTCTCTGTTGCATTCAGCCTTGACATGAGATTCTGAAAAACATTAAAAAACGAAAAAATATATTAAATCAGTCCAATGTGAAAAAAACAAAATTAAATTAGTGCAAATAGTACAATTCAGTCGCACTTTAATTGATATAATTTTTATGATATGCATGAAGTTGATCTTGTGAGGGTATTTTTACAATGTGCCATAATCAAAAAATTTAGATGATTTTGTCAAACATGCATTTATGGAAACGTGGACTGAACCTCTGTATTGAATGCCAGATCAACAATTCAATATTAAATACATGCCGAACAATGTGCCATGAGAATCCATTCAGATAATTTATATGACTGTGTCAGGTATGTAGTTGTCAGACCCACCTGAGATGTGTCTTTCAAAGTATTAACTTCCAATTCCTTCTTCTCTAACTTCCTAGCCCACTCTTCACGAGCTTCCTGTAGTTTTCTATATATAAAAAAATACATAATAAAGATCAATTAATCTACATCCTTTCAAGAAAATAATTTCAACAATCATCAATGAATTTAAGAATTTGTTATAATATCAAAGAATATGCTAGTCATGAAAAAAAAAAAGAAAATAAAATGTGGTGCGAACTTCACACAGTAACATTTCTGTATGGGTTGTTTTATTTCCATAAAATGACCATTTTTACTAATTTAGAAGCTGGGGTTCTATCTGAGACAAATATACAATTTACAATAAAAAATTATTAAAATACTTAAAGCAAAGATTTCTTCATTAGCGTATCACTTTCTAATATTCATCACCCCTGGGTTCTTCAAATTTGGCAATTTGGAGGTATTTCATATAAGCTGCTCTCAGAAATTCTTATATGCTTCATGACAACTTGGTGACAATTATAACAATATCAGGAACAATAATCATACAATGAAACTCTTTCTTTCCAAGAAACATTGATAACACCAACAGTTTTGTAAACCACATTTTCTTATTTTAAGGGGAAAAGAGCGCCTTTTCAAAGTCTGCTATCAAAAATGTCTGATCTACTAATTGCTGGGTATCCAAAACTATTCTGAGATATATAAAGGATCCCAAACGGGCAATAATTTGGTACTGAACTAATGAAACAAACTGAATAATTTTCAGTTTTTGCAAGCCTTGGTGAGCAAATGCTGGAAATTATTCAACAAGTTGCATAAATTCAATATTAAATCATTAGCCATAAAGATTATACTATCACACAGTCCTTATTTTAGTGGAAAGAGTCTTGATAAAAAAAAGAAAATAATATATTTTTGCATTTTATTTAATTCTGAATCAGCTGCAGTGCCTTTCACTTCTTACGTACAAAACAATACTTCAAGAAACAAGTTGAGAGAATACCATAGAGTTAAATAATGATTCCACCACAGATGCAGTACTGCATATGACAGAAGGAATAGCATTCCAGTTGTTGGATATTCATGTGAAGTCATGACTACTGGGTTCAGAAATTTTACTAAATCTAAAGGTGTTATGCTGCTGCCAGTTTGCATCCATACTGCTCTACATGATTCCCAGACTCAATGTGACCATATATCTGCATCGTTTGATTTGGAAAAATGCTGTGGTTGGATAACTTTTTGTCACTTGAAAGCCCAACATTTATTGACATTCTCCTCATAAGTCACCAGTTTATTTACTCTGATAGGTTGAAATGGGGGTGGAGTACAAAATCCATACCATGTGGTAACATCAATGCAAAGGGGACTGCCAGCCTTACAACTGGTTGCTGGGAGTTGCTCTGCTTATTGTGACATGTGTAACAACTACCATGTATTTTTGTGATAGTTACCTGATTTATCCTGTAGTCCATTCAGCTACCAATTGGAAAGACGGCCACCATAATAGTAATAGTAAAATAAATTGGTTCTGGAAGACAGGATAAGGAAATTTCTCATGGCCATAGCCAATCAGTAAAAAGAGTACTGCATAAGGAGTTCACTGTCTTTTTGGACCAATTAGATTCCCTCATTAAAAATTATATTTAACATGTTAGCATCTAAAAATGATAAACCACAAACACTAAGTAAAGTGAACCAGTTATGTGATCATCTTGATTCCAACATAACTGATGATAAATCCATAAGTGAACTTTACCTCTCTAATTCGCTCCTAGCTTGGAGGGCTTTCTCAAGCTGCAATGTTGTTGACTGTAGTCGACTCCTGATAGACTCAAGCTACAAAGACAAAAAAAGGTGTAAATAAAAAAAATAGAATATAAATTTTAAAGAAAGATATAATTTAAGATGCTCTTTCTCCCTCTTTGTAGATAATTTACTTATTGCATGATCAAAAATGTAATGCTACTATGCACTGACAGCAATTGCAAACCAAATATCCGACATAATAATAATAATAATAATAATAATAATAAAGGCTATATTTAATAGAAAGACTCTATTCGTTTCATATCAGGACCAGTCTATCTTGACCATTCATTTCATATCAGGACCAGTCCAAGATACATACAGAATGCAATTTCTAACCATCCCAGATATACATGCACTCATACATACATATATGCATGCATGCATACATACACACATGCATACATAGATACATACTAACATACAATACTATACAAACATACATACAATACTATACATACATATATATATACCCACATACACACATGCAAACATACATACATACACACACATGCACACATACATACATACAGACATGCATGCATGCATGCATACATACACATGCATGCACACATGCACGCCAATGTGGGTATGTGAGAAAGCTTGCCAGTAGCTTCTCGTGGGTCGGTGGTTCTTCCCGGGGTTTTCAAGGGTTCTTCCTCCACCATTAATAATGGCTGCCATGCACAGCCTATCATGTGCTAAAAAATGGCGTTAAACCCAACAACACACATGCACACACACATACATACATACATTCATACACACACACATTCATACATACATACATACATATATATGCACACACATACATACAGATACACACACACATACCTATATACATACTTACACACATATATACATACACACATACATACATTCATACATACATATATATATATACATACATACAGACACACATACATTCATACATACATACACACACACACATTCATTCATGCATGCATGCATGCATACATACATACATACATACATGCATTCATTCATACATACATGCATTCATTCATACATACATTCATACATACATACATATATACAAACATGCATTGATACATACATTCATACATACATGCATGCATGCATGCATACATACACACACCCATACATTCATACATTTATACATAGTACATACTTACATACATAAATACATAATTGCAGGTATTGAGATATTTCGTTTTGTCACGGTAGCTTACACAGTATTACAATTGTATTACTACTGTATCTTTGTCACTTTTCTGTTCTATTTTATGATCTTGTATTATTCTGAATTTGTTTAATCTGATGTAATCTCTTTTTAAAGAGGAAATAAAGTCAGTCAGTCAGTCAGTCATACATACATATCATATCATGTTGGTGACCGCAAACAGCATAGCTTCATTCTACAATAAAATGTGTGCCCTACTATCAACTAACATGCCCTAACATGATATTAAAAGTAAGTAGTAAATTAACATTAAATATAAACAATTAAAGGCCAAAGTCTTCTTGTCAAATCTGCAAATTTTGTTGTATGACAGCTGTTTGTGTGTGTTTATGTATTTGTTTATGTATTTGTTTATGTTTATTTCCATGAGATTTCTATATGGTTTTCTGTATTTATATATCTCATTTTGTAAATGCATTAGTTGACGATGTATATATATATCATGCTTGCGTTCTCATCTATAATGTGTCTCATAATCCTATGATATGTATAATATGTATCTTAGCAACCTGATATACTCTTTGTTGAAGAGGTAACTAAGTCATTTAGACAGTCAGTCATAGATAAATGCATGCACGCACGCATACGCGCAAACAAGTATATATATGCATAAATACATGCGTCATATGAAAAAAAAAAAAACTACATATAGAATTACACTGTTATAAGTTTTCCATTTCATTTTCGTTACTATCTCGAACTTAATGTTAAGTACATAACACTATAGACGTATTAACTTTTCGAAATATTATCATCATCAAGCAACTGTTAAAAGATTAGTGCCTTGCTCCGCCAAATGACTGCAGATTTGCATAATTGCAGGCATTGAGATATTTCGTTTTGTCAATACGGTAGCTGACACAGTATTACTATTGTATTTTTGTAAATTTTCTGTTTTATTTTATGATCTTGTATTATCATGAATTTGTTTATTCTGATGTAATCTCTTTTTAAAGAGGAAATAAAGTCAGTCAGTCAGTCAGTCAGTCAGTCATACATACATACATAACTACATACATTCACATGTTCATGTTCACAGAAGTTACAGACTCAGACAATTAACTCCATTTGTGAACTGTATACATGTTAACAGATGAAATTATTGTCAATGCCCACTAGATAACAGATGTCACTTAGCGAACAGATGGAACTATGGTCAATGTCAATATGTCAACAGATAAGCTAATGTCAATACCCACAAGTCAACAATGAAACTACTGTCAATGTCCATTTGTCAACAGATAAAACTAGTATCACAGAGACTGATGAAAATATTGTCAATATACACTAGTCACCATAAGAAACTATCAATGTCCACTTGTCAACAAATAAATTACTGTCAGTGACTAGTCAAACTTGTGCATAACAAATATCAACATATATGAAAGTAGCTGGAGGAGGTAAAGAACCTTAAGCTATTAATTAAGATACAGAGTTAATCCATGTAAAATACAGAATTAATCCATGTAAAATACAGAATTAATCCATGTAAAATACAGAGTTAATCCATGTAAAATACAGAATTAATCAATGTAAAATACAGAATTAATCCATGTAAAATACAGAATTAATCCATGTAAAATACAGAGTTAATCCATGTAAAATACAGAATTAATCAATGTAAAATACAGAATTAATCCATGTAAAATACAGAATTAATCCATGTAAAATACAGAATTAATCCATGTACAATACAGAATTAATCAATGTAAAATACAGAGTTAATCCATGTAAAATACAGAATTAATCCATGTAAAATACAGAGTTAATCCATGTAAAATACAGAATTAATCCATGTAAAATACAGAATTAATCCATGTAAAATATAGAATTAATCCATGTAAAATACAGAATTAATCCATGTAAAATACAGAGTTAATCCATGTAAAATACAGAGTTAATCCATGTAAAATACAGAATTAATCCATGTAAAATACAGAGTTAATCCATGTAAAATACAGAATTAATCAATGTAAAATACAGAATTAATCCATGTAAAATACAGAATTAATCAATGTAAAATACAGAATTAATCCATGTAAAATACAGAATTAACCTATTTAAAATTAATGCATTTAAACTACAGCATTAATCCATTTAAACTACAGAATTAATCCATTTAAAATACAGAAATAATCCATTTAAAATACAGAATTATCCATTTAAAATACAGAATTAATCCATGTAAAATACAGAATTAATCCATTTAAAATAAAGCATTAATCCATTTAGAATACAGCATTAATCCATTTAAAATACAGAATTAATCCATTTAAAATAAAGAATCCATTTAAAATACAGCATTAATCCATTTCAAATACTGAATTAATCCATTTAAAATAAAGCATTAATTCACTTAAAATACAGCATTAATCCATTTAAAATACAGAATTAATCCATTTAAAATAAAGAATCCAGTTAAAATACAGCATTAATCCATTTAAAATACAGAATTAATCCATTTAAAATAAAGAATTAACCCATTTAATACAGATATATTGAAAATTTGATGTACAACAAGATTATGTGACTTTAGTGGGGTTAATTTTCCATATAATGACCTATGAATGGTGTCGGGTGTTATTGGATTCCCTGAACTGAGAAGTATTTTTAAAGTAAACTGGGGCCAACTTAACAGCAACTTTATATCACTATGGCTTTTCAAAGGTGAAGTTGTTCTTGAAAAGGTAAGATGTTTAAAAATGTCCACTGCCTCATGAATGCTTACGTATTTCCCCACATTAGATTGCAGTTGTCAAAATGAGGTTGAATGTACCTCTTGCAAAATTTTACATGGTACTGTTTGGAAATTAAATCTTAAGTATCTTCTAAGTAGCCAAAGAAGACAGCAAAGAAATCATTGTCAAGAATAATACCATAAATGGTGTCCTTTGGAAACTATTTTCAGTTCTTCATCATTACAGTCATCTGTCTTTTTATTTTGATCTTTTGTCCCCATGTTATTATTATTAATGAATCTTGTATCTGCATATCCAACCATACCCTTCTCTGTGCCCAACATCTAAAGCCTATTAAATGCTATCTGATGATCTACTAGTTCACATCTGCAGCTTTCTTTATCAGAAGAAGCAATATCAGCGTCATAGATCAGCAGATGATGTTGTATTTCCAATCTTATGGGGGAAGATTGTTTACAAAAATAACAAAGTCAAAGATTTTATCATTGTGGAACAGCATAATTTATTCTTTTATTTTCAGATACATTTTCATTTGGAGTCAATTTTACAAATCCGTCATCAAGAATGAAGCAAACACTTTTTATCCATGTCACTAAATTAATGACTTTTTAAGATTCTCTAGAAGAATTTCATGATCTACAAGATCAAATACTTTTTTTTAAAAAATCAAAACCATAATTCTCAAATCTTAATATGCTTTGATCTAAAGCAGCATGTATCTATGTATTAACCATTTATATTAGTGCCATTTCACATGAATTATTTTGCCTAAAACCAGTCTGGTTACTATTGAGAAGTTTCTGGTCAAAGACATAAATGACTCATGCACATGCTTTTCAATTAATTTGGAAAGACTAGGAAGGATACAAATTAGCCAAAGTCTGTTTATTATTAAGTCATCTTTCTCTCCATAAAAAACTCAATAAAAACTCAAAGATAACAAGAACAGACAATTCTAGTGAAACTGTTTTCATCTACATCAAAGCTAAACAACACAAATTATTCTGTGACAAAAAGAATTGTTGTGTATTATATCCACCGTCATCATTAACTTGTCGACAGAGTCTAAAATTTTCATTAAGCTGGAAAGGAGGCAGGGTAGCTCAGTAGAGTGTCGGATTGGTAATCCATGAGTCATGGGTTCAACGCCCACCCAGGTCAGCTTTGGTTGGCTGTCTCCATTGGGAAAGCACTTAATGCCCAGTTCATTGGCATAATATAGCTAATGTGTTTAAAAGTGTCATTAAAAAAAAAAAACAAGTCATTCATAAAACTGGTCAGTCTAAATTAGGGTGCTGCTGATGTCTGGCTTAGATATATAACTCCTATTCTTCATTATACATCACTTCCAACCTGAAAAATTATTTCAATTTAACAAATCACAGTACAGTAGTCCCTCTCTTGAATGGCCCCCCTGACCAGCGGCCACCCGCTCCTTACAGCCAGAATCCGTTGGCACCGACGAGTTTGTGTTCAAAAGTACCCCTCACGAAAGGCCACCCGGCTAACGCGACCAGCGGCCAGCATATTAGTGCAATAATATAAAATTTACCCCTCACAAACGGCCGCATTTTATTTGAATATGTATCCAGAGCCAGTATTTTATTCATAACGTGTGTTAAATAATCCGATTTCTGTTCCCCCAATGTCAGGTTTTCGTTACTGAAAGAAGTGTTGAGTAAAGTACATTTACCACTAAGGTTAATATTATATCATTTATGCCTCACGAGAAGCCAAATTTATTCCATAAAAACCGAGAAAGATTCAAATTTTAATCCATACAAAAGGGTACGTACATGTAATCCAATTAGCCTTACTGCTGTGTTATCATAAGATGTCTGGTTTAGTCACTGATAATTGTTAATATTACAATTACTGAACAGTAGTAACAGCTGAGAAGTGGCAGTATCGATGTACAATACCCAAGTCAGCAGGAAAATGGCTTGATAGCCTTTATGGCTTCCCTTAGTAAGACGTTGAGCTTGTTCACTTTGATAATCAGTGGCTATTACTACTGACAATAATTGTCAAAATTACAAATCCTAACGGCCACGAGGTCAAATCTGCGTGATGTTAATGGTACATATCGAAGCCGTTTTGGCTTCTCTCACTTAGTGTAAAGAAACGTATAAAAACAATAGGGTACCAGACTGCGACTAACGAATCACATGACAAGATCACTTCCTTTAAAAACACATGGCAATTTGTTTAGATGCATACAAAATTGTTTTATCAGTATTGTAGTTGGCAACATGAATAACTTACTGCAAAAAGATCAACTTGTCATCGCGGAAAAGAAAAATTATCAGTTTAGAAGAGAAAGTGAAAGTAATTCATCTGACCGGGGGGGGGGGGAGGGGGGGGGGGTATCGAGGATCCTTGCAGAAAACTAGTCTCTGGAAGATTCAGATAAACAATATTGTGAACGATAATGAAACAATTCTACAGAAGTGGGAAGGTGAAATGGATGGAGAAAGGAAGATTGTTTGAGCCAGGATACGTTTGTATCCTGATTTGAATGACAAGAAAAAGCAACAATTTTGTCCGTTGAATTGGGATATGACGATTTTACCGCAAGTAACGGATGGTTGCACAGATTTCAAGTGCGACACAATATTAAGTGTTCTGTCCTTAGTGGAGAATCAGCTGATGTTAATAATGAAGTTGTTGAAGATGGGAACAAAAGACTAAACGATATATGCAGGGGATATGACAGCAAGGATATTTTTAATTGTGACGAGACTGGTTTGTTTTTTAGACTGTTACCAACAAAGTGACAGATGATGTGATCTGTAACATAATTATAAAGACAGTTTTAAAACTATATCAATGGTTATTCATAGCATTCTTTTGAAAATGATGACACAGTTTGTATTACATTTATTTCACATGCATGTGATTTTTTAATGAAAATATTAAATATTTAAAATTAAATGTACTTGTGACTTTCTTCATATGTATTTACTATTCGCATTTGTCATCCCCCTCTAGAAAGGCCACCTGCATTATAAGGCCACTTCCCTGCTGCATTAGGGGTGGCCTTATAAGAGGGGGACTACTGTATAGATATTTTTGCAGTGCTGAGATTCAGCTCTTATGATCTTTCAAAGGTTTTGCAATATTTCACTTCTGTCCACTGGACATCCCTTCACTAAAAAAAACAAATTTTCACATATATTTTATTTGCTTTCAAGACTGATTGGTCATGAAATGTAGCAAAACTACCATCTCATCCCCACTACAGTGTGAAAATTAAGATAGTATATATTGCTTTAGTTTATGAACCATCCTCTTATATTACCTCTGCCTCTAATTTATCCCGATGTGCCCTCTCTTTCTGTAATGTGTCATTAAGAAGGGCTGCCTCAGCACGAGTGCTGCTGAGCTGGAGACTGTGTTGTACAGTGGCCTGAGTTAGGGCTTCTTCTTCCAGCTTAACCTCTGTCTTCAGGTCCTCCACCTTCAGCCGAAGCTTCTCATTATCTGCTGATAGGAGGGCATTCTCATCAGTCCACCTTGTTCTCTGCCTCTGTAACTCGGCCTGAAATTATATGAAACATTTTCAATCTATTTTGTAAATATTCAGTTTGATGCTTTTTCAAACAATAACATTTCCAATTGTACATCAATTTAAGGATATACCTGTAATGGTGATGGAGAAGGTGTCCAACTGTCTTAACAGAAGGATCATTGTTTGCTGAGTACTGAAATTTATGGTTTGTAGCAACAATAAAATACAATAAACCAGGTATATAAGTGAAATTACAATACCATATATATACCCTCCAATTGCAAAATACACAGACCAAGATCTGATGTTGCATAATGCACCAACAGATCTGGATCTACCTAGTTTGTTAGGAGCAATTAGTAGAACAAACAGCACAGACCCTGATCTGCTGGCACATTATGTAATGGCATATTAGAATCTATGTTTTTCTGCAGCTGGGCTTGACTTTTAAGCAAGTAAGAATGGTAGTGCCTTTCATAGTAGTCACAAATCAACCTTTTCAACTGAGCTGTCTGGAGTGAATAGTACAAGCTGTAATATATTTTTGCCAAATTAGAAACCAAATACATCAGCTTTGAATTAATAACCCTGATATTGTGAAGCTACTATACAAGCTCAAAGACATAAAAAGAATCAAATTAAGTGAAAAGTTCTAAAAATGTTATTATTTATTTTATCACAATAACTGTCATCTGAAATATAATGATACTGTTTTATTACAATAACTGTCATTGTGCAATATAATGATAAATGTATTTTATTACAATAACTGCCACTGCTGCCACTGTGAGATATAATCACATGTATTATTACAATAAGTTTCATTATGAGATAAAATGATGTGTTTTATTACAATAACTGTCATTGTGAAATATAATAAATATATCTTATTACAATAACTGTCACTGTGAGATATAATGACATGTATTTTATTAGAATAACTGTCATTGTGAGATATAATGATACATGTATTTTATTACAATAGCTGTCATTATGAGATATACTGACATGTATTTTATTACAATAACTGCCATTGTGAGATATGATATTCATATTTGATTACAATAATTGTAATTGTGAGATATAATGATAAATATATTTGATTACAATAACTGTAATTGTGAGGTATAATGATAAATATATTTGATTACAATAACTGTCATTGTGAGATAAAACTGAAAAATATACTGATTAACTCTTGTAAATCTCACATTAGCATAATGTACTATTTAAGCTATTACGCAGTGAATAACTATGATTTAAGCCATCTTGTCGGCTACTCAATGACAATTCCTAAGATTTGGTTTTCTGTTTATGGCAGAGAAACACAAATATTATTTAATGCTGAGGCAGTCAGAGTAAAATGCTTTGCCCATGGTCATGCAATAGTACCCAACCTGGACTGATCTGATGGTAGGAATCGAACCCATGCCCTTTCAGTTTGGACGTTGGTATGCAACCAGAGCCACAATGGTTGCTGCCCTTAAGCTCACCTCTTATAATAAACAAGAGGGCACTTCTGGCTTATTGTACTGCCCAATGGGTTCAATTCAGGAGGGAACTGCTTTTTGACTTTGAAGTCAAATTACCTGGATATTACAGTAAAACCTGTCTTGAGTGACCAATGGTATGAAAGACCACTTGCCACGAGACCAGGTTCTCCTTGCACAGATTTACTGAGTATACAGAGTTATGACCTGCCAAGAGAGACCACCTGTCTTGTGAGACCATTATTTTTTTGCAGAATGGGTGTCTTTCAAGACAATTTCAACTACAAAAAGTGCCTTATCCACACTTAGCAAGTCAGTATTGATAATAAACTGTACTCTAGAACCATCAGTGCTGATATTTGTACCTTGACAAACTGCCTGTACTGACAGCTATATTAATAGCAATCTGTACATTGACAAACTGTCATTACTAATTGCAATCTGTACCGTGATGAACTGTCAGTACTGACGGCAATCTGTACACTGGCAAACTGTCAGCAGAGATAACAATATTTACACTGACAAACTTTCTTTATTCATAGCAATCTGTACCTTAACCTTGACAAAGTGTCAGTATTGACAGTGATCTGTACCTTGAGAATGTCATTACTGATAGTAATCTGTACATTGAGACTGTCAGTATTGATAGTGATCTGTACATTGAGAATGTCAGTACTGATAGTATACTGTACATTGAGACTGTCAGTATTGATAGTGATCTGCATATTGAGACTGTCATTACTGATAGTAATCAGTACCTTGAGACTGTCAGTGTTGATAGTAAACTGTTCATTGAGACTGTCAGTATTGATAGCAATATCTACCTTGAGACTGTCAGTATTGATAGTAATCAGTATCATAAGAATGTCAGTAATGATAGTAATCAGTACCTTGAGACTGTCAGCATTGATAGTAATATCTACCTTGAGACTATCAGCATTGATAGTAAACTGTACATTGAAACTGTCAGTATTGACAGTAATATCTACCTTGAGGCTGTCAGCATTGATATTAAACTGTACATTGAGACTGTCGGTATTGATAGTAAACTGTACATTGAGACTGTCAGAATTGATAGAAATCAGTTGTTGTTGTTGTTGTTGTTGTAGGGTTTAATGCCATTTTTCAGCACAAGATAGGATATACATGGCAGACAGTATTAGTGGTGGAGGAAAAACCTGGAAAGAACCACCGACCCATGAGAAGCTACTGGCAAGCTTTCTCACATACCCACATTAGCCGAATCTGAGACTTGAACCCACGCAGACAGAGGTGAGATGGCAATGATCCGTAGCGGAAAGCGCTTTAGATCACTCGGTCACTCTGGGCCCTGATAGAAATCAGTACCTTGAGACTGTCTGTATTGATATTAATCAGTACCTTGAGACTGTCAGTATTGATAGAAATCAGTACATTGAGACTGTCAGCATTGATAGTAATCAGCATCTTGAGACTCAGTACTGATATTAATCAGTACCTTGAGACTGTCAGCATTGATAGTAATCAGTACCTTGAGACTGTCAGCATTGATAGTAATCAGTACCTTGAGACTGTCAGCATTGATAGTAATATCTACCTTGAGACTGTCAGCATTGATATTAAACTGTACATCGATACTGTCAGCATTGATAGTAATCAGTACCTTGAGACTGTCAGTATTGATAGTAATATCTACCTTGAGACCGACAGTATTGATAGTAATCAGTACCTTGAGACTGTCAGTATTGATAGTAATATCTACCTTGACCCTGTCAGTATTGATAGTAATATCTACCTTGAGACTGTCAGCATTGATAGTAATCTGTACCTTGAGACTGTCAGTATTGATAGTAATCAGCACCTTGAGACTGTCAGTATTGATAGTAATATCTACCTTGAGACTGTCAGTATTGATAGTAATATCTACCTTAAGACTGTCAGTATTGATAGTAATATCTACCTTGAGAGCAGCATTCTCAGATTTAAATTTGTCAACATTGTCCTGGGCATGCTTATTGTCATCATCTGCCATTTCAAGCTTGTTTTCAACATCATCCTGAAAACATGAAGTACAATTAATGTGTAATAACAACATATTCATATCTGACAGTAGAACAAAAATAGCTCAACATTCCCCCCAATGGGACTTCATAAATCTGACTAAACACTTTGCAGTTTGAGTCAATCCCCTAAGGACTTCATAAACAAATCTTGGTAGCCTGAGTCAACACCATGGGACTTCATAAATTTGTCTCAAGATTTATTAGCCTGAGTCAACCCCCAACAGACTTCATAAATTATTTTAAAGACTTGGTAGTCAACCCTCTAGCGATTTCATAAATTAGTCTGATGACTTGGTAGTTTGAGTCAACCCCCACAGGCCTTCATAAATTACTCTGAAGACTTGGTAGTTTGTCTTAACCCCTCTGACTTCATAAATAAATCAGAAGTTTGAGTCAACGCAGAAATCATATCAAAATTCCACTAAATTAGTTTTTATAACTCATAATGATTAATGACAATGTTCATGAATGAAAGATATAAAAGATTTAATACATTTTATTAACCTGGTTTGTCATTATTTGGATACAATTACTTTCTAATAAAATTATGGAATTCCAAATGCTTACTTGCATTACTGAACCGAGTCTTGTTTAACAAAAAAATAACTTTTTAAATACTCTTCATAAAACAAACAATAGTCCCTCAAAGAGACTGATGCTCCATCAGGCAAAAGGAATCTCCAGGAACTCCAAACAAGAGTCCCTCAAAGAGACTCATGCTCTATTAGGCAAAAAGAATCTCCAGGAATTCCAAACAAGAGTCCCTCAAAGAGACTCATGCTCTATCAGGCAAAAAGAATCTCCAGTCATCATTGCAGCCAAACTGGATGTATCACTGGAATATATTCTTTCAGGACCAACTTAAGAAGTCTTTTAGAGAAAACTCAATGTTAACATGATTAACCATTCAGAAGTAACTATAATAAGATTTTCAAGATTGCTGTGCAGTGGTGGCCATATTGAATGATACAATCTGCTCTATTTTCATTTGGGATGAACTAGCCATCTTAAGACATTGATATATGATATGATATGATCATTCAATCAGGAGGCCTGGAGTAGCATAAATACTATTTTCAAGATGGCCACTGGTGACCATACTGGATGTATGAGCATCACCATTTTCATTCTGGATCAACTAGACCATGGAATGATTGTGTGTATAAAGTTTCATGGCAATCCTCTGAATGGTTTAGGTGATGCAGAAATAACAAGTTTGTGATAAGAGACAGATGCACAAGATACAAAAGTCCATAAGCACTTATAGTCTAGGACCAGTAGAGCTATAAATCAAAAAATCTGGAAAATATTTTATTCACATAACCAGGGAAAGATGTATATGCAACTGAGCCATGGAAAAATCAGATATATACCACAGAACCATGAAAATATATACCACTGAACCATGGAAATATATACCACTGAACCATGGAAATATATACCACAGAACCATGGAAATATATACCACTGACCCTTTGATATAATAAATGTATACCACTGACTCTTTGAAATAATAGTTGTATACCAGTGAGCCTTATAAATAAGAGTTGTATACCAGTGAGTCTTATAAATAATTGATATTTACCACTCAGCCTAATAAATAAGAGTTGTATACCAGTCAGCCTTATAAATAATTGATATTTACCACTCAGCCTTATAAATAAGAGTTGTATACCAGTCAGCCTTATAAATAATTGATATTTACCACTCAGCCTAATAAATAAGAGTTGTATATCAGTGAGCCTTATAAATAAAAAAACAGATGCATACCACTGCGCCTTAGAAATAATAGATGTATACCACTGGGCTTTATAAATAATTGATCTATACCACTGAGCCTTATAAATAATTGATGTATACCACTGAGCCTTGTAAATAATTGATGTATACCACTGAGCCTTAGAAATAACAGATTTATACCATTGAGCCTTAGAAATGACTCTAAATTGCAGTAAAATCACCATTTTTACATGTATTACAATTTTCATGGATTTCTTCATTGCTATAAACCACAAATGTCAACTGCATTAATCCATGACCTAGGAAATTAAGTACTCATTAAAATGGCAGCTTGTTGCAAAACCACAAAGTTGATACCCAAAAAATAAATAAATTCACATAATTATATGTTACTACACAGTACTAAATTATGTTATTACACAGTACCATATGATGTTATTTCACAGTACTTTATGTTGTTACAGAGTACTAAATGCTATTATGTGCCACTGCTAAATGTACATCACAGAGTAATTAAGATTTGTATAAGAGTGGCATCATGCTGCCAGTTAAGGAGAATATTGTGAGGTATATCAGTTACATGTTTTGTCAGCAAACAAGTACAGAATGATACAGAGTCAGCCGGCAGGCTCAGGTAAGTTTGTATGCCAACTTAGTATAATTCCATACTGGGCAAATAACAAACTATGCAATTAATTTAGCCAACTTATGATCTCACTGCACATTATTTCCAATATTTTCAATCTTTTTTGGGGTGGTGGGGTAGGGTGGAAGAAACCTTAAGCAAATACATATCAAAGTGAAGTCATTCATGATGTCACATCATACTGACCCGGCAAGTTCTCATACCAGGTCCACACCTGACTCGTTTGATCAATGAAAATGCATGAAATTAGTCAGAGGTGTAGTAAGTTTTACCTGGCTCCTAATACTAATTCTATGCTATTTTCAATTTAATGTTTCAAGTAGAAGTATATCATGACAGGTTTTACAACATTAATAATATGAACCAACAAACTTTGTTACCATGACAATGTTGACAGAAAACAATTATATAAAGAAAGAAAGAAAACAATTAAATAATAACTGCAATTAAAAGTGTTCTTCAAGTTAAGCAAATCATTTTATGACATACAACAAAATGGTCCAATGATTCCTTAAATTCCTGGCTAAAACATCACTTTGCATACCTGCCATAACATGGCATGTCATGCTAAAATCACCATTTTTACTCCCAAAACCCATGTCATGGTCAAGTTTTGAAAAACATTACTACATTCAAAAAAAAAGAAGAAAAATGCTTTTCACACGACCACCATGCAACTGATTGAGGCAGTTTCTAAATACATTTAGTAAATTTATTCACACTTGAAATTACTCTCTTAGAACCTGTTTACTGGGCAAAATTAGAAAATACATTCTAATCTATGTTTTGGTACCTTAAGTACATTCAGCACACTTTTCTTTGTGTTTGGTATTCTAAAAAATAATTCTGAAGATTTATTTTGGACTATGGTGACTGTTAACATTTACTTTACGTTCAAAAGCTGATGTCATTCAAAATGTAGCTTTATAGTATTCTAAGAAATATAGATTACATTTTTTGTCATAAACTTTTGACACATAGTCTCCTTTGGGCCAGAAATATCAGATCAAATGGATTATATTAAAAGTATATCCACAGTACCCAAACTAGTTTGGTGGCAACCAAATCAACAATTAATTTCTGTATAAGTGATTTCTGAGCATATGCAAATTTGAGTAGTCTATCATATAATGAGAAGGGTGTTTGCAAACATCTTGTAGGTTTAGCCACAACCTTAGAAATGACCAGGACAAATCAAATACCAATCACATTCATTAATAATTTATGCAAAGTAGAGTACTCCCGCACTGTAATGCTATTTATGGATGCAATAAAAATAGACCTTACAGGTAAGGTCATCTTATAATGAGGTAGTATACACATATTACATGCACTATTAAATAATGACATGGGATCTTGAACATAACATTATAAAAAGGTAATTCATATACAGAGGTATATTATAATGAGATAATTTACATGTTACTATTAATAAAATAGGATCCATGAACATATCAACCTTATAAAAAGGGAATTCTTACACAGAGGTGCCTTATAGTGAGAGAGTACTGTATATGGCAATTTGTAAAAAGTCATGACCACTTACAGCAAATCCACAGTCTACATGTCTAAAATTTCATACGCTTTGGCTGGTATGATACCAAACGAAAAAGCCAAAAGTAAACCAGCAACTTTTAAAATTGTACATCATTAAAATTTCAAACAAGATACTAACTGAAAATGAAAAGTTAAACACTAAACTATCTAATGAAGCAGTTTCTTGGTTGGATGGTGTAATTAAAACCCTCTAATGGTGAGGGGGGGAGATGAATAACTGTCAACCAAAGTGCTAAAAAATCTCCCATATAAAAAGGTAGAAGTTAACAGGCAAGAAGAAATTATGGTAACATCAAAATAACCTCAACATTTTTTAAAAGAGTGCAACAAAGATAAGAATGTCGTCACAACAGGTCAAGATAAAGAATCTTACCGAGTCCGAATCCTGTAATAAATTGCATGATCAAATTCTATTTGAATGAGGGTATTCTCTGTACAAATTATTTTATTAAATCAGATTATTAATTCAAACAGTATGATTTGTCAAACTTTGCAAGAAATTTATTAATCTTAGTTCTGAGACAAGTTCACATGGTAAACAAAAATAATCATGCTGTTTCTACTACATCTTACAAATTTTAATCAACTAAAGAAGCATCAAGCAATCAAAGCTAGATGGGCTTACAAATCACTACCTGTACTCACTTAAAAGTTGAGTCCAACTATGCAGACAGATCAGGGTATATGCAATTTGTTCTACTGATTATTCTTAATAAAAAGTATGACTCAAGATCTGCCAGTGCTTTATGCAATGGCAGATTTGGGTCTGTGCAGTTTGCAGCTGAACTCAAATTATATGCGAGTATAGATGGCAAATGAACACTTTTCTTTTTTATCCACCAAAATATATAGTTTATTTCCTTTAACCAGTTATCTTTCTCATTATTTATTCAATTCAGTGTTTATTCATTATTTATGCCGGAATATAAAAAGATTCTGTGAAGCAAATGTGTGATCTGAATCAGATGTTATTATTGACTACCAAATGGGAGACAACTATAATTTACTATACATATGTAGTCAACAATGATATATGCTCAGACATTTATTTGCTGCTCAAATACAGTCAACAATGACCTACTTTTTGAGATGAGGTCCTTAAGTTCTCCTGCTGAAGCTGTTCATGAAGCCGCTGCTGTTCTCCATTGATTTTCTTCTGGAGCTGCACTGCATTTTTCTCATTATTTAGTTGTCTTTGCAACAATTCTTTCTCTTCCTCCAACTGAAAACAAAAAAAGAGCAAAAACTAAAATGCTAAATCAAAAAAGTTTAAAGATAATAATCTGTCTTCGAAAAAAGAGAAATTAATTAGTGGTTCAGAATATAAACAAAATATATACACAATTGGCTAACAACAGGCAGAATAAAGATACCAAAATTTCTCTACACAAAACTATTATCATTTTCAAACAAAGACTGTTTTACTTGTTTTTATTCATTCTACAGTGCTAAGAGAGATGTCAAGGAATTGATAATATCATGCTAAATCTGCCATCCTCCGCATTTCCATTTATGTATTACAGTATGTAGATCACGAACAAAAACTAAGAATGTACATTTCTAAAGATGACTGTGCATGTAAGTAAAGTATCTCTGTGATCATGATCAAGCAGCTGACTGCCTTTCATTTGCCAGACTACCTGTCAAGCACTCTGAATGTGAATGTGTCATAATGCCTGCTGGTTGGTGATTACATCATTGTCCAATCATTAACATTTTATGCAGATGAGATGCCTTGTTATTTTGTGTACACTGATTGAGCAGTACATAAATTTCTTTGAAAAGACCGTTTGCCACAGAAAAGCATTAATATACATACACTTGATCTTATATTGATGTCATGAACAAAGTCAATGTTGCCCCAAAGATGTGAAGATAAGCTGGACACATTGGTCATTCTCGGTATATCACACAATGGACCAATTGTTAAATTTTGCATATTATCAAGTTTACTGTCAAGGTTACAAATTAAAATATTATGAAAAATCCTCTGACCTCACGATACGGTTAATGAATAGATTCTGTGCCAAGAATTATTACATTATTACATTTATTACATCATGATTAACTCAGATATTACACCCTTGTTTACCATAAAATTTTGATTTTCAAACCACAGTAACATCCATGTGCCCTCGGTTTAATCAATTAGTTAACCCCAAGCTTTACACTTGACTTTTCACTATCAGCAGGTGCATATACCCCCAAATTTACCCTTACTTTTAAGTATTACAGGAGCATGACCCCCCCCCCAATGTTACCCTCACTTTTGAGCATTATTAAGCACATGTACCCAATGCTGCACATAGGATCCACAAGACGGAGGACAGTGTGCCCCCCCCCCCTTCAACAATTTAGAGAGAAGAAAGGAAACCAATAGCAGATAATACAATCACTAATAGTTCGACAAAAACAAGATCATATTTGCTTTGACAGTTCTACCAGCTTAACTCATGTTTTACTTGGATATTTACGTTACTACAATAAAAGCTTGATCAAGTACTCAAGTAAAATTATGAAAACATTTAACATGCTCTGAATATTTGGTCAACCTGTAATGAACTGCATCATGGTATTTTCCATTCTGGATCATGCTCACATTTTGTATACTCTTCATTTACCAGCATTTATCATAATAAGTTCCCACATTTTCTGATTTACTTTTCTTTCCAAACTAACCAATAATTAATGATTTCTGATTTTTCTTAGCTTTCAAAACAAATTATTATTTAAATGAAAAGTTGATCATTTGCATAATTCAGTCTATTTTGTCATTTCTTACACCTCAGAGTGACTGTAACCTCAAAGATATGTTACACTAATGGCCGTCAAACACGTTACATTGCAACTTGGCCGACTACCACAAACTTTGAATGTTTTCACTGTCAGATACATTGTAACAGATGGAGCTTTCCTAGCCTTTATGGTAATTGATGAAAGTTCATGAAACACTATAATCTAAGATGTACAAGATCACCACAACTACTAGACTATGCACAATACATTTTTAACATATACAATTTTCAGATATGAAGAAAAAAGTTACACATATACAATTTTCGGACGATTCAAAGGATGAATTTGCAAGTTTAACATAATGAGAAGAAGTTTTAAAGATTGGAGGTGATTGTGAAGATATTTGGTTGCTGGAGATATTTAACAAATATCACTGCTTTGTAAGGAAAATAGTCTGCTTCATTTAATCCATTATTCCATGCAGCCTTCGTAGGTCAGTGCCCTTGCTGTTAATAACTCATTAAGCATGTGCACTCCAGGTCGACTACAGTACACCTGTATGGAGGATGACATAAGTTACCAAACTGCAGTCTAACAATGGATGTTGGAATAATTTTCAACGAAGTATTTTACCCTGATGAAAATTTTACCAGATATATCTTTTTCATTGCAAAATATCATCCTTTTTGCATAGATTTCAAGACTCAAGATGAGACAGGGTTTGCCAACAATTTTCCAAGTTCTCCAACATCCAGATCTTTTCCAACAGTCTTCCAACTTTCAATGATTTTTCAGCTAAATTCCAACTATACAATATTTAAGTCCCAGTAAAGTTGGAATCAGTAGCCAGCACACAAGCATCAAGACAACAGAAATCCAGATTCTTTCAGTAGGTGCTTGCTGCATGTAACAGACAGGTTTAAGAGTCAACATAGCTAAACATGGGTGTCTACTTTAATTTCAAAATTCAGTTACTTCTGTAATTTATTTAGTATTTATTTTGGAATTAATTTTATCACATGAAATAACTTTGCTAGTTAATAAATTTTAAGATACATATAGCTAATATATTGTAATTTCAGTGCTTTATTTTACAACTTCAATTTCTAATATTATTCTAACATTAGAAATTTCTTAACTTTGATATACCATCTAGGATCAATTTTCAAGACTTTCAAATATTTCTATATTCAATATTTCATTCTGTCCTCTGAGAAGATCTGTTTGCAACTCCTAGTTGTATAAATGTAAGAGAGTCTGCCTTAACATCTGGGTACATAGCCGTTATATAACTTTATTTGGGTGATCATTGGTGACATTTTCTCACCATATAGTGTGTGTGTGTGTGTGTGTGTGTGTGTGTGTGTGTGTGTGTGTGTGTGCATGTGCACGTGTTTGTGTGATTTGGATTTTTAACACAGATTTAACCACTTTTCAGTCATACCTATATGATGTCTGCAGTGTGACAGTTTATAATGATATCTCGCACTGGGGCATCATGACGCAGATATATAGCATCACATCCACATGATCCGGACACCAGGCTGACCAGTCATAAAACCTCTTAATGCTCAGCACTAACCAAGGCAGATGTTAGTACCATTTTATAAGTCTTTGGTATCACTCAGCTGGGATTCGGACCTGCGACCTCCTGCATCCAAGGTAGATGCTCTGACCACCTGCCACATCCAAGGTAGATACTCTGACCACTTAGGCCACCAAAGCAGTCCCATGTACTGCCTCTTTCTTATTAATTTGTGTGTGGTCAATGATTTAGTCTATTTTCTCTACACATACCACATGCTCTTAGTAATATTAATTGTGTGTGGTCTTTGAATGATCTCATTATCTCTTTACAGACCATGCTTTTACTAGCATAGATTGTAACCACTGGATGAAAATAATTATCTCCTTACATCACACCTATTCCATTCTACAAATGTATGTGTGTGATCACTGAATGCATGAATTTATCTTCAAAATATGAACTTTATTAGACTGAAACGGTAAATCTGATGAACTTATGTGCATTTGCCAGTGAATATAATTTTCCTCCAGATACTGCACCAAACTTCAAGTTGTAGTTAAGATGTTATTGAAGGGACACAACTATTTTCTGTTTTGGAATCAGTCAAAGGACAAGTCATCTCCCCTGATCTATCACAGTTCTATTAACTCCAGTTAACATTATCCACATGAATTTTAAGTGATAAAGTCATTTTCTGCCCAAAATTGGCCAATATTGTCAATTAGACAAATAAAGAGAATCTTCTCAATAGTATCTGTCCACACTCACATATTCAACATTCACATATTCATTAAGGTATGATAACATGAGTGGGACTCAAGTCACACAGACGCAAGAAGTTGGTGATATTTTTTCCTGCATATCAGCGACTGCAAGCAAGAATAAAAATTGACCATACAAGACCATTCAATTTAATGCTGTATATTTATTTCAATTCTACATCTTGAATAAATGTGTACAATGTGCATACAAAGACATGACTGCCATGCTATTGATCCAGTTTATTGCATAAGATGTCTTTAACAAATAAGTGTCAGTAGCATCTGGGGTTGTTGTCAATCTGACTAAAATCAGATCTCCACTGTCCTGAGTGAAGACTTGACAGCGATCACTTAGGGGTCTCGTTCTGGTGACCTTTGAGTTAGCCAATGGAAATACAACTTTCAGAAATTTGAAAGTGAATCAAAAAATTGTCATATACTGATGCTCTTCAGCTATACTGCTCAGTCTCCCAAACACAAAGATATAAGGCTTCATCTGATTGACTGATAAAATTAGTGATTATAGTAATAACATAGGTCATCAGAATATGACCCCTAAGAATTTGGTGTCAGATCTTCAAATAGGACAGTGGAGATATGGTTTTAATCAGATTGGGGTTGTTGTATTAAAAAGAGAAAGCAAAATAAAGTACCATATGTTCAAAAACCATTACATAATCAATCATTGCCATCTTGCATTTTTTGTTGCCTATTGTGATTTTGGCTATTGAGAACATGGATGGAAATCAACTAATGAAAAATTGTAGGCATATTTTTTTTTTAAATTTTGTCTGATGAAAGAGTGCACCCATGAGGGATGCACAGTTAACATCTGCAGGATGTAGAACAAAAACTTGTTGAAAACCTGCAAGCCCAGAATCAATGTGCCACGCTGAAGCCCCAAATTTGACATCACTTTTGACCAGTACAAGGTGCATGTACACCCAGCAACTAAGGTGTGTGACAATGCAGATCTCATCACTTGAAGACAAAGATGCCATTTGTCCATATTAAGTCATGATGGCAAATATCATACAGTGATTATTATATGCCAACTATCCCCCCCCTAAAAAAATGAAGTTAAATGAAAACTTTTATGAAAGATTCTAATAATCTTAATTACCTCCTTAATTTGGTTGCTGGCAGTGCGGAGTTCCATCTGGATGTTTCTCAAGGTGAGCTCTGCCCGCTGTTTGGACTCAATTTCACTAAAACAATGACAGACGTGAAATAATAATATTAGTAATCTTATGAGGAAATTTCTTGCATTCATAAAATCATTTATCGAAAAATGTCCTATAGCAGTCTGGTATGACAATGTATGTATGACTTTATCATGAAGTCACTCAGTATTTTCAGCCATGCCTAAGCTAAAAAATCATGTGAAATTATTACTAAAAGGGAAATCATTTAGTTAAATTAATCATGTGGTTATGATACCTGTTCACAAACCACGTATATAATAATTAAATAATAGCAAAAGCAATTAAATTCTAAACAAATCAATAATGTTGATTAGTCCTACCTCATGTCGTCAATCAGGAACCCCATCACATATTTAACAAGTATCTGATTTACCAAATTTCAGTTTAACTCCCTTCAACATCAGTTTTTTTTTAAATAGCCAAACTTATTCAATCCCAAAAATGCCTGCTAAATAATTGTATTTTTTATTTCATATGTACCGATCTGGACACACACACACACACACACACACACACACTTTATATATGGCTAAGAACTGATATAACTATACAAATTTGATAATAAAGAGATGTAAATCTAGAAGACTGAATGAACCCTAGCCCCGAAATACAGTAACCTTTGCCCAAACATGCACTTTATTTTGATGAATATCATCCCAAAGCTGACAAATTTGTGTTGTGCCATGCACTACAGACCCTAAAACAGATAATATTATCAAATCTGGATTTCATTTGTGTTCCAGCTGGATTCTACTAGCATTGTTTACGTTCTGCATGAATTCCGATTTTCATCTGGCATCTTGCCATTCTCTTTTACATCTCTGAAGTGCATTCCAATTTTTGTATTTATTGCTTTCAATTACCATTTTAATCTCATTTTCATTCATTTGCAATCAAACAGATGTGCATTTACCAAAGTTGTGTTTTCCATTTCCAGAGTGTTAAAGGGAGTTAACTACCACTTTTTTATCTTTTGTTATTATATATGTACTTGAACGAAATAGCAAATACATCAAAAGCAAACAACAGCAATGAATTTATAAAATCAAACAGACACTGTAGTAAGTATAAAAATACAATTGTAGAGTTTTTGTCAGCAAATTTTATTCCTTATTTTATCTTGTTCTAATAAAAGATTGAATAGAATAAATGTTTTCAGTCTGAATGCCACTTTTTTCTTGCAGGATCAATCCCTCAGACTGGACTTCATAGCTACTGCATTTCAATTTCAAAACCACTGCAAATGTGTGTTCTAATATTGTACAACTATTCAAAATCTGAAACAGATGAAAATTTACTCAACCACCATACATTTGAAATGCATCTAGATCATTAAAACAATTTCGGTTTCTATTTTTATTTATAAACTATGGAAATGTGGGAAATATTCACAAATGGTTGAAATAGTTAATATTCAGGTCCAATGGCCAAGTAAATTAATTTTCAGGTGACACAGCCAGGCACATTGATATTCAGGTGACATGGCTAGGCACATTGATATTCAGGTGACATGGCCAGGCACATTGATATTCAGGTGACATGGCTAGGCACACAGATATTCAGGTGACATGGCCAGGCACATTAATGTTCAAATGACATGACTAGGCAGATTAATGTTCAAGTGACATGACTAGGCAGATTAATGTTCAGGTGCCATAACCAGGCAGATTAATGTTCAGGTGACGTGGCTAGGCACATTGATATTCAGGTGACATGGCTAGGCACATTGATATTCAGGTGACATGGCTAGGCACATTAATGTTCAAATGACATGGCTAGGCAGATTAATGTTCAAGTGACATGACTAGGCAGGTTAATGTTCAGGTGCCATAACCAGGCTGATTAAAGTTCAGGTGCCATAATTAGGAAGATTAATGTTCAGGTGACATGACTAGGCAGATTAATGTTCAAGTGATATGGCTAGACTAGATAGACTAATGTTCAAGTGCCATAACATGGCAGATTAATGTTTAAGTGACATGACTTGGCAGATTAAGGGGCCCCAAGTGGCTGAGTGATCTAAAGCGTTCACCATTCCGGATCACTGACATCTCACCTCTTTCTGCATATGTTTGAGTCCAAGGCTCAGCTAGCGTGGGTACGTGGGAAAGCCTGCCAGTAGCTTCTCATGGGTCAGTGGTTCTTCCCTGGGTTTTCCAGGGTTCTTCCTCCACCAGTTATACTGGCTGCCATAGATACCCTATCTTGTGCTGAAAAATGGCGTTAAACCTTAGAACAACAACAACAACAACAACTTGGTAGATTAATGTTCAGGTGACATTGACTAGGCAGATTAATGTTCAGGTGATATGGCTAGGCAGATTTAATGCTCAGGTGACAAGGTTAGACAGACTGATGTTCAAGTGACACAGCCAGGCAGATTAATGTTCTGGTGACATGACTAGGCAGATTAATGTTCAGGTGACATGGCCAGGCAGATTAAACATTCTAGCACAATTCTGAAGAAAAGACTTTGTTTAAAAAGATAAAAATTGATTCAATAAAAATGATTTCATTTTTCACTTATTGTGAACTGAATCTAGAAATGCAACTCATAATTAAAAGCAGCCTAACATTGTCCATCATGTTCACAAAGATTCTCCACACAAGTATGAACACAAAGCTCAAAACTGTTTAACTGAAACACCATCTGGTTCAAATTATATTTCCAACAGAGTGCAGATGTGACACCCTTTCATAAAATGTCATATAGTAGTGACCTTTAAAAATAATTGTTCCACTCAACAATTATTTCAGCCAATTAGGATTTGAATTGAGGGTTCATACCTTGTTTGGTGATTCAGAAACAGAATTGTATGGTTAGTACTGAAGGGCACAAATCCAGACTTTTTATACGTTTTGCATATTAATAACAATTTCACAATAAACTACATAAGAAAAAATATACAAAGTGTCAAAATGAGACCAGGCCTGAGGTTTTAAGCCATTTTTAATTCTTGTATTAGAAACACAGATGTAAGCTGTACTGGGAAAAGTCTCTCGACAGCTATCTAAATCAGACATAAACAATCCCAGATATCACAGCTTCTAGTACCTTGTAAATGCCTCTTCCTTTTTCTTTAAATGTTCCTTGGTTTTGGCTAACAAAACTTCTGCATTCTTTCTTTTTTCTTCTTCTTCACTCAGACCATACCTAATCAGTAAAAGGAAAATAAGAAACTCAAAAAGAAACATTTAAAATACAAGAGCTGATTCTTTTATTAAACAGCATGCAATAGACTTGGTTGTTGTAACAAAATATTAGCAAAAATGTTAAATTTCTTTCAGTTGTTTATCTAATTAACTTTCAAAATTGGCATTTGAGTTCAAGCAATAGATGATAATTACAGATCATTTCTTGCTATTTACTTTATCAACTCCTTGAGAAATAGATCATTAGTATAAACTATTTTCCTAGTCACTGCGAAAATACAAACATATTCATGTACCTAGAAAGACTCCCTTTCAAGATGAAAGAAATTTTATTAACTTACTCTAAGTTCCGTATTTTGGCTTCCAGGTCAAGTTTTTCCTGTTCTAGTTTGGATTTTTGCTGACCCAGGTTATCTATTTTCCTGCAAATATAAAGTACAAGAAATAAACTGTTAATCAAGAAAATAAAGTTTTCTCTCTCTCTCTCTCTCCTGAAATTTCTGATTTTGCAGGAACCTGTCAAAAATGATAATGCAATATTTGTAATCTGAGATCAAACTGAAGGTTTTAACATCATCCCATATCAAAAGAATTGTCTTTAAAAAAAGCACACAAAGCTATTTAAATATCAGTTACTGTAGTAACTAGTTAATAACAACAGAGATCATACTGATGAAGAAGTTAGTATCAGAGCATTACACCACTGTGAACTGTAGAACTTTAAAATTATGAACGTATAAAGTTTCTCAGCTTACTTTCCCATGAACTAGCTAGTAGTAGAAAACATACAACTTTACTGGGACCGCAGTAATAGAGAATCTGTTTATAGTATTGTACTTTTAATTATAGCATTGTAACTTGTGTTGTAGCATTATAACTTTAACCGTAGTATTTTCACATTCACTTTAATATCTTACAAATATTCAAAGGTTTGAATTCTGGTCTCAAATTTCAACAAACATTATTATAAAATTCATTTCAGGCATTCAGGCATTTAACAGAATAACTGGCTGCAAATGTTCATTCCACAAAAAGAACATTTTTAATTGTATCATTCACATGCTGACAAAAGTTAAAAATTTGTAATGCTTTTAGGAACGAGAGTCAAAGGGACAGATTCTCTTTTCCAAGAATTCAAGATAAGACCATTTCTTCTTTTTAACTTTGGAGTGTTAAAACCATATCAGATATTCTTGAGCTATAAGATTTTCAAATCAGTCACTGTGGTAGAAAAACTGGATGTAAGATTGGCACCCCATTCAATTTCGGAAAAATCAGAGACCATTTAGAAAACTTTTGGACAAAACTCCATTTTGGCATAACCATGTATGCAGTATAACTGAGACAACATTTTCAATATGTTCAATGTGATAGAGGGGTACTAAGTCAGTTAAACAGATGCAAGACCACCTCATTAATATGCATAATTCTTGCTCATTATCAAAACTGTCCCAAAATCCAGTTGATATAAGCATATCAAAACTGTCCCAAAATCCAGTTGACATAAGCATATCAAAACTGTCCCAAAATCCAGTTGATATAAGCATATCAAAACTGTCCCAAAATCCAGTTGATATAAGCATATCAAAACCATCCCAAAATCCAGCTGATATAAGCATATCAAAACCGTCCCAAAATCCAGCTGATATAAGCATATCAAAACCGTCCCAAAATCCAGCTGATATAAGCATATCAAAACCGTCCCAAAATCCAGTTGACATAAGCATATCAAAACTGTCCCAAAATCCAGTTGATATAAGCATATCAAAACTGTCCCAAAATCCAGCTGATATAAGCATATCAAAACCGTCCCAAAATCCAGCTGATATAAGCATATCAAAACCATCCCAAAATCCAGCTGATATAAGCATATTAAAACTGTCCCAAAATCCAGCTGATATAAGCATATCAAAACCGTTCCAAAATCCAGCTGATATAAGCATATCAAAACCGTCCCAAAATCCAGCTGATATAAGCATATCAAAACCGTCCCTAAATCCAGTTGATATAAGCATATCTTCCAAGAATGGTAAAAAGTTTAGCCAATCTAAGCAAGAATAAATCAATTAATTTTTAAAGTAATATTTTGTGCACTGTGTGTTCTAGGACACATCAATTTTTTGTAGTCATAAATTGTGGGATACCTTTTAAATCATTTTTGAAAAATCCATTTCACAAAATGCACTCAAACTTAAATTTTGGTTTTAAAAATATTAAACTGTGTACTTGAGATAAAACTCTAATGCACTGCAGCATCAATTCATCAACACAACCATTATGTACATGTATGATCCATCCTTTCAATGCATGAATATTATTTAGCTCCCACGTGCCCTGAAAAATTATCACTGGAGGCAACACATCTCCTGCTGCAGAAACTACAATGACTACACTTAGATTTACTTTATATGCCACAGTCATGCAAATTCTGACACTTGTAAAACCCATCTTATCAACAGTCTGTCCAGGAATGAGATCAAAGTACACTTGAGTTTCATCCACATTAATAATCTTACTGTCATTGAAATCATCATCTCTTCTGGCCTTCACAAATTCATGGAATGATTTTATTTTCTCCTCTGAATCTTCTGGCAGACAATGAGTCATCAAAGTCCATGCACAAAGTATTAGATTTTGTTGCTTTAAAAACTGTTCCATTGTTTCAATTTATTTTCAAAATTCCCATGAATGGCAGTAAAAAGGAACCAAAGTTGGCTTCCCAATGTCAGCTTTTTGTATACGCAAAAAAGGTACACTTAAAGGGATCCAAAGTCGGCTTCTAAGGTTAGCTTGCTTTGTAATAAAATTACCTTTGCATTTGATATCCTGTTGGTAAGTTCCAACAATAAGTTTGTTGCTCAATACCAGTTGTGTTTATTCACCTCCAGGGCTTCTATTCATTTGCCATCTGTGATCATAATTGATACAAACGGGCATTGATGTCTGCAGGGTAAATAGTAGACACAACAATAACTTGCTTTAATAATACTTTCTGTAACCCATGCCAGCAAAAATATTGTCATTTGCACTCACAGTGAATGTATCTTATATATTACCCACATTTGTCTTTCTGTGTGTCAAGCCTGCCAAACAACAGGTTGCAGATTTGAAACTCATGGTGGCATCCCAAGTTTTTTTTCTACTTTTTTTTGTAATTTACATTGAAACTTGCTTTTTAACTTGCTCATCTCAATTTTGTTATTATTATTTTTTTAACTTTATTTTAATTTTATCTTCAAACTTGCCACTCCTGTCCTAGAACAGGCAACAGCTAGTTTTCAAATAATGATTTTTATTTACAAGATACTGACTTGTATTGTAGTATCATTTTTATTTACAAGATACTGACTTGTACTGTAGTATCATTTTTATTTACAAGATACTGACTTGTATTGTAGTATCATTTTTATTTACAAGATACTGACTTGTATTGTAGTATCATTTTTATTTACAAGATACTGACTTGTATTGTAGTATCATTTTTATTTACAAGATACTGACTTGTATTGTAGTATCATTTTTATTTACAAGATACTGACTTGTAGTATCATTTATTTTCATTGGGCTCAATTGTTGTGGTTTTGTAAAAAAAAAAGAATACATTTTCGTGGGTACTGAAATTCGTGGTTTTACCTGTCAAAGTTTGCATATTAGTAGGTATTTAATTTCATGATTTAACCTCTGCCACTACCCAAAATAAAGAATACAAAAGAATAAAACTATGCTGATGCAAACAGTGGTCGTTTTAATGTTTAAAACAATACTACCCCCTGTATGAGCACAAATCAAAGATCTGGCAAGTTCAATACTTACACCGTGTTTGCGAACAAGTGAATAAAATCAATCGAAGCTGATGCAGCCAACAACACTAAAACAACAATTCCATCTATATGAGCACAAATAAAACACCTGTCAAGATTAATCACTTTCACCATGTTTTTGTTTGAGTGCTTAACATCAAAGGAAGCTGATGCAGCCAACAATGCTAGGCTACTTGGTTATTAAAGTAAATATGAATGATCTCTTACTGTCCATCAAGTTGCACCATCAGTACTTTCTGATCATCATGGCATTAACGCAGTGGCTTAAGAGTTGTAAACTTCAACTTAGCCCCCCCCCATGCTGAATGGAAAATTGCAGCTTACCTGACAATTTCTTTTTTGCTGTTGTTGTAGGGTTTAACGCCATTTTTCAGCACACGATAGGCTATACATGGCAGCCAGTATTAATGGTGGAGGAAGAACCTGGGAAAATCCTGGAAAGAACCACCGACCCACAAGAAGCTACTGGCAAGCTTTCTCACATACCCACATAGGCTGAATCAGAGACTCGAACCCATGCAGACAGAGGTGAGATGGCAGTGATCCGTAATGGAGAGCACTTTAGACCACTCTGCCACTCGAGGACCCTGACAATGAGTGAAAGATCGGGCCTAATTATCAGTGGTTTTGAGAAAGATAAACTTGTTTAATTCAGCAATTTGGGGATTATTTACCTGAGAAGCATCTGTGAGTACCATGAGACTTGACTGACACGATGTTGACACAGTGGCTTTGTCCAAAAATCTGTGAAGTGTGAGCTTTAATACTCTACTGTAATTAGTGTATATAGATAGTGTTTCATTATTAATAGTGTTTCAAGAAATGGTTATAGTATTTTACAGGATTGTTGTTCTTTTGGATTAAAAATGCATGGATAAAATGGAATGTGCATTCAGAAGGATTTAAATATTTCAACAACAGTTGTACTCAAATGAAGGATTGATTTGAATAAGAATTAAATTTAATTTTCATATTACTGTTATTTTGTATTATTTTTTCTTTCGTTTTCAGTATTACTATTGCTTGAATACCTCATCTTTTTCTCTATTTTTTCTCTATCCTTACTTACCTCACATATCGATTTAAGGCAGTGAGTGTAAAATTACAGCTACTGCATACCTTATTGAACTTGTGCATTGAAACAATATAAAATGATTTATAATTCTTGTTTCAAGTTGTTAAAATAAAAAAAATAAAAAACACATGTAAAAGCTAATATTTAATTACCAGATTACATTACTGACCTTGATATATCAAATACTAGTATCTGTGTTAGGAATGAAACACTAAAAAAAAATGGTGGGGAGGGTCATCATCCTATATGGCTCATTTTTCGTTGGTGATTTAAGTTCGTGGTTTGGGGCAACAACGAAAACCATGAAAATTGGTCCCCCATGAAAACTGATGATACTACAGTAGTTAACATGAATACAATACAATCTTGGTTATATTGCCCCTTACACCAATCATGTGTGAATGGCAGGTGCCTTAAAGAAGTCGGTTGATATTGCTCTCCTCCTCTATCTCTTGTTTGCAATTTTGCTGGATCCAGTTTTCATGTTGATAACATATTCAAACTTTTGAGTACAACCAAACATGATTCATTTCTCTATATTCACATCAATGAACAATGTGTTGTGTATTATCTGACATAAGCAATACACACTACAGTATGGATGCATATGCCACACATGCAGAGTTAGTGGATATATTTTTTGTCCTTAATAAACTGTTCATGATGGAAAAAAAGAGAAATAAATGATAACAATACAATGTTAATTTCTTTCATTTTATTATCAAATAAGCGTTTTATTTATCTATTTCATTGTAACACAGTGTGAGTGGGGAGACATGTAAATTCAACACAAATTTATTCCCATGTCTTGGAACATATGACTTAGGTAAAAAAAAGTTTCACCCTAAGTTCTTGGACAGGAAAAAAAAATCATTTTATCTTGTCCTAAGATATATGGTAAATACTGTAACTCATGATGATATAAGAATATATTCCAAATTCTTGATATCAGTACATATTTCAAGTTTGATAAAAAACCAGATCAGAAATATGGCCTCCAGACATGGTAAATAGCTCAGCCAAGTTGACACAAGATCACCTAATTAGCATGTGTTGATCTTGCTCATTACTGAACTTGTCTGAGATCTTAATGGAAGCATATATTCCATCAAATCAAAAATCAGAATTCTAAAATCTGATTGGATGACATCAAATCATATTAGTTGACTTTGACAGTGTGCATGTTTATATTATCTTAGAGACAGATCAGAGGGTTACAGACTTAGACTCTAATCAACTAACCAGTCTCAATGATATCTCATGAGTTTATACATGTAATAGATGGCATTACATACACATGCTCATATGTCCCAACATTTAACTTCCACTTTCTCTTCAAAAAGGGACTGTTCTGATGGCCTAAGTGATTAGAGCATCCAATCTGATATGGGAGATTGCGGGTTTGCACCCCTGTCTAGTCATACCCAAGACGTATAAAAGAATGTTACTAGTAGCTGCCTCGCTTGGAACTCAGCATTAAGAGGTTAGTGTTAGGACTGGTTGGCCTGATGTCAGGATAATGTGACTGGGTGAGACATGATGCTACATGTCTGTGGTATGATGACCCAGTGCTAGACATCACTATAAACTGCCACACTGCATATATCATAGCAATATGACTCCAAAATTTTTAAAGCTAGACTTAAAGACTGTTCTGCTTACTTTTGTAATTCATTCTTCTCCTTGCCAAGTGACTTATATTTGCTCTCGATCAGCATTTTCTGGTTCCTCTCATGTTCCAGCTGCCGCCTGTGTTCTCTCAAATGTTCCTGGAGCTTCAATACTGCCCCAGGATCTAAATTGTTTAATAAGTAAATGAAGATTTTAAAAATGTCAGTCTAGTGGGGAAGGCATAAAACTGATAAATTACTTCATGAGATGATGAAACTTAACATTGAAAGTAACAATGAAAGTAACTTGAAAAGGATAAAGAAATGTTTATATCTTTAAAATTCACAAGTGACTAAGGTCAGGGAACTAATCGTTAAAGTAAACTGAAACTAGTTCACTGATCTTAGAAACAATCAAAACAGTTATGCCACCATGCATTACTTCAGGTATGTGCATCCTACATACAGGGGCCCATGACCTGATTTTAAACGGTGACAATTACATATGGGTACATTAAAAAATTATTATCCAGCCTGTGTCCTGAAGATAGTTGCACATGCCTGGTACATCAGGCATATTAAATCATAAAGAAGACAACAATTTTAGCTTTCTGCTGTTTCTCCATTGCATAAATATTTATACAGATTATATTAAAAGTCAAGGAAAATTGTTATCATATTGTCCCAACAATATCAAATCTGACAAATAACTATTGATATATTTCCATAATTTACCAAGTGAATCATATTTTTAAAAAATTAACTGTGGGTTATTGCCATTAAAAAAAGCCTTTCAGCTTTCAGCTTCTCTAATTTCTTTTCCAAGTCAGATAGACTGATAACCGAACACACTCTGTTAAGTAAGGAGAACAAATCATAAGTACACCATATTGGATAGTACAAGAACTACTGGTCAGTTTTGTTTCTGATGGTCTTGTATTTCATATCAATGAAGAGACTGTGTGGTTTTTAAAAAAAATCAAACTTAGACATAGTTCTTCTGATAAGAACAAAATCAGGCATCAATGAACAAAGGTTATGAAAATTCACAACTGAAAAATAAAGTTAGAATAAAAGTTATTCAGTGTGCAAATTCTTTTGGATCCTGTTTCTAATAACAATTTCTGTGTTAGAGAAGCTTTGGGGCTTCTTTCTTATCAACTGGAACTCTCTGCTGTAGTAAATTACTCCTCAAGACACAAAAGTGTAAGTTGATGATATGATACAATGTGTCAGCAGATGGCATGATACAATGTGTAAATTGAGGATATGATACAATGTTTAAGCTGATGAAATGATACAAGTCAGCTGAGGATATGATACAATATGTAGGTAGAGGATATGATACATGTCAGCTGAAGATATGATACAATATGTAAATTGATATATACACTATGTCAACTATGAATATGATACAGTCAAATAATGCTATGATACAAAGAAAAGTTGGAAGTCAATGTCTAAGTAGAGGATATGATACAAAGTATCAGCTGATGATATGATACAATATGTAAGTAAAGGATATGATACAATGTGTCAGCTGATTCCGTGATACAATGTGTTAGTAGTGGATATGATACAATGTGTCAGCTGAGGACATGGTACAATGAATAAGTAGAGGATATGATACAATGTGCCAGCTGAGGACATTTTACAATAAGTTAAGGACATGTTACAATGCGAAAGTACAGGATATGAATTAATGTGTCAGCTAAGCATATGATACAATATATAAGCAGAGAATATGATTACAATATTTAAGCTAAGGAATGAAACTCAAATTTAAAAGACACTAACACCATGTCATAAGAACAGCTGCTGCATAAACTATACAATTTAAGAAGTTAAAAATATAGTAAATTTTAATAATCAAAGTTTGTTTAGAATAACTACCTACACAGCAAACTTCACTGAGATAAAAATAAAGCTGAAGGCTGCCTGTAACTTAAGCCTACCTGAAAGGTTCATATTGACCAACATGTCTTTTCCGTATGGCAAATTTTCAGGCCTATAGGCTAGACTGTTGTCTCCATTCTCTGTTGATGTAACTGAGAGTCCATCATCATCAAAGCCAGGTTCAAGGGGATTGTAGTTAACTGAGTTGCCATAGAGACCATTTAGGTGGGACAAGGAGGTTTCAGGCCTACAAAATGAAATAAATATAAAAAAATATTAAAAGAAACCAAAAACTCTTTGTCAGAGTATGACTGCAACAAAATTTCCATCCGGACCTAACATTGCTTACCAGCTATCTGCCTCACAGCAAATACCATACCAGCAAGAGGCCCAAGTGGACATGACATGGCTCACCAGCTCTCTGCCTAATAGCCAACACCATACCAACAAGATGCCCAAGTGGACCTGACAGTTCTCACCTAACTGACACATGCCTAATAGCCAAATGTAAAATCAGTTGACCAATAAATTTGGACCCGATTCTTTTTGTTTAACTCATTCAGCCCCAGACCCGTTATCAGTATCACTGCTGCTATGCCCCAGCAGCGCTAAGCTGTGTCTAGCTGCGTGTGCCCCAGAGTTTTTACCTGTTTGAAAAATTTTGTAAACATCGTGCACATGCATTCACTCTTACCTTAATTTCTCTGCTTATATCCAATTAAAATCCAAGAAAGTTTCACCATTTATTGCAAATAAATTTGTCTACACAGTGATGTATTTTTTTTCCCTATTTGTCCAAGTCTTTCACGACTTATTTATACAGAATTTACAAAATTATGTGCAACGTTTATCCGCAAGAACTCGATCATCATCGCTGTCAGCATCCTCATCTTCGGACGATTCAATCTCAGAAACTTCTATGTCCGAATCGAAATCTCACAAAATATCCAACTGGCGAACATATCTTTCCTCAGCTTGCTCAGTATTTTCAAGATCAAACCCGAGAAACTCCTCATTTTTGCTCTCATCAAAAATTACTCTTACGTCCGCCATCATTTACGATTTTTCATGACCAGAACACGTGTAGTTAAACCGCTTTCAAAACAGGAGCCCTTAGCTTCTGAACAATTCAAATTTCCGCAAATGAAAGTAAAATCATTTCTGATTGGTTTAATAGTTGTTAGTTCTTGGAATAAACCCATTTCTAACCAATCAGAGACGTTGAATCTAACACACATTCATCACGCTTGGAGACGGGATCGGCCATTGAATGCAGTAAAAAAATCACGACTACAGGCGGGATCGGCCATTGAATGCAGAAACCGGATCACGCCTACAGACGGGATCGGGGCTTAAAGGGTTAAACATCTCCAATGTCGTTTACTCTACATCTTATGAACAAAACTGTTTCAAGGTCTCTCATGAAGCTGCATCTTCATCCATATCTGAATGCATATCAACACCATATGTCCAATTGTGAAAATCCCCTTTGCCAAGAAGCTCTGTGACAAAGTGCTCAAATTCTGATAAGCATTTTTAAATTAAGTTTTGCAAATGTTTTTCGACTTCCTAAATCATAAATGGCTTTAAAATCAGTTTCTCATCTATTATCACTATAATAATAATTTTAGCCACACTAAAGGTGCAGTACTACAAAGGCATAGAAATTCAACTTATGACATTACAGTAAGTAATATTCTAACTATGAGAATAATCAATAGCTCTGCATTTTCACACAGGTGCAAAAAAGATGTACTTGATGTGCAGGATTTTTCTGCACTGGTTTTCTTTTAAACTGTAGAATAAAGTAAATTTCACTCGAATTCTCAGATGATGATTTCTTTAATAGCCTGCTGATAATGATGATGCCTTGTTGTTACCAATACCAACAGAAAAATGACTGATACATCTTTTTTTCCCACCAATATGAGCTTGACAAACATAATTTTGTATGTTTATATGACTCCTTGCAAAATTCATAAATTTACACACTCAAAAAAAGTCATTTTTCTCAAAACCATGAATTTAAAATAAATCATGTCACAGTATTTAGTGACATTATAGAGGACTGTAAATTCAAATCTTGTGATTTTAAACCACAGTGAAAGCTTAAGTGATGATATAAATTCAACTCATTTCCTTCATTGCAAATATTTAAAAAAGAGAAATCTGCACACCTACCCATATCATCTGATCATAACAGTGGTTACGTTCTTCCATAGAAAATATTACGGATATTTTTATTATTATTATTATTATTATCATCATCATCATCCTCATAATCATTATTATTATTATTATTACTGACATAAAACATAACATGCAGCATTTTTTTGTGGCCTCCAGTGCCCTCACTTCTATTTTATTCCTCATTTATTACATAATGGAAAACATAATAAATGGAAAACATAATAAATGGCAAACAACCTCGATATTTTCTAAGTCGTCGGATCATAGGAACTTGTGTAACTGAAACTTCCTATGATCATCTTTATCATGATGGGGTAGTAAAAACCTGTCAAAACACCCCTATTCCATTTAAAATAGTAGACTTTTTGGCTTGGTTTTAATAGTGTCCAGACTGATGAACCAATTTATTCTAAAACTGATGGGTGTTTCTGAGATTTCAGGATTTGTAGGTAGTATTTAAAGAATAAATCTGAAAAAAGTGGCATGAGGGATGTTGAACCAGTCTCAATAAAAAATTTTCTGTGGTTATTATGATTGATCTCTCCCTCTCTCTCCCCCCCCCCCACACACACATGCAATTTTGTAGTGAAAAAGTGTAAATATTGGCAGTGTTACACAATCTAAAATATCCACCCCTGGATTACATTTACTCTTCATCTGGATGCATACTTTTCAACAAGCATAAAACACAAAAAATTGATATTATTCAAAAATTAAACCATGAATTAAATCTCAGAAAAACATTAAGGGAAATAAAAGTTACTAAATTTGTAAAATACCACTGATGTATCTACACCTAGATAAAGAAGTTAAGATGTACCTGTACTCATGTGTAGTAAACAACATAACACAGCAAGAATGGCTCTATGCTATGACGTCGTCATGACATCATGCAAATGTGATGTCACTGATGACGTCATGCTAACAATAACATGATGTGTATCAATGAATTTTTTATGGTCCATGTTGGTTGATACCACAAACAGTTTTTAAAATAAAAAAGTGTTCATTGATTAAAGTAATTTAAAGGTAAATGCAGGCAGTAAAATAATAATAAATTGCACTTTTCATTTTCCTCCATATTACCTGATCCAAAATAAGTCCAATTTGTATTATATCTATTATTTCACACATTACTGACATTTTGTACTGCTTCAAATTCAAAAAATATTTAAATAATCTTTTCCACAAATTTTTAGGTATAATAAAAATGAAAAATGTATATTTTGATGCATCAACAAAAAGATTTTAAAAATTTAAAAATTATACAAACATTTTCTGTATAAAATCTGTAACTTTTTTTATGTTCTCTAAGTATAACAATTTTGATTTTTTTTTACATACTGTAATAATATCCTCAAATTTATTTGTTTCAATGTCTGTCTGTTATTATTATTGATATCAGTCTATTATCTGTATAAATTTCAGTCTATTATTTATATCACTGTTAGTCTACTATTTGTATCCATGTCCATCTATTATTTGTATCAATGTCAGTCTATTAATTGTATCAATGTCAGTCTATTATCTGTGTCAATGACAATCTATTATTGATATCAATACCCATCTATTATTTATATCAATGTTCATCTATTATTTATATTTTTGTCCTTCTATTATTAATATCAATGTTCATCTATTATTTGTATCAATGTCAGTCTACTATTTGTATCAATGTCCATCTATTAAATGTATCTATATCCATCTATTATTTGTAGCAGTGGCAATCTATTATTTCTATCAATGTCCATCTATCAGTTGAATAACAAAATGTTCTACAAGACTTCTCCAAAATCATTTACCATCAATGACTAAATTCATCTTTCTGACATATATTTATCATCAATTTCACCATATTTTTTCAACTAAAAGAACTTTAAAAATAGAATGAACTTTAAAAATAGAATATAACAAAATTAATGAATACTTGACTATCTTTTTAAATTCATTTGTTTTGAAGTTCATCTTTTAATGGATATATTTATATGATAAATTCCCCTTTTTACTCAAAAGGAAACTGAAATAGACTTAACATTTTTGAAGAAAATTAAATTTATATAAAGACATATTAAAAAATCAGAACAATAAAATACAACTGATTGAATAAACTGAATCAGTAATTTAAAAAGGTAATCAAATACTTATCTTTTAATTCAGTGTTCGTTATTGTAAGTCCAAGTCAAATGATTTACATCTTTTGAGATAAAATGTTGACAGATAAATCTTTTACAACATTAGTTGACAAGTAGTTATATAATAATAGCCTTGCCAAGATAACTGCATAAGCATATCTTTTCATATTTGCATTTCTGTTTTTTAAAAAAGGTCATATTTAATTCCTACAGAAAATTTTAAACGCTTCTTACTCTGCATGGCATTTTTTTTGTGATTTTGGGAGAATAAAATAATTCTTTAAAATCAGAACAAAACTTCAGAAAATTAACTGCACTGCCAAACTTGGCACAACATTCCTGGACAAAGATAACAAAAACATCCAAAATTGAAAGACAAAATGGAGATCTGCAGATGTTAATAAATCTATTTTTTGTAAGCTATGCTCTGAAGACCTTTGCTCTAATAAATATGTTAAGTTGTAACTCACTTAATTCAATCAGTCAACTGCATATTTTACAGCTGCTGTGGGTTGTTGGGTTTTCCTCAAACAGAAATGAAAAATGGCATTAAACCCACAAAACCTCAAACCCAGTTTAAATAAACTCTCATTAAAGTTTCAATGAATTTGTGTTTATTATCACCAAAAAACCCACAACAAAACAGTTTCTTTAAATGTTTCACCTCGTTCTGGGGGAGTCAGGATCATCCAGTGAGTCCTCATCGTCCACGCTGTATTCACTACGTCCATCACTTCGAAGAGACATGTTACCAGATCCTGTCAAAGATGCTTTGAGAGAGCCGTGTGGCAACAGACTGTCATGGCGACCTATCCCATTCTCAGTCTCAATTCGGTTTAGTTCCTCTCTGAAATTAAAGGGGTCAGTACTGTAAGAGTGAATTTTGGTCCCATATCAGATCCCAATCAAACTTATATCAATAAAATTACCTCCCTCTCTTCCATAAATACGAATTTCATTTTTATACTAGACCACTTACAATGAAGGGAAACAATCATTAAACAGCCAAAGTAATATAAACAATGAATACAAAGTTCATATCTAATATCAAAAAATATTTATCCTAAACTGTGCATTTGCATGCAATATGCATACTAATCAATGATAAAACTTGTAAAACTTTATTCTTTTGTTTTGCAACATTGTTTAAATGATGTATATATTTTCACTAACCTTTATTCTTTTGTTTTGCAACATTGTTTAAATGATGTATATATTTTCACTGACTTATTAGCTGTTGACACCTGTTATCATTTTAATTTAAAATGTTTCTCATGTTTATCTTTCACTGACATGCTGTCAAAATCTTGCCAGAACTGCCCCAATATATTTTGTAGTCATTTTCTTTACAAAAATGCCATGCAAACACTTCATACACTGATAATAGCCAAATGTTGCCACAATGCATTGAGAACAATTGAAAATGTTCAAAACATCAGTGATGACAGCTGTTTTGTTTATGTATTGTTGGGGGGGAGCTTACTTTATGTTATTAATTTACAAAAAGTATTGCTTATCATGGTGATTGATCCCAAAATTGGTTATATTTATATGAATTTATGAGAGAGAGAGAGATCGAGATCTGACCTATGACCTGTATCATACAGTGTATCTTCTATTGCTAGCTTAACACTGTATCAAAATAGTTACATGGGGAAATTTGAAAAGCAGCTATTGTGTGGCAATCCATAATACTTTTTCTTCATCTTGGAGTATTGGCTCTGAGGCTCTTAATTTCCTACCAAGACCTTCAGTTGCATTTTTTCTAAAATCTAGTACTTTGACAGATTTGTAAAATGGTACATCTCTGATAGATATGTGATAACCCTTGACCTCAATATGCTTTTCTATGCTATATTTTTAGACCCTAGACAGCACTCATCATAGTCTTAAAGATTATATTTGAGAAAAGATATGAATATTCTCCTAAATAACTGTTTCAATAATCAGAATGGTATTTTCAATTACTACATCTATCACGTTTGTGGTTGACAATGCAAATATCATGTTCATTCATTTGATTCTTTAAAAGTTTAGTTTCTGAAACAGTGAACTCGTCCACCTCATTAACTTTATCATCTATACTTTCAAATGGATGAAACAGCTGCTTCATTGACAAACAAATTTAATGAACCAAAACCTAAAGTGTCTACTACACGAGTGTACATGGTTGGTTTACAAAGTAGTTCCTAATACAATGAACTGTCTTTAGGCACATGTGTCACATTGTGTGTGCAATATGAAGGTGTTCAGTATCGCAAAATACAGCAGAATTCTGACCATGTGAAGTTAAGGGAGATATAAATGAGCACATAATAACATCAATTTGCATACTGCTTTGAAAGGTTCCATTGGGTAACATCAATTATGTCCCAAATAATTTGTTTTCCCTTTTAAAAAAAAAATACTTTAAACTGCATGTCTTTGCTTTAAATGGCAAGTAAAATTCATAGCTGTGCAATATTATTTCATATTCTGTTCATGTTTGTAAGGGTTCATGATTGACAATTCACACAATGGTAGAATACAGTGTAAAAACCAACAAAAACAATAAATGTTACTCAAAATGATAGGTAAGGAAAAGATGCATAATAATCATGAATTCTATCCTTATTCCATAAGTTTCTTTCACAACCCATTAGTAAAATAATAACATTAGCTGCTTTCAGTTGTTGTTGTTGTGAGCTGACATCCTTCATGCACTCATTGTATTATCAGTTACCCTCATCCCAATATTATGGTGTTTTTATGTTTAAGAATGTTCCAAATTGTCCTAACAATACAATCCTCCTTTGCATACATGTTAGATGGTTTTACATAGTATCTTCTCTCAAAAATAAATCCCAACATTATATATATATATATATATATATATATATATATATATATATATATATATATATATATATATATATATATATATATATGCAACAAACAGTGCAAAACTAGTATCTAACTAGCTGGAGATCTTTCGACTCTTTAATGAGTCTATTTCAAAGTCCAACACAAAATATAGACAAGACAAACAAATAAAACTGAAACACAGCCTGCAAAACTCTACATGGCTGTTTCATAAAGAAAATGTGTTGGCTGCAAAAGATAATTTTATTTGTGCATGGCTGTCTTTCTCTAGTCTTCTTGGTTTAAACCACTTGGTCTCAATGTTCTAAAGTGGCGTATTCAGTAAGATTCCTTTTCTTTCCTGGTTTGGGGTCTCCAGTTGTGGTTGTGAGCAATTGCAATAAGTGTTATATCACTGAAAGTGTGGCATGGGGACGAGAAGTGTTCTGCTTCTGTACAGCTTCTTTGTCATCCAATCAGATCTACGAAGGTTGATCCTTTTGTGTAGCTTTACAGTTTCTCCAACATACTGAAGGCTACAGGTCTTACATGTGATGAGATAAATGACATTCTCTGTTTTGCACGTTTTGTTTGGACCATGAATGTTTAATTTTTCTCTAGTCACTGTGGTTGAAAATGTCCTGGTCTCTATCATATGTTGACAGGTTTTGCACCTTTTATCGCCACAGGGACCAGATTGACTAGGTTGGTCTTGATTAGTGATTGGCGTTAACTTCACCCTGACAAGGATGTCCCTGAGGTTTTTTTTAGCCTCTGTTTTGTATTTGCCTTGAAAAAGACTCATTAAAGAGTCAAAAGCACTCAGGCTAGTTAGATACTAGTTTTGCACTGTTTGTTATCAGTTTACTGCATTTATCTTAATCAATCCCTGACACACATGATCCCTTGCTGAAGCCAGTGCACTTGAAAGGATTGTTATTCACCATATGATTTGTACTCTTTATATATATATATATATATATATATATATATATATATATATATATATATATATATATATATATATATATATATATATATATATATATCCTGAGTGCAGTAGTAGTTTTGAGGACTTTAAATATGCAGAAATATGTCAAACTCTGCGATGCTTGATGAACATATGCGGAATAAAATTAAATGTTTATTTCACAATGTTCCATATTATCACTGGTATATGTGTTACTTTGGACACATAGTGATTGTATGATAACAATAATACATTTTCTTACACTCACTTAAATTTATCACTAATTTGGGGACCAAAACTGGTCCATGTCCAACCTTGTCCTTTGAACATCAATGGCATAATTGTATAATAATGTAACAACTGTTATCTCTTAAAATGTGGAGGAAACTTCATGTCTATAATATATTCTTCATGTATAATGCTGTTTATTTCACAAGAATGTCTCTGTTTTATGTCAAAATCATCGTGCCTGTTTGCTGAAGCTGTACTTTCCACCTGCTTCTTAAAAATATCTAAGTAATTATTAAAACATCAAATACAATTTAAAGGTTTACAAATGCTAATCAATTGTTTTGCTGTCATTCTCAGATCAACTAACTTTTTTGAAAATTTAAAATTTGGGCCACAATAGACTGAAAGTACCTACTCTTTTTATTAGTACTGCCATTATACAGGGTTTCTGCACACTATCGATGGCAATTGTTTTCATATCCCCTTTAATGGGAGGAAATGCTTACATAGATATTGGAGTCTGTAAGTCCAAGGAGAGTACAGATTTTCTTGAACATTTATGACCTGCCACTGTACACCGGAAAACACATTGAACTGATGTGCATGCAAATGATGCAAAATTCCACATATCAAGTCAAAGCAGCAACACAATCCAACATTCCCCAACACAATCCAACATTCCCAAATCCACTCAAAACAGCATCACAATCCAACATTCCACAAATCGGGTCAAATCAGGTTATAACGGCAACACAATCCAACATTCCCCAACACAATCCAACATTCCCCAATACAATCCAACATTCCCAAATCCACTCAAAACAGCATCACAATCCAACATTCCACAAATCGGGTCAAATCAGGTTACATAACAGCAACACAATCCAACATTCCCCAATACAATCCAACATTCCCAAATCTACTCAAAACAGCAACACAATCCAACATTCCCCAAATCGGGTGAAATCAGGTCAAATCATTGCACAAATCGGGGCACATCAGGTCAAATCATTCCACCAATATGGTAAAATCAGGTAAAAACAGCAACACAATCCAAATTTGACAAATCAAGTCATTTTGAAAAAGCTAGAGTGGCATAAAACAGGTCAGATTGGTTTTGGTATTTAAAGTTTGTTCAGAAAACTAAACCTCCCAATTCTAAAATACTAATATCATATGAAATTCAATAACGAATGCAATCAAGTTCAACGAAACATGAATATGCATTCTGCCATTCCCGTAAAGTCATTTTTAAGATGCAGAAATCAATTCACTTCCTTGGTGGATTCAGTAGAGTGGTGCTAACATTGCCACGTTCAATGAATACGCTGAAAGAACATTTTCTATTCTGATTAAAAGTTTGACTCACTATATATCTAGCAGAAACCTCCCACCATTAACGATACATCATCTCCTATGTGTTGTGCTATGTATATTTAATTTACCTTGTTTGTTAGTTAGTTTGGCTATTTTTATTACTTTTATTATTTTTACTCCATTACATGCTACTGTAATGTAAGAATGTATGTTGGACTTGACCTTGCCCAAGAATGAGTTCATTTCTGCTTGACCTAATAACTGACATTTTTTTCTGTGTAAACAACTAATAGATAGCTAAATTCTTCTATATGTCTATGGGTTTAAAATCAGTGTTATTATTAACAGAAGTAAATATAATTATTTGGGTCTAGGTCTAGGTTTATGAATTTCCTAAGTGAACTTTACATAATCCAGGTTATGGGTCTTTTTTTGTAAACATTAGGATCATTCTAGAGGGTTATTTTCCATTAGGTAATGGCTTGTTTAGAAAATGCTAATTGTGACCTGAGGTCAAGTAGAGAACTATATAATCTTATAGCTGAAAGGATTTTTCAGTCATGCTTTAAGATCTAGCACTTTAAAGTTGCATTTAATGTTGTGTCCAGTATATTATTTTTGGACTGGAAATTTATTTCTTCAAATTACTTAATTCGAGTGACTATTTTCTCTAAAAATACAACAGTACACTGACAAAATGCTTGGAAAGAGACATTCACTGGAATTTATAGTGAATTCAAACCTGGAATTATATTACTGTGATTCAACAAAAGACTGTTGGCACTTCAACACTCTACAGGCTGCCACAGACACATCACCGCCTTCAGCTTTTGGATTTATTCTGGACTTTTACAGAATTTTATTCTGGACTTTAAATTATTAGGACTTGTGTCTGTAATTCTTAGATTATTGTGGGATTTCATTCACAATGCCGTAAGTTCTTTTTGCTGCATTTTCACTTTGTATTCTAGAGAAAATTAAATTATTTGTTGAATTTTACAAAGCTTGTCACTTTTCATTCTTTCTGTTACTATTTTAAGAGTACAGACTCTTGACAGTTGTGATCAACAATAATGAGGACTGCCTCAAATATAATCCAGGAAATGATCTACCAAGAACAGTTATAATTGCTTGTGTTACATATAAGGACAGTATGAACTGCAGCTAGTTACTGTCAAAGGACTAATGTGATGAGATGGTGTGCATATTTTAATACACAGAAAGGAAAGTTTTTAAATACTTTTCACTTTTGCCAATGTGCATGCCTAAAAATTATGTCAAGGAAAATCCTCATGATATGAAGTCCAAACTCCTGATCAAATTTTGCAAATCTCCTGATCCGTCCTAACTGGACCACTCCGTTCTGTCACATGTGCTGCTCAATAAAAGTATACAGCAATGATAGAATTGAATTGCTGTATATACCTGCTTTTAAGTTGAGTCCAATAGCAAACAACACAGACCCTGATCTGCCTTTGCACAATGTGCTAGCAGATCAGGGTCTATATTGTTTGTTCTACAGATTACACCACACAAACTGCATAGACCCAGATCTGCTGGTGCAATATGCAACAGCATTATCTAGTTCTGTGCAGTTTGTAGTTGGAGTCAAACTTATAAGCAAATATATATGGTAGCCAAATGAATGTTATCTATAACCACACCTTGAGGTGAAGTGGTTCAGTGGTTAGAGTGCTGGACTCATGACCTGAATGCTGCAGGTTGAATCCTGCTAAGACCAGGCCAAAGCAGTGGCAGTGCGTGTCCCTGGGAAAGGCTCTTACTCCAAATGCCTTACATACAATCTGTGGTATACTGAGGGACTATACTCCAACTACCTTATATACAATCTGTGGTATACTGAAGGACTATACTGCAACTGCCTTATATACAATCTGTGGTATAATGAGGGACTATACCCCAACTGCCTTATATACAATCTGTGGTACAGGGACTATACTCCAACTGCCTTATATACAATCTGTGGTATACCGAAGGACTATGATCCAACTGCCTTATATACAATCTGTGGTATACTGAAGGGCTATACTCCAATTGCATAATATACAACCACTGAGTAGAAAATTACAAAACATTTCCAAGTATCCTGCTGCTGTGGGAGCTACATATAGTGGGGTGTCATTCTTGGCTTCTATCTGGGTGGGTGGGAGTGGGAGTGTTCAAGGTCCAATGCAAACAAATTTCAGTCAAAATGTCATTTTTACACATTTTCTGATTAAACTACATATATACACAGTCATAACAGGAAGACATCATTCTATATGTGGGTGGTGAGTATCTGCAAAAATATGGAGATTTACCATGCTTCACCATTAAAGTTGCTCTGGTAACAGATGTTTTGTTGTTAGACCAAACTTTTTAACTGGCAGAGCTGTAATGCATAATTCTAATGTGAAAGTTTCAAAAACATAAACAAACTCCACCATTAAAAACAAATTTACAACAGATCTCTAAACTTTCCTTCACTGAGATGAAACCTATATACACTATTATTAACAAGAAATTAAAACAATACCTTAAAATGTATCTTCCAAGAGGTCCTGTGACAAATGTTGTGTAATCCATGCTTGTTTATATTAAATATTATGAACCTTGAAACACTGATCATAACTGAAAATTGTTCACAGTGGTAAAAACTTGTGAGTCAATCACAATCAAGAATTTAAAAGAATCAAAAACATAATCCAGTCACTTTTTTCTTCCTTTTTCATCTACTGGAAAGAATTCCATCATTTCCTTGAAGATTATCTTCAGTCATTTTAATTGTATTATGGCAAAATATTTGATTCATATAAGAAGTATAACATCAAGTTATTTCTTTGCGCTGATGGCTATAGGATGTTGACACTGACCAAATATTTTGGTATAATTTCTACTCAGGCCATAAGTAGGTGTTAAACGAAACTTAAGAGCAATACATTCTCGATAACGCTTCATTAAACCTGTTGTTATCAGTCAAACATAGCCACAATAAGTCCACAAGCCACACACTTCCATACGATTAGACCATGTAATGTATACAAGATAAAGCCTGATAATACCAACCAACCTGCTGAAAAACAATATTGACAGAGTTAATCTTCCGTACAATGTCACCAAATCCCACCTTGAGCATGGAGGAAACAGTTTTGACATGAAAGAATAAATACTTGTGCGAAATGGGACCTGCATGGGCTCAAAACTCAACTATTCACTGCACTTCTGAATAGATTTATGTTATATGGGTCATCATAGCATTCAGTTTCACACTGCTGAGTAAGTTTATATATTTCAGGTTATCACAGCATTCAGTTTCACATTGCAGAGTAGGTTTATATATTTCAGGTTATCACAGCACATAGCTTCTCATTACAGAATAGGTTTATGTACTTCAGGTTATTACAGGACACAATTTCATTCCTGTAACTCTCTTGTAACACAACTGTTCCATGTAAAAGTTCAAATATGAGGCAACAATAACGGATTGTGACAGTAACCAAAGGAGCTAAACAAACCAAAAAAGCTACTCCAGAAATACAACACATCCACAACTTTATCTTTAAAATTCAAAATAACCATTTTCTTTCATTTACACTTTTTTAAAGCTCACAAAATAACTGCATCTTTTAAAGTTTTAAATAATATGGTAACATGATAAAGTATTTGCAAATAACCTTTATAAACATTATTTCCCCATTTTTCCAACATGATGTTGTTGTTGTGGGGTTTAATGCCATTTTTCATCACAAGATAGGCTATACATGGCGGCCAGTACTAATGGTGGGGGAAGAACCTGGGAAAACCCTGGAAAAAACCAACGACCCATGAGAGGCTACAGGGAAGCTTTCTCATATACCCACATAGGCTGAACCTGAGACGTGAACCCCTGCAGATTTTGCAACATAATATGATCAATAAAGAATGTTTACTAACTATATAATATGATCAATAGAGAATGTTTTACTAAATGGTCTAAAAACTGCTCAGATAGAATGAAAAAATAACAATGGTGTAAATCATACTAATGGTAAGCACTATACAAAATCAAAATGTACATGCCCTTATAGTGTCGGACAATCTTTACCACCATAATCAACATTTAAAACTATCCACAATATATCTAAAAACTTTAAGAATTTTTAATATGCACATTAATTAGAGTGACTTTCCAAAAAATGTATTTATAGATAAGTGACCTTTTCAGCACAAAAAGGAGAAATATGTGCACCTCTTCCCTCATCCAAGGTGACTCAAGTATAGATCTAGTATGTCAATATTTAGTCAGGCATTCCAACCAGTTTGGGGAAATTCACAACTGCATAATCTATGAGATTATCTGAATTCAAACTTCAGAAACTGAATATGTTTGAAAGAGACATTTCAAACAATGCCATTAGGAAGGTCTATATCTACAATTTCAATGCATGGCGTACTTTACACAAATATAAATATATGGTGTACAAAGAGACTCAGGACTGTGCTGGGTACACACATGCACATTGTAGGTGCCCCCATTTATGGGCCTGTGCACCCAAAACTCAAGCATGGGTGCACAATAAATAATGGTTGTGCACAGGTTTTGGAATTTTATTTAAACCTAAGCAACAAGTGAATTTGGAATTTGGAATCTTGATATTTGTACATCATTTACTTTGCACCTTCTTTGCTAATTAAATACAATTTTATCAATAAATTTGAAATTATTGCCTGTACCAAAAGTAGGTAGAAATGTTTTCCAACATTTTGCTTACTGTTGCACTTATTAGTTTTTAGGACGTGTGTGTGTGTGTGTGTGTGTGTGTGTGTGTGTGTGTGTGTGTGTGTGTGTGTGTGTGTGTGTGTGTGTGTGTGTGTGTGTGTGTTCATTTGTTTTTTGGGACACCTCTGTTTGTCTGTCTTTGTGTATGCTCATTTGTTTTTAGAACATTGTGTGTCTGTGTGTGTTCTTTTCTTTTTTGGGACAGCTGTTTGTCTGTGTGTCTGCTCATTTGTTTTTTGAACAGCTGTGTGTGTGTAAAGGGGGAGGGAAACTATATGAAACTATATGATGCTGCCTACTTGAAATAGGTCCTCAACTCCTCCTATACCATTTAAGATTAAGGCTTAAACTGGGTCTATTGTAAGGAATTTTGTTGTACACAGCAATCCGAGAATTTAGCTTTATCCCTATAAGGAGAAAGGAGGGGGGATAGAGAAGTGGTTTTAACCAGAAGGGGCAAAATGAATGATGAGGAAATTAAGGGTTGTTTGTTGCTTTACTGCAGATTACTCCTTTTTCATGATTCACCATTGATGATGTAATGTTGAGTGATCTTTGTAACTACCTTAATGGACAAATGGTCTTGTGCTACACTGCTCATGATTCCATCTTTGATGTAACATTACCATGGTGTTCACTATAACTGCATTACTGGACACAGTATCTAGTTCTACAATGTTAAAGCTTCCATCTCCAATGATTTAACACTACCATGTAAAGTCATCACAGTAACTGCCTTATTGGACACATGGACATGGTCTTGTTTGACATTCCGATATATTTATTGGATCACCACTCAACTATACTCCTAGGTACCAATTACACAAAACTAGACAAAATACCTCTTGATACTGAAACCCTTGACACTTTTTACAGTCCCTAAAATATAAAAATGGTGATTAATGAAGAAAGTGTGACCTTTGATACAAGACTGGAAAAATTACAGGTACAGACTACTAAATGAATGTAAATGTGCACAAGATATATTTGGTTTGGAGTTGAAAGGAAGGATTTAGTAGTCTGTACATGGTAAACATTTCTTGCCATGCTTTTGAATGCAGGATAAAAACTGATAAAGCTAAGGTCCAATAATAAATGGTGACCCTGGAATGGTTTACGTAACAGATTCACAAAGAAGTAATTTATTTCAAATACCAGGTATGTATTCCCATGCAGATATTACCGGTAAACTTTTCTTTTCAACCGTGTTCACCTAGGTACTGTGCAGTGGCAGGCAATTTTATATCACTTTAATCCCAACACAATTTCTAATCTGATATTTCAATATTCATACACAATCAGGAGCCAAGGTTGCTCAGTGGTTAGCATGCCAGGCTTTGTGTCCAAAATAGTCTGGGTTCAAATCCTAGCATTGGATCAGCTGGGTCAGCCACCATGGTGTGTCCTTGGATAGGGCACTTTGCTCTGTCTTAATACTAAATAATATACTTGTGTTATGTGCTATAAAACACCAAATCAAAGCAATTATACAAAATCATTATACACGGGGAAAAAAATAAAATATTTTTTAAACTGTAGCACAATAGTACTAAAGACAATTATTTCATACCTACAATTTAATGCAATACAATTACTGCCCTTGTTTTAAGTTCTATGATGAACTGTCCACTAAATGCAAATGTTGCATTACTCAAGGGTCCTTCCCAAGAGTAACATGATATATGTCATGGGTCATCTAACCTCAACACAGAAGAAATAAGGTCTATACTGCACACTGCAAAGTGAATGAACAAAGTAACTACAGAATATTCTTGTCTCATTTATCCAGCATCTGTTTATCAATTGCTTTTCTACAACAATAAAACTATGAACAATTTTTCTAACGAAGTCAGCTCAGAATTGAATCTGTTTATCTGATGATCACTTTTGTCATACTGCTCCGGTGGAGTAGTGGTTGGAGTGTCTGCCTCGGATGTGGGAGGTTGCGGGTTAGAACCCTGGCCAAGTCATACCAAAAACTTATAAAAATGGTACTAACAGCTGTCTGCCTCGCTAGGATGTCTGCAGTGTGGCAGTTTATTGTGATGTATGGCACTGGGGCATCATGCCACAGATATATAGCATCATGTCCCATCCAGTCACATTATCCTGACACCAGGCTGACCGGTCCTAACATTAACCTCTTAATGCTGAGCACCAAGTGCGGCAGCTGCTAGTATAAGTCTTTGGTATAACTCAGCCGGGGTTCAAATCCGCAACCTCATGCATCTGAGGTGAATGCTCTAACCACTCAGGCCACCAGTGTGGTCCTCTGTGAAAAGAGAAGGACTATATCGATTTGCTATACCAGTTTAGTTCAACATATCTGTTTATATTTGCATTGGTCTGTCTCTTTAGTGGAAATGAAAACAAGACAATGAAAAACATCGAACATTCATAATACTGCTAAGAGAGTTGAGAGCAGAACAAAAACTGGTTATTGTGATAGCAAATTGGAAAGATATTGAACTGATTTTTTTAGTCCATAAACCACTCAATGGAAGTAATCATCTGGGTCATTCATCACCCCACCTCCAAACATTATGAATATATTTGTCTCCAGTTGTACTCAAAACACACTGATTTCATTTTTCAAAGGATGAAAACAAAAGGCTTACGTTTTTTTAAAGCTTTCTTTTTGCTATCAATGGAGCTTTTGCACCCTTAATATATATTGCAGTACAAGACAGCTGTAAATTTAGTTAGCCCTTTGTCCTTCAAATATTTCTGGTGGACTATTAGTTGGTATAATGTATAATCATGAATGTAAAATCTGGAGTTCAGATCAATAGGCAGAAGAAAATGTTTGAAACAAATAAATTTAAATCCAATGTAAAGCAAGTTCTTTGAGTGCACAATCTACATCAAAATTGATTTGCACTTGATATCTTTTTGCTAAGTGGTGGAGCCAATTACATCAATAAAAAATTTTGTTTTAACACTACAAGTGATGCAACTTCGGCTGACACAGCTATCATTCCGAAGGTTAATCCAAGATATCCTTTCTTGTATATGTCAATTTGTAATTTATAAATTCACGGAAAAGTATTTACCATTATGCTAATTCCATCATAGATAGTTGTAGTTGTAGTTCTTGTAGGGTTTAACGTCATTTTTCAGCACATGATAGGCTATACATGGCAGCCAGTATTAATGGTGGAGGAAGAACCAGGGAAAATCCCAGAAAGAACCACTGACCCACGAGAAGCTATTGGCAAACTTTCTCACATACCCACATTGGCTGAATCCATGACTCAAACCCACTCAGACAGAGGTGAGATGGCAGTGATACGTAACAGAGAGCGCTTTAGACCACTCGGCCACTTGGGGCCCCCTCCATCATAGATAAACCATAGCTGATGAAATCAAAAGCCAAACAGCACAATTATATTATACTTAGAATCATAGCAAATGAAATCAAAGGCCATGCAGTCCAATTCTATCATAGAACCATAGCTAATAAAATTGAGGGCCAAACAATACAAAAGAAAGGGAATGATAAATATGAAATTAACAAAAGTGAGAAACCACACTCAGATCATTGTTGGTTGTGCAAATCTGACATTCCTAGACTTCATTCTGAACCCTTCAAACAGGGGGAGAGAATGAGTGGATGGTATAATATGGGTCTGTGTGAGACACAATAAATAATTACATATATATTTGGCCTCTGTGTGTGTGTGTGTGTGTGTGTGTCTGTGTCTGTGTCTGTGTGTGTGTGTACATACATGTATATTTATTAAAAAATATTTAATAAAGCAAAATTAAACTGATCATACTCTTTCCTTCTCTCTTTGTATTCAAGGTCTGAAAGAGTTACACTACAACTACCAATGAACAATAACCAAAAATCCATAAATTCAGCACAAGTTGATTTTGCAATGGGTCTGTGCAGTTTGCAGTTGGGCACAACTTACAAGCAAGTATATATGGTTTTACTATGATTTACAGTGAACAACACAGACCCTAATCTGCTGGCACATAATTATGCAACTGATGATCTAGGTCTATGGCATTTTTAGTCAGGGGTATATGCTGCACTGGGAAATACAATACTTGCAATCAAATTAATACAGCTGCTTTGTATGACTGTGAACAGCAATGAACTGTAATTCTAATATTTCCAAATATTTAAATTATGTATTTCTACTTATTCTGCCTAAATATATAAATGAAAAAAATGGTAACATGTTGAACATGGTACCCAATCTCTTTTACTGAATGGATTGCAGGCCTCTTGTTTAACATATTACCCACTCTCTGGTACTGAACTGATTACAGGCCTGAGCATGTTACCCAGTCTCCACTATTTAACTGCTTACAGGCCTCTTGTTGAACATGTTACCAGTCTCTGGTACTGAACTGATTACAGGCCTGAGCATGTTACCCAGTCTCCACTATTTAACTACTTACAGTCCTCTTGTTGAACATGTTACCCAGTTTCTGGTATTGAACTGATTACAGGCCTTAACATGTTACCCAGTCTGCTATTTAACTGCTTACAGGCCTCTTGTTGAACATGTTACCCAGTCTCTGCTATTTAACTGCTTACAGGCCTCTTGTTGAACATGTTACCATGTCTCTGCTATTGAACTGATTATATGCCTCTTACTAAATGCTTAACATCTTACCCAATCTCTTGTATTGAATGGATTACAAGCCTCTTTTTTAATAAGTTACCCAATCTCTCATCCTCAACTGATTAAAGGCTATTGCTGAACATGTTACCCAATCTCTTGTATTGAATGAATTACAGGCCTCTTTTTGAACATGTTACCCAATCTCTTTTACTGAAGTGATTACAGGCCTCCTGCAGGACATAGATCCTGATAGGGAAAACACTAAATATTCAGGTACGGTTAATTTAATAATTAAAAATAAGAAAACAAATGTGATTAAAATAAATGTAATTCATTCCAGCTGGGTAATATCTTTTTAAACTTTCCAGTTATTGTGGTCATGGATCATCTCAATGGAATTGTAATCATGGTCAAATGATGTCTTTTAGACATGAACCTTACTTAATTGCTACATGTCAAACAATTATGATTTTCATCCATAGCAAAAAGTATAAAGTAGGGATTTTAAAAAAATATATATATTTCATATTAACACAGCTATCATTCTTTTGCAATCATGTTCTTTTTTTACAAATTGTCCTAAGAGCCGTTTTTCAGGGTTTGGACAGTGTGAGGTTTGGACAGTGGGCTTTGGACTGTGTGAGGTGTGGATAGTGTGAGGTTTGGACAGTGTGAGGTTTCAGGACAGTGTGAGGTTTGGACTGTATGAGGTGTGGATAGTGTGAAGTTTGGACAGTGTGAGGTTTGGACTGTGTGAGATTTGGACAATCTGAGGTTTCGGGACAGTCATGGTAATGGTTTTTGGAAACTTGTAATCCATGTCAGATTTTTCCAAAATTTTAAACATCCAGCTTTGATTGCAATTTTTATACCAGGGTAAAGTTAAATCAGAAGAATGTACTGGTCATCAAATATGATGCTAACAAGTTTTATGTTATTTGCAAGAAAACTTCATTAATTGACAAAGGGGTTTGGCAGATTGGAGTGTGGCAGTGGGGTTTGGCAGACTGGAGTGTGGCAGTGGGTTCTTTACCCAGTCAATTTTCATGGAAGGTCAATGATGTCAGGAGTTTAAATTGTGGAAGATTTTTGTTTCACTAGCGAAGTCATGTTTTTGAATATGCTTGCATTTTCTTATGGATTGAAATGAGTGAAAAAGCAAGAAATTAACTGTTTTCATTCACTACCATTCACATATCCAAATAAAACATAAATTTGCTACTTGACTGAAAGGGTAGCCCAATATTGTAGGTGTCGTATTCATTGATAGTCACTGATTTTGTATCTTTGTTCCTGAGCACTTAATAATTTGCTAAAGTTCTGAGACAGCAAAAATATGAAATATCTTTCGCCGCTGAAAAACAAATAGCAAATATGGTGATCTGAATATTAAACTACTATATATATTCACTAATAAGTCAGTTCCACCTGCAAATTGTATAGACCCATATCTTCCATCACATAATGTGCTAGCAGATCTTTGTCAATGTAGTTGATTCAAGTAATCAGTAGAACAAACAACCAAGACCTTGATATGCCAGCACATTATTCAATGGCAGGAGAGGTTCTATGTTGTTTGTAGTTGGACCTGACTTGTCAGTGAGAAACTTATTGAGAAAATTTGTCAGAACTATTTTAAATTTAATCAAAGAAAAGAATAAAAAAGCAATAAATGGAGTTTATGTTGTGGAATTTCATGAAATATGGTCCAGTACAATTTTATTATCAAAGTTTAGGTTACCTTGTGCAAGGCCACAAGTCTTGGTAAGCCAGGAGATGTGACCTCCACGAGGGAAATCTACACTTAATCAAAGAGACCTTGATATTTATTTTATTTTCAGTCACTATAAACCTACTTTGGCAGGCAATTTGTCACTTTACTGGTCCCCATGGGACCATGAGTATTCTGTGTGGTATGTACAAAAGACAAAATAAAGTACCACTTGATACGTACTTAACTGTGGCTTATTATCTGGAATAGTATTTGCAAGAAGTTACATGATGCATTGCTGTACATCAAAAATGTGACTGCTATCAACATATTTGCACAGAACCTTGCAAACAGTTACATGAGGCAGCCTACAAAAGTGTTTGGTTTGGTTTTGCTTGGGGCTTTATGGCACAGCAACACATATAGGTTATATAGTGTCAAGGCATTGGAGTAAAGTTCCTTACCCTAAGGACACACCACAGTAGCTAACCCTGGTTGGGACAATGGTAGGACTCAATTGTGAGTCTAGTATGCTAACCACTGAGCCACCACAGCTCCCTAACAAAAGTGTAAGGAGCTGCAAAGTTTGAGACCAATCTACATCATGTTACTGTATTTTAATACAATACTTTTGATAGAAAAAATCAATATCAATCTGTGAAATGCCACAAATAAAAGCATTATTAAACATAAACTAAAAAAAAGGGAAGAGAATCTTCATTACCATACATATGTAAACATAAACCAAAGGCATGAACTGAATCTTAATTACCATACACATGTAAACATAAACCAAATGCATGAACTGAATATTCATTACCATACATATGTAAATGTAAACCAAATGCATGAACTGAGTCTTCATTACCATACATATGTAAATGTAAACCAAATGCATGAACTGAATCTTCATTACCATACATATGTAAATGTAAACCAAATGCATGAACTGAATCTTCATTACCATACATATGTAAATGTAAACCAAATGCATGAACTGAGTCTTCATTACCATACATATGTAAATGTAAACCAAATGTATGAACTGAATATTCATTACCATACATATGTAAATGTAAACCAAATGCATGAACTGAATCTTCATTACCATACATATGTAAATGCAAACCAAATGCATGAACTGAATATTCATTACCATACATATGTAAGTGTAAACCAAATGCATGAACTGAATATTCATTACCATACATATGTAAATGTAAACCAAATGCATGAACTGAATCTTCATTACCATACATATGTAAGTGTAAACCAAATGCATGAACTGAGTCTTCATTACCATACATATGTAAATGTAAACCAAATGCATGAACTGAATCTTCATTACCATACATATGTAAGTGTAAACCAAATGCATGAACTGAATCTTCATTACCATACATATGTAAATGTAAACCAAATGCATGAACTGAATCTTCATTATCATACATATGTAAATGTAAACCAAATGCATGAACTGAATCTTCATTACCATACATATGTAAATGTAAACCAAATGCATGAACTGAGTCTTCATTACCATACATATGTAAATGTAAACCAAATGCATGAACTGAGTCTTCATTACCATACATATGTAAGTGTAAACCAAATGCATGAACTGAGTCTTCATTACCATACATATGTAAATGTAAAACCAAATGCATGAACTGAATCTTCATTACCATACATATGTAAATGTAAACCAAATGCATGAACTGAGTCTTCATTACCATACATATGTAAATGTAAACCAAATGCATGAACTGAGTCTTCATTACCATACATATGTAAGTGTAAACCAAATGCATGAACTGAGTCTTCATTACCATACATATGTAAATGTAAACCAAATGCATGAACTGAATCTTCATTACCATACATATGTAAATGTAAAACCAAATGCATGAACTGAATCTTCATTACCATACACATGTAAACATAAACCGAATGCATGAACTGAATCTTCATTACCATACATATGTAAGTGTAAAACCAAATGCATGAACTGAATCTTCATTACCATACATATGTAACCATAAACCAGATGCCTGAAATTGATCAGTGTACAATTTCATGGCAATTAATAATTTATAACTGTTACAACTGCTGTATGTATACCATGATTACGCTGTCCATCTCACAGGTTTTCATCTTTTCTTTTAAAATAAGTTACATTACTTTGTAAATTCACATGGCTATTGAATACCTTAAATTAAAGTTGTCAATGTGACAGTGGATATTAATACCAAGGGTTTTATGTGCATACAATTCCTTAATAGACTTTTAAAAATTTGCTCTATACAAAAGCTTTTAGATGCTGCATTAAAAGTTTCTCTCCATCCATAACCATGCTTTTAATATTATAAATAAAATTTTCTATTTATCAACCGTGCTTTGAATATTATAATTAAAAGTTTTCTCTCCATAAATTACCATACTTTGAATATTATAAGTAAAAGTTTTCTCTCTATAAATTACAATGCTTTGAATATTATAATTAAAAGTTTTCCTCCATAAATTACCATGCATTGAATATTATAATTCAGTTTTCCTCCATAAATTACCATGCTTTGAATATTATAATTAAAAGTTTTCCTCCATAAATTACCATGCTTTGAATATTATAATTAAAAGTTTTCCTCCATAAATTACCATGCTTTGAATATTATAATTAAAAGTTTTCCTCCATAAATTACCATGCTTTGAATATTATATTTTTCCCTGCTCAAATTACAATACCTTGTAAATGACTATTAAATTCATGCAGTAGCTGAGTGGTCTGTAACTGCATAATTATTTATTGTCTTTGCATGCACACATACACACACACACATATACGAACAGATGGCTAAAAACCTTGCCAAAACTACTGACCCCCCACCAACCATTACTGCTATAGCCTGAAAGGTGACCGCCATGTCTCACTCCTCCATTAACATGAGCCTAGTAACAATGGCTTAATTCAAATATCAAAATGTATGGATGATAACCTGGCTACCAGTAAATTTGTCTTAATTGTAAAAAATCACCAGCAAATAAATTTCAATTGCACTGTGACTAAAATCAATGCTTTAAGTAATCTGTGTTTGCTAAGAAAATGTCATACAGATCAGTTAAAGTGACACTGTTGCACTTCATGGTGTGAAATATGACAACTTAAAATTTTTGTTCAGTTCAAAATATGCTGAACCTGACAGAGGAAACACTTTAAATGTCAAAGTTATTGTGATTTATCCTTTCATACTCCAGCCCTTATTTCATGGGATTAAGTCTGACATGTATGTCAGATAGATAATCATATATATCAGTCTCTTATGTGTCGGGGAGGGGGAGGGGTTTGGGGGAAGGGGGAAGGGGTGCAAATCTCTATAAGCTACAGAGACTAAAACAGAAGTGTAGCAAAGATTCAAACATCCAAACCTCAATCAGCTGTTCATCATTTTATTTGAACCACAAGGATTTATTATCTTCCATGAGTATGGAGGGAAATTATACTCATTCATCCAAATGATTATGTTTCCTTAGAGGTTTGGATAACTGAGGTTCAACTGTATGTGAACTCAGGTGTCATGAATTGGTTACATTTATCTAACATAAAGTCACATATACATTATTAGTAGCTACTTTCAAATATGTGGAATAATTACCTCTTGTAAACTATCTAATATGGATAACATGGTTTACTCCATTATGATATGGTTTTCTTTGATTAAATAATGAAACCACAATGTTTGATTCAAGGGCATTTTACCGGCATCCTCCATAATTGCCATTATGAAAACAAATACCTTTAAGTTTTTAAATAAAAATACAAAAATGTAGCTTCTCGTGGGTCGGTGGTTCTTTCTGGGGTTTTCCCGTGTTCTTCCTCCACCATTAATACTGGCCGCCGTATATAGCCTATCGCAATCTGAAAAATGGCATTAAACCCCACAACAACAACAACAACAAAAATGTACGTTTCTACAAAATGTCAAAAATAAAATGACAAAATTCTGGATGTATTCCTCCTAAAAATTCAAAGTTCTATCATATATATTAAATTATTCTTTTACTTAAATATAGTTGTCCATTTATTTTGTGAGATTAAACCATAAAACTATGGGTATATTCTATATGTATTTTATATGGGCTTTAGCTGAGGGATTAATTTACTACTTTATATAATTTGCTTTACTCCAGTCCAATGATATGACTTTTTTCTTGGTCATAAAATTAGATCAAAGGATTCAAGCAATTGCTTTTTGAACCTGCCTCATAAATTCATATTTTATTGTTATTTCAGTACCCATGCACTCATAACTAAAATGAATAATTGATAAGTAGCTTATTTAAGTGTTGACTACCACAATCTGAATAAAAAAAATTGGCAATTTATGGCCTGTCTGATGAATTTGGACAACATACCTGAGTACACAACAAAAAATACTGAATGATAAATACATCAGAAAAAATAAATTTAGATGAGAATTAAAGACCTGAAATCGGAACTGGAGTCCTCACTTTTACAACCATAGTAAACCATATCCTTGCCAGACATACTGTAGGTATAGATATAATCGGTCAAAAACTATTCTATCTTAGAGTTTAAAACAGTACTTTTACAAATGATGCTGCCTTGTTGTCTAACTAATATTGTTTAGCATCAAAACAAACAAATTATATGCACTGCATACGTATTTTACAAGGAATGTCCTCATTTGAGGTAAAGCTGTACTACCTTACAAGGAGTATCCTCATCTGAGGTGAACATAATGGTACAGATGTACCACCTTACATGGGGTGTCCTCATTTGTGGTGAACATAATGGTACAGATGTACCACCTTACAAGGGGTGTCCTCATCTGAGGTGAACATAATGGTACAGATGTACCACCTTACAAGGGGTGTCCTCATTTGTGGTGAACATAATGGTACAGATGTACCACCTTACAAGGGGTGTCCTCATCTGAGGTGAACATAATGGTACAGATGTACCACCTTACAAGGGGTGTCCTCATTTGTGGTGAACATAATGGTACAGATGTACTACCTTACAAGGGGTGTCCTCATTTGTGGTGAACATAATGGTACAGATGTACCACCTTACAAGGGGTGTCCTCATTTGTGGTGAACAATCTGGTAACGATTTACTACCTTACAAAGAGTGTCCTTTCAAAAGGTAGCCTCTCTTTTAAGAATCCTCATCAGCAGAGGAAACCACGGTATACAACAGAATGCTGATTGGGAAAATGCTACTTACTAGACTGCAAGCTCATCCAGGTTCCATCCAGTCTCCATAAAAGTACAATCCCCATTTCTCAATTCAGTTATCTAACTCAGAGCAGTCCAACTAGAGGCCTGCAGGCTATATCTGGCCCATTGGTCATGTTTTGGTGGCCCTTGCTCATACAAAAAGTCAGTTCCATAATTATAGTATAATTACTAAAATATATATTATGTATGGCCCACAAACTTTTTTTGGTCCATGTGGGATACTGTATTGAAGATGCTGGACCACCTGGATCTAGATGACCAAATTTTTCCAGGCAAATCTTTGTCTCCTAAGGGTCAGGTTTTACAGTATTGTTCAACTTGACTCCTTATGTAAACAACAGAAGAAATCCAAATGATAATGCCATGGCATTACTTGACTCAGTAATGTAGGAAAGATATGGCCTTACAATATACATACATTCAAGTTGGAACCAACTGAAAACAGCATAGGCCCTGATCTACCAACATGTAATGTACTGGGTATAAGATGCTTGTTAGGACTATTCAGCAGAACAAAAAGGAAAGACACTGACCTGCCTGTGCATGCTGTAATGGTAGATTTGAGTTCATGCAGTTTGTTAAATCAGGTTCTAAGTTATAAAAAGTATGTTAAAACTTGCATGTAAGTATATACAGTACATTATTTTGTATGACTAATAAGATCAACACAAGAAACCAATGAATCTGAGGTGGATGACTGCTTGATAATCCGATGGAAATGAGCAGGAGGGCATGTGACTCTTAATGAATGTCATTAACATTTCATACGATATTGATTGACTGAGCTTGATTTTAATTAACAGGTCAGCACCTGATTACATTTAAAATGGCCCATGAACATATGGCATAATCAAGAAGGAACCTGGGGTTAGAAATAACATGTTAAAGTAAAAAATGTAATATGTAAAAACAGATGGGGTTCAAGATAAGCTGTTATAGTTAAAAATGTAATCAGTAAAGATATTTGGGGCTAAAGCCAACCTGTTGTGGTTAAAAAAGTATTCTATGAAGACATCTGGTTTTAGAGACAACATGTTACAGTTAAAAACGTAATCTGTAAAGACATCATGGGTGCAAAATAACATGTTAGAGTCAAAAATGCACTTGTAAAGACATTTGGGGTTGGAGACAACCTGTTAACAGTTAAAAATAGAATCTGTGAAGACATCTGGTGTTAGAGACAACATGTTACAGTTAAAAATGAAATATGTAAAGACATCTGGGCTTCAAAATAACATGTTATAATCAAAAATATAATTGTAAAAACATTCAGGGTTGGAGACAACCTGTTACAGTTAAAAATAGAATCTATGAAGACATCTGGTGTTAGAGACAACATGTTACAGTTAAAAATGTAATATGTAAAGACATCTGGGCTTCAAAATAACCTGTTATGGTTAAAAATGTAGTCTGTACAGAATCATATTTTTTTCTCTTTGTGGGCAGGTGGGCTTCAAGATGAGCTAATTTGTTGCACAAATTTCATAACTGTCCTATACCACTTAACATTCATTCAAAAATAATTAGTTGCTGAGAAGGCTAAAAATATCTGATTCATTAATGGAGCATTTTACTACTTTCTGTATCATAGTAGAACTGAGACAAATGCAGAAAAACTGTCGTTGATGTACTTATAACCCATCAAAAATATGCAAGATAAAAGATACAAAGGAATCAAGCAATCCAAGCGGGTCTGAGACAGTCAAATACAAACCAGTTGGCCAGGAAATCCAAGTCAGTATGTGTGATTTGGATTTTTAACGTAGCTTTAACAAATTTTCAGTCATATTGCTACAATGTCTGCAGTGTGACAGTTTATAGTGATGTCTAGCACTGGGGCATCATGCTGCAGACATATAGCATAATGTCCCACCCAGTCACAGTATCCTGACACCAGGCTGAGCAGTCCTAACACTAACCTCTTAATGCTGAGTGCCAAGGCAGCTGTTAGTACCATTTTTGTAAGTCTTTGGTATGACTCAGCTGGGGATCGAACCCCTGACCTTCCACTTCCGAGGCAGATACTCTAACCACTAGGCCACCGGAGTGGTCCCGAGTCAGTAAGATGCTTGTTTAAATTTCTTGAAATGCTGTTGATTGCATATATTATGGAAAAATTGTTTCAAGGTTTCTGAAGTTCTTGTAAATCATCCATACTTGATTATACATCAGAATGATTTGTCCAGTACTGAAAGGTTTTATGCCAGGGTGCTTTCTATTAAAAGTGGTCTTATTCTTTGAGTGCTTAAATAACAATTGTGAATGGACAACAACCAAATAAATATTGACTAAAATATACAGTCATATGATTAATTATACAAATGACTGATTTGTTACTCCCATGCTTAAAACAACTAATAAGCAATATGCACAAGACAGGAAGATGCAGTAATACCACCAGATGTAAAAGAAAGTAAACATTTGATGTAACAGAATACAAACATAATACATTTTCTTTTTTTTTGCCCTTGCAACATACAAATAAGGGTATCCTAAATATAACTTTTAGCTGAACTTTTTGAGCATTTCAATTAGGGAAGTCCATGCTCACTTAATTTCTATATAATTTATACATGATCAAAAATTATACATTAAATCCTGTCTTGAAAGATCACTACTCTGGCAGGCCACCTGTCTCAACAGATCCAATTTTTGGTTGACAGGAGAGGTCAATTCTCAAGACATAATTTATTGTATTCACTTCTTATTATAATGTACTTGTGATCAAATCACTCATTATAATTTAGTTATTTTTGGTCTGTGTCATTTTCCTACTGCACACTTTCCATACTGACATGTACTGTACAATAAGGCAAAAAAATGTTTTCTATTGCACTGGTTTTAAAATTAGGGTACACAGGTTTTGGTGGTGGGGGTCTTTAAAGCATTATATATATTTAATGTGATTTTGTTGTGGGGGGGTGATGGCAACCATGAGGGGAAAGTGCTAGGGTCAGCAGTGAGAAACAGGGTCAGTCAGGTGACTGGAAACACACATATTTGTTGGCGGGGGGGGGGGCCTAATTTCAGTTGAACTTGCCTGTATTAGAATCTACAGAACACTAATGCATAGATTCAACAATGCACACAAGCACAGGATGGGAAGGACCAGAATCCTGGTGCATGTGAGCACATTTTAATTGGCACAAAAATTAAACTGTCTAAAATTCATACTGACGTGTTCAATTTAATAAACAAAGTTAATAAAAGCCAGTGGCAAGTTAATATAAAGACCTGGTAACATTTATACAAACTGACTTAAGTTAATATTAACCTGGTAAAGTTCATATAAACCTGACAGGAATCAAAAAGAGTTAGAAAAGCCATCAAACAGTATCTTGTTTTTGTCAGATTATAAATTTAAATTTACAAGATGGAGGGATGATTAGAAAGTGTCTGTCAATTATGGATTGTACCATCAAGCAAGCATCGATTTAAGTAGAAATGTACAAACAATAATCATGGCACTAAGGCTTTATAAATTTAACACTAAACAAAAGCACAAGAAAGTATTCAGAAATCAATCTATTTCTAAAAGTGATGTGAGGTAACGTTTATTACAGTTCTGACAGTTTCACACACACACACACACACACACACACACACACACTCTGAATTTAAATGAATCCAACAGTTTCACACACACACACACACACACACTCTGAATTTAAATGTATCCAACAGTTTAAAGATAATGATGAAAAACTTACCCAATGTGATTTTATACATCCCTTAGTTTCTTCAATGATGCAGAAAAGCCAAAAACTATACGATTATTTAACTATGCAACACAACATTACTTTATCTGTCTTCACTTGTGATAATCCATCAATTATTGATAATCCATCCAAAAGTACAAAGTCTTAAACCATTCATTCATTCAAATTAATGGTCATTCAACTATACTGAATCTGTAGCAACCTAGCTCTCCCCACCTCTAATTTCCCGGAGAAGTGTCAAACCTGGCTCTCCACAAATCCAATTTCCTGGAGGAATGTCTGTTTAATCTTGCTTAATTGGCTTTGCTAATTAAGAAGGAACTTGATGGAAACAACCAATCATTTCTTAAGAATGGTGACTGGATCAGCAAAAGTCATCAATAGGATAGAGATATTTGTCTACAATGGTCGATTGATACACAGGTGAATACATGAAGGCTGAATAATGAAGACAAATAATAGCTGAAATGCCATTTTAGAACCAGAAAACTATGTGCAATACAGTACAATACAAAAATCACATGATTAAGTTATTGCGGCAAGGGATGAAATTAGCTGTGATTTCAGTATTGAAATGGTATGTTTCTTTCTAACATATAAAAGAGTGCTTCTCAAAACACAAATCTACTAGCAACTACTTTTCATTGAAGGATGCCGCATTTAACAGACTGATGTCTGTCAGCATTAAAGCTAAATGTGGGTAACAGAATGAAATAGTCTGATGTGTGTCACAGTAAGGCACTAACAATGGTACTAACAGCTGCCTCGCTTGGTGCTCAGCATTAAAAGGTTAGTGTTAGGTCTGGTTGGCCTGGTGTCAGAATAATGTGACTGGGTGGGACATCATGCTACAAGTCTGTGGCATGATGCCCCAGTGCTAGACATCACTATAAACTGCCACATTGCAGACATCAGTAACAGGTAACAGTATAATAGGCTGACATGTGGCAGTAGTAAGGTTAATTGTGGGTAACATTTTCTAAAGGCAGACATGCTTGTCAGCAGTAAGAGGAACTGTGGGTGACAACATGTCTGCCTCGGATGCGGGAGGTCGTGGGTTCAATCCCCATCTGAGTCATACTAAAGACTTACAACAATGGTACTAACAGCTGCCTTGCTTGGTTCTCAGCGTTAAAAGGTTAGTGTTAGGACTGGTCAGCCTGGTATCAGGATAATGTGACTGGGTGGGACATCATGCTACATATCTGCGGCATGACACCCCAGCACTAGACATCACTATAAACTGCCACATTGCAGACATCATAGCGATATGACTGAAAAATTGTTAAAGCTACATTAAAAATCCAAACACATCACAATATGTAACAGGCTGACACGCATGTCAGTAGTCAGTATAATTGTGGGTATTAACAACAGGCTCACATATGTAAGGCTAACTGTGGGTAACAAACATGTGTTACGCCAATGTGTATTAGTGATGATTAGTAATGGGGACATACAGTAAGGCTAATCATGGAAAACAATGTAATAGGCTGACATGCATGTCAGTAATAAGGCTAATTATGGGTAACAACATGTGGTGAGCTGAAACACATGTTGGCAGTAAGGCTAAATTGTAGGTAGCAATGTGTAACAGGCTGACATGTATGTTAGTAGTAAGGTTAATTATGGGTAACAGAATGTAACAGGCTGACATGCCAGTCAGTAGTAAGGCTAACTGTGGCTAACAAAATGTAATAGGTACAAATGTGTGTCTGTAGTAAGGCTAATTATGGGTTACAATATGCAATAGGCTGACATGCATGTTAGTAGCAAGGCTAATTATGGGTAACAATGTAATAGTGTGATATGTGTGGTCAGTAGTGTTCATTTTGGATACTGATTAGTGATGGGGACATACAGTATCAGACACAAGAGTTGAAAACATATATTAGTTCCTCAAGTAACAAAAGCAGGTCACATTTTGCTACTTTTTGGTACTGATTTACTTTGTGGTACTGATTACTGCATCAACATCAAAAGCAAGGACTAAAAGTACTGACAACCAATTGTATTTCAGTGATGAAGTCAATAAACGATAAAAGCAAAGTCAAATTGACCTACATTTGACAACACAAGTTGCATCAACGTACAGTGCTCAAAGAAGTTTTTTTTTTAATCAGGAACAGGCCCAGGGCAAGTGGTATAAAATAAATCACTTACCCTGACTCAAAATTGACTTGACCATTATGGGTCATATTTATTACGATACGATTATTCTGACAATGTTGAAACTGCTATAAATAAAAGTATAACTGTTACAATAACTTTTTGGTGTGTGTATACCTCAAACATAGTGTATATTGAATATAACCTTGTCTACAGAATACTGATTTCATTTCATTTCATTAAATGCAATATTTTCGTCAGGTCCTGATGTAAACCAGTACTCAGTGGTTTCATTTTCTGAATGCCACAAAAATTCCACAAAAATGAAAATAGAAATGAAGTCAGTGACTCACCTTTTTTTTTACATCAATTAGTAAAAACCACAGATTAAAGTTCATAATGTTCATGTACTCTGGATGTGTCTGGATGTGTCATAATCAAAGAAAACGCTCCATATATCCGTAGAACTAGTGACTACCAACTCTAACAGCTAAAGAATTTGAAATACGATTTAATTATCTTTGTTCCTTTAGGCTGAAAAACACCGTACTAGAGATTTTTCAAAGTCACTAATCTGCTATGGAGGCTTCTGCTAAGTCACTAATCTCACCCCATGGAGGCTTTTATAAGTTGCTAATCCACTACCACAATTTAGCTGTCAAACTGCTTGATATATTTAGCCAGTGATGCATTACTAAGTCAGTGTGAGTAAAGGACATCTCATAATTATTCATGCGAAATGAGTGCTATTTATAGCTAACCAATGAAATATGGAACATAAAAGTAGTACTGTTCCCCATTCAATGATCACAGACCTTGCTTGTTACACAAAGTTTATATTTTTTTATACAGTTAGGCAGACGAGCTTCCTAAGGTAGAGGGAGATACTAATGAAGCTCAAACCTGTAAATATTTATAACTTACCTGTACCAGTGTCTTTCAAAAACATCAAAATCAAAATGCCACATTTTCTCATTGAATTCAAGGATTTTTTTCATGTAAATTAAATAACTGTTTTTTCTCACAAGTCTGACAGGCAACTCACTTAGAATATAGAAGGGGCCTAATCTAGATTTTAACCAGAACCCAGAGAATCAGGTTATCCAATTTTTTTAACTCTTACCAATATTGTTGTTTTTGACCCTCCCTGAATTAAGTGTTTTTATCTTGTTTGCTACTGGCTGTATACTGAGAGTGTATTTCCTAGATAATTTTACTCTTGTTCAGTCAAAGTGATTCCCATCGATAATGCTGTCCTAAGGGACCATAAAAGTGTATGATTCCAGATCACCTTATATTGAGAGTTTCAATATCTGTGTTTTATGATGGACTGGGCTATTTCAATATCATTACTATAATCAACCCCATAATGGGATCAACAACATACCTGTGTTTCATGAGGTATCGATTTTAACTGAGGTAGGTTCAATATCATTACTATAATCAACCCCATAACGGGATCAACAACATACCTGTGTTTCATGAGGTATTGATTTTAACTGAGGTAGGTTCAATATCATTACTATAATCAACCCCATAACGGGATCAACGACATACCTGTGTTTCATGAGGTATCGATTTTAACTGAGGTAGGTTCAATATCATTACTATAATCAACCCCATAATGGGATCAACAACATACCTGTGTTTCATGAGGTATCGATTTTAACTGAGGTAGGTTCAATATCATTACTATAATCAACCCCATAATGGGATCAACAACATACCTGTGTTTCATGAGGTATTGATTTTAACTGAGGTAGGTTCAATATCATTACTATAATCAACCCCATAACGGGATCAACGACATACCTGTGTTTCATGAGGTATCGATTTTAACTGAGGTAGGTTCAATATCATTACTATAATCAACCCCATAATGGGATCAACGACATACCTGTGTTTCATGAGGTATCGATTTTAACTGAGGTAGGTTCAATATCATTACCATAATCAACTCTGTAATGGGATCAATTACAAACCTTTATTTTGAGAGTAACTGCCATTTATTGAGAAAGGTTCAATGTTGATAATATATTCAACCCCATAGTGTGATCAACGACATACCCGTCTTTTATGTAAGACTGAATTTTACTGAGGTAGGTTCAATGTCATTACCTCTATTCAGCCTCATAGAGGCTCAATGATGTACTGTTACGTGAGGAATTGAAATATAAATACAATTTCTAAAAACACAGAAAATGGATGCCTAGCGATTGCTAGTTCCACAAGAGAGACAGAATGTGTCAGACTGACCTTCAATACTGTGTATCAGTCAACAACTTCTGTTCCACATAAACATGGCACTTTTTTCCCCACTCTGAATAGCATTATTTTATACTGTGCTTGGAATTTAATGAAATATACAAGTGACTCCAAAATGAATGTATATCCTTTCTTTCAGGTTTTATCCAAGACCAATGGACCCCAGTATTTTGGCAACAATCGTAATGCACACTGCATCTTTAAATTTACCTACCACCATGACCTCTTCATCAAGACAACCACAGCAATAACCTTTGAGATAATTTTTCCGGCCCATCAATTTTCATCGCATCATTTTCTTCTACTATCAATATATTGATGTCTTTCTTTAGCTACATGACACTCCATCCTCTTTAAAGAACTAAGTTTCATTTAGTGTTGAATGAGAATCGCTCCATGGTAGTAATGTTGTGCGAATGTTAGTGAAGTAGTGTGAATGACTGTGCTGGCATTCAAGTTTCATTAAATGAACAATGTGAAGTGTTTAATAAAATGTTGAAATAATTTCTTGTTTCAAATGCATAATTCCTATAACAGAATGACTGATGCACTTGTTTTTGAGTATATAATAAAAAGGTTATTGACTGAGAATTAAAAAATATCAGGCCTTCATTCATGTCATTTAGAATGCATTTTCAAGGTCAGGCATTCTGCACAACATGACCTTGTGTCCAATATTTTTAAACACTCAGTTAATAGCCTATGACATACATGTGTTACATGAAGGACTGCATAATACTGAGGTAGTTTCAATATCATTACTAAATTCAACCCCATAATGGGACTCATGTCATACCTGTGTTTTAGGAGGGACTGATATTCAACTTCATAATGGAACCATGACATACCTGTGTTTTAAGAGGGACTGATATTCAACCTCATAATGGGAACCATGACATACCCATGTTTTATGACAGACTACCTTAAACTGAGGTAGTTTCAATATCATTACCATATTCAACCCCATAATGGGACCCATGACATACATGTGTTTTAGGAGGGACTGATATTCAACCTCATAATGGGAACCATGACATACGTGCATTTTATGACGGACAGCCTTAAATTAAGGTAGCTGCAATATCATTACTATATTCCACCCATTAATGAGATTAATGAGATACCTCTGTTTTACAAGGATTTTACAAGGGATTGCGTTATTCTATGGCACTGTATTTCTCCATGTGTGTTAACCTGTATTTTTTGTTATTGTCGCTATACATGCCAGTTGTGAAACAGCTGTTTTCTGTTAAATTTAAGGTTCCACAACTACCTTTATACAGCAGGATCTATACTCGACTAAACTTTTTGGGCAAAATAAGGCAAAGTGGTGGAAAATTAAGCAGAAATTAGTGGAGAGCTAAAGATTTATTTACTAAATTTGATCAAAACCATGTAAAAATAAAAATACAGTTGATGATGTTAACAAGCTTAGTCAATCTGATGCAAGATCATGTCATTCAAGTGCATATATCTCACTCACAATAAAACTCATCCAACATCTTAATGAAATTAACCTATTTACCAAGTTTTATCAAACCTGTGTCAGAAATTCCGTCTACTGAATTGTAAGATGCTCTGCCATTCAGATGAAAGACCACACCATTTGAGGCTCATAATAAAACTCACTGGATATTTGGAAGATAAACACCTATATTCCAAGTTTAATCAAAACTGGATCAGAAAAAGTGTTTTTAGCATGGTAACAAGCCAAGCCAATCAGATTCATGTTCACCTCATTGCTATAAATAGATATTGCTCATTATCCAACTCATCCAAGATCCTGATGATATGAACATAAGAAAGAAATATAATCTTCAGAGCGACAATAAGCTCCAAGAACAATTCCATAACATGTGTTAATCTCAATAATTATCCAAACTATCAAAGCTCTAGATGATACAAGCCTATATTCCAAGTTTGATCAAAACTGGATCTGATATATACCCTCCAGATATGTAAACAAGTAATCACATATCAACTCATTAATCAGACGCAAAATCACCTCATCAATATGCAAGGATTTCACCCATCCAAGATCATTATGATATAAGCCAGTATTCCAGTTTTATTAAAATCAGATCAGAAATATGGCCTCCCTAGAGGTAATAAGCTTAGCCAATCATATGCAAAATCACCTCATTATTATGCAAAGATCTTGTTTATTATCCAACTTGCTTAAATCTTGATAATATTAGTTTATATTCCAAGTTTGATGAAAATCATATCAGAAATCTGGCCTCCAAAGTGGGATAATAAATTTAGCTGATCATGCAAGATAACCTCATTAACATGCATGGCTCTCACTTACTATCAAGCTCACTGAAGATCATAAACCCATATACCAAGTTTGATCAAATTCAGATCAGAAATATGGTCAACAGAGGAATAACAAGCTCAGCCAATCATATGCGAGATCACTTCATCAATATGCAAGGTTATCACTCAATATCAAGATCTTTGGATATAAATTCATTTTCCAGGTTTGATCAAACTCAGATCAGAAATATGGTCTCCAGGGGAATAACAAGCTCAGCCAATCATATGTGAGATCACTTCATCAATATGCAAGGTTATCACTCAATATCAAGATCTTTGGATATAAATTCATTTTCTGGGTTTGATCAAACTCAGATCAAAAATATCACCTTCAGACTGATAACAAGCGATTCTTGACGGATGGACAGTGGATGTAGGGCCATACCATAAACTGACCTGGTCTAACATCCATGTGAGTTATAAATCTTAGAATTCTGCCCGAGTTCAAAATTTGTGCACATAAACTTCTTTAAATATTGTGCCCTAACACTGAAGGAAGAAGTAAAAACTTGATAACTCACCTAGGCTTTGGAAGTTGTTGAGATTTTCTCTGTTGACCATTCACAGCCATGTTCCCATTCTCCTGGGATACACTTGCAGCACCTCTGACAGCGGACTGAATCTTGACCTCTTGACCATGGGCATTTTGGGCATGAACAGGTGACACAACCTCCTCAACTACAATTTGTGCCTGCTCCTCTTTCTGTACTCTCATCCTGTCAAGTGTACCTGTTTGGTGCATCACAGGAGGCATGCTGCCAACATACCTAACCTGGGAGGCATCAACCTGATCCTCACCTACTGGGACTGGGCTCTCATTCTCTATTTCTCCGCTCTGCTAAAAATAAAGCCAGGAATTATGAAATAAAATAGCGTCAGTATTTGGTGTAACTTTCCCATCAAACAAGTTTTTTTCTGGAAGAACACTAGACTTTTGTGAATTAGATTCCTTTATAATTAATACATAATCAATTATCATAAGTTGACAAAATATCTTATTTCCCAATAATAGCTGAAAAATATGGAACAGATGAATCCTACAAGCCCAGAATTTTAAAAAAAAATGTTCTTGAATCCAGAAAGAATTGTCAATTAAGAAATATACTAGTCCTGCTGAATTTTCACTAGTCCTTCTGACAAACAATGCCAGACACGTATCTAGAAATGAACAACACTTTTATTTAGTAAATATTATAATCATTCATAATTCAGAAATACAGCAAAACCTGTCTTGAGAGACCACTGTTAGGAAGGACTACCTGTCATGAGAAACCAGGTTCTCCTTGCAGAGATTTATTGATTATAAAGGGTTATGACATGTTATGAGAGACCACTTACCTTGTGAGACCATTAGTATTTAGCAGAAAGGGTGGTCTTTCAAGCCAGGTTCTACTGAACAACTCTTACTTTAGAAAACATTGAAAATATTCACTACAATTTCACATGAAAAGCAATGACTGATTCCCCTAAAAAAAATGATGGAAAATAAAGAGATACAAACAAGAACCTCATTCACACTGGACATTATATATTGACCCTACTTGTATGAAATTGATAGGAAGAGTATTTTTGTCAGAAACTGCAAGCATAACATTTGCTATGTCTTTAATTCATTCACATATTCCTCTGGCATTAAGTGCATGTCAATGTGGTTACTGCATGCATCATGTGACTGCCGCATTGACATGTGCTATCTATTTGATGAACCCAGCTTTTTCCACGATGCTGCAACAACGAAAGTTTTCTGGTGGTCGTTCTCAGAATAATTTTGAAAATTATGAGTCTTTAAAAATTTAAAACAAAATATATTACATGACTTTCATTTCATATTTTTTTAATTTTTTGTACAACACTGGAAAGGGATTTTGTTTTTGGTATCACATGACTATTGGACCTCTGATGTCATGGATGTGTAGACTGCAATATTTGGGTAGTCATGTGAACAGAAAAGCAAATGGAAAGAAGTAGATCAGATTTCTCCAAAACAGTATTTTTTATCTCATCTGTCAATGAATTAAAGGCATAATAAATGCTATACTTGCAATTTCTGAGAAGATAAATCCACTCCCTAGAAATTTCATATGTGCAGGGTTCAAAGACCCTTTAAGTTCAGTAGGTCTGGTAGTAAACAGCAACCCTAGGCTGACACCACATGGTTTCGGTGAATTCCAATTTTTCAATAACCTCACTCCTCAACATAAATGTCAAAATATCTAAAATGAGATAGGAGAGGTCAGAGGAAACTCCAATAAACAATCACTGATATACAATTTTACCTTATAAATGTTTAAGATTTATACAGGGGGCCCCAAGTGGCCGAGTGGTCTAAAGCGCTCTTCGTTACGGATCACTGCCATCTCACCTCTGTCTGTGGCAGTTCAAGTCTAAGATTCAGCCAATGTGGGTATGTGAGAAAGCTTGCCAGTAACTTCTCGTAGGTCAGTGGTTCTTTCCGGGGTTTTCCTGGGTTCTTCCTCCACCATTAATACTGGCTGCCATGTATAACCTATCGTGTGCTGAAAAATGGCATTAAACCCCACAACAACAACAATAACAAGATTTATACATCCTCATTTTGAAACACTATCTGTAAAATCCTCCTTTGTTCAAACCCTCTATGAAGTAACTGAAATCTCGGGATTTTACCTGATTGGCTCTGAGAAAAACTGGACATCATCCAATCTTTCAGATTTAAAAAAAATTATGAATGATAGTGTAATAAATGCTGAATGGGGGCACATGAAACTTTAATAGCCATCTGACTATTCCAACAGGAAATTTACTAGCCACGGGCCAGTGGACAACCACTAATTTCTAGCCCTGATCCCATGCAACACTACAGCCTTTTGATTATATGACTTCTTCCTTGCTGTAATTTGATTAGTCAAATTGCCAGAGCTGTCTTTGTCAAATGTTTTATTATACTTAAGTTTTAAAATCCCATGCTCTTTGGCTGAAATTTAAACAAATGACATTCACCATATTCTTATATTCCATCAAGGAAATTATGTATATATTACTCCTAAGTTAATCCAAAGGTGTAGTTATACTTTCATTTCCAACATAAACATACTGTATATGGTATGATCAGAAAAACCACAGCATGACCAAACAAAAACTTCAAACAAAACAAAAAATGCCACAAAACAAAAGCTTCAAATTGCAAGCCGACTCACAAAAACTTAATTATTCCATTACATCTGAACTATTTTAATTATTATATTCAGCAGCAATTGACATTCAAACTTGGGCTGGTCTATGAATGCCAATCCTACTTCAGGGTATTAAATGTATTCTTTATAGAAAAGATTCCCCTGATGGGACTGACACTCTACCAGACAAAGAGAATTTCCAGGAATTCAAGATAATACAATTTCATCCTTTTAACTGTCAAGTGTTGAAACCACCTGTGATATCCTTCAGCGATATAAAAATTTCTTCACATTAGCTGCTGTTCTGGACATATTGGATATCAGCCTGGCAACATTTTCATTTAGGACAAAGCAGTTATCATTAGAAGTATTTTGGTGAAAAACCAATGTCATAATAATCATTCATTCTGGAGGAGTAGTAACAAAATGAATTCTAAGAGTCACTGTTGCATCTGGCACCATTTAGAATCTATTAGGTATTATAATAAGTCTGTTGGTGAAAAGCCCCAATGTTGATATAGCCACCCATTTGGGAGGAGTAAAGATAACAGTATTTTCAAGATGACTTTCCATTCATGAGTAGCAATAACAAGATTTTCAGTAAGTCTTTCGTGAAACCCACAGGTTCATATAATAATCCATTCAGGAGGAGTAGCAATAATAATTCAAGATAGCCACTGTGTGGTGGCCATATTGGATACACCATTTTCAACTGGATATCATAAGAAGTCTTCTGATGAAAACCTCATGTCAATATGACATTCTGTTCAGGAAGAGTTGTGATAAGATTTTCAAGATGGCTACCATGGTGGCCATATTGGACATCAGATCAGCACCATTCTGTTGAAGATTAGCTAGACATCATAAGACATCTTTTAGTGAAAACCCCATGATGGTGTGGCCATAAATGAAGAAGAAGGAACAAAAAGATTTTCAAGATAGCCACTGTAGTGACCATATTGGATGTCAGATCAGCACCATTTTCATTCACGATCAACTATTCTTTGTTGAAAGTCTTTTAGTGAAAAACCCATGTTGATATGACCATAAAGTCAGAAGAAGTAGCTCTAACAAGACTTTCAAGATGGCTGCTGTGTTGGCCATATTGGATTTCAGATCAGCACTATTTTCTTTTGGGGCCAACAAGACATCATAAGAAGTCTTTTAGTAAAACCATCCATGAAAGAGGAGTAGCAATAATAAAATTTCCAAGATGGAAAACAAGATTTTCAAAATGGCTACCATGGTGGCCATATTGGACATCAGATTCATCTTGGACCAAATAGACATCATCTGAAGTCTTGAAATGAAATCTCCATGTTGATAGGACCATCCATTTAGGAGAAGTAGAAAAAATAAGATTTTAAAGATGGCTGACATGGTGGCCATATTGGATGCCAGATCAGTACCATTTTCATTTAGGATCAACTAACCACGAGAAGAATGTGTGTGCAATGTTTCATGGCAATCTTCCTGGTAGCTTAAGAGTAGTAGTGAAAACAAACTTGTGGTAACGGACAGATGGACAACATACAATCAACCATCCCATAATCTCCTTGTGTCTATGACCAGTTGAGCTAACAAGCTAAACGTTATGATCCTATTTAACACAGTTACACAAAGCAAGTGATTTGTCAAATGTGGTTTGGAATAATTTTGTGACAGACACCGAAGCACATCTGAACTGACATGTTTTAATGACCTAAGTACACCTAAAAAGAGACCAAAGAAGGACAAAAATAACAAAATGTCTCCTTTTTTAAAAAGCATTGGTGATATAGTGATATCCTCCATCTTGTATATGTCTGTACATCACTCTCTTTCTTACAATGTCTCCTCAAATGATGGGTGGATAATTCACCAAATGCTCAAGAGTTATCTTGCCCATGTGGTGTACATCTGCAACAATGGTGTCATATTTTGCTCCCATACCTGGCTTCCTGGAGTGGAGGGTGAGGTCATAACAGTAAAATGAACAAAAATTTAACATACAATGACATTTTGAATCCTTTTCAGACTAAACATTGCAGACACAGCTGGAAGGCATGTATTTAATACATAAGATTTTGCATTATGACCTCAGAATGACGGTCTCGAGAGGTGTGTGGGAGTATGTACAGTGAGTGGGGGAGATGGGGGCTACAAATATGCAGTGAGCAATCAGGGGGTTTGTGATTGTCAGTCACGGACATTGTTCTAATTTTATTTGAAATGCTTACATACAAAGTCCAAAGACTGCAATAAACTTAATTAGAAGTAATCATAAGATTAAAGGAGGCTGACACATATTATACATTCAAGTGAAAAAGACCTACCTTGATGGTGAGTGAGTTAGGTGCTGTTTTAGTTGGAATCTTGACAAAGTCCTTCACAACCAACAAATTAGGCTTCTTCAACTCAGGCTACAATTATTCACAACAAGTGCAACATGAGGTAGGTTAACACTGAGAATCACAAGCTCTCGATAAGAGAACAAATTATTGTTATTATATTCCTTTCTTATATCCTTAAACTTCAAGCTGGGAGTAAAAACAAAATAAAAAATTACATCTATTAAATTACTTTTTCCCAAGACTTAAAAAATGTCTGATCAAAGTCCAAGATTTCTTGAAAAGAAATATCTGTATCATTACAGAAAAGAAACAGAAAGAAACAAAAGTGAGGCCAGTAAATGTATGTTTTGACTGAAAGAAACATTGCTCTTGTAGATCTATTGAAAGTCCACCCAATGATACAATTTTTGAGAATCCACCCAATAATATTTTTTTAAATCCTCCCAATGATAGTTTCTAAAAATTCACCCAATGATACAGTTTTTGAAAATCCACCCAATGAAAAAAGTTTTTAAAATCCACTGATGATACAGTTTTTAAAAATCCACCCAATGATCGTTTTCGAAAATCCTCCCAATGATACAGTTTTTGAAAAATCCACCCAATGATAAAGTTTTCAAAAACCACCCAATGATAGAGTTTCTAAAAATTCACCCAAAGACAGTTTTTGAAAATCCACCAAATGATACAGTTTTTTTAAAATCCACCTAATGACAGTTTAGAAAATCCTCTCAATGATACAGCTTTTGAAAAATCCATCCAATGATACAGTTCTTAAAATCCACCCAATGATACAGTTTTTAAAATTCACCCAATGATACAGTTTTTTTAAATAAACCCAATGATACAGTTTCAGAGAAAAACTGAAAGGATACAATTCTTATCTAGAGCTCTTCATGTACATTTTTCTTTTCCAGAACAAGATTGTATGCAACAAGATTTTTCTGGCTCACTTAAACAGATCCATAAGAGACATTAATCAAAGTTTCTTAGGATCCCTACTTGTGGTTCTTTAAACTCATGAATGTTTAAAAGATTTTACAAACACATTACACCAGACTGAATATATAATATAGCTACAAGTAATGGGTGCATCACAAAGGGTGATGCTCACTAAAATGTAAACAGTGGACCTTGTGTTAGGAACCATAGTTAGAAAATGGACATTCAAAAGCCATGGCTCCTCTCATGTAAATAAATGAAGTTGATTCACAAGGGCCATAACTCTGTCCAAAATGGAGATAACAAGACTGACAAATAAAATGCATCTATAGCTCCATCAAACAATATCTGCATCAAAATATAGTGAATGGTTCTTGAGCTATGCTCATTACAAGAAATTTCATGTATAGATATGGAGTTTGATTGACAACGGGTCAGAACTCAAATAAGTCTATGAGACAATATTCATAAAAAAATTGCATCAGATTAAATTTACTTGAAATATGCCAGTCATAAGCATCATCCCATGTGATGATAGGAAGTTAACTGCCAATAGCCATAACAATCTAAAATTGAGCTAAGACATACATAAACATAAATTAAGTCTATGAGACAATGTTCATACCAAATCTACATCTGAATATGTTGAATGGTTCTGAACTATAACCAAGGATCTGCTGTTGAGGAGACTTAAAACTGATGCAAAAGGGGCAATAATCCATTATAATTGGACCTGAAAAGACAAACCCTTTAAAAGTTGCCTCTGTACATAATACTGCAAACTTACTATTCTCCATCAGGATCAATTTGAGTGGAATTTGTGTTTGCTACAAACTAAATTTAGATACCCAACAAAACAATTTCCTTTCTGTGGAAACAAATGAACTCGATCACCAATCCAAAAAAAATCATTTTTCATTTTTCACAAAAACCACCGAAAACCAATTCCCATTAAATTAGCCAACCAAATGGCATCTAATTATGTGTAAGGGTTGTAGAGTTTGGGTAGTTACAAGACTTGATTGGACAGACAGATGACAGAAAAGGTATTAAGTAATTTATTGCTCAATGTTGAGCCCTAACAATTGAAAGTATATATTTTTATATGTACTCACATACTATTAGCTTTAACCAGACTTAGGTGAGATGAAAATTCTTGTTGCAGTGACAAGTGAAAATTGGAACAGTAAACGTGGAACACACTGCCTTCGATAAGTTTACCTTCTGTAACTCAAAAACTAACTACCAGTCTTAAAAAATGTCTCTTTCGAAATCTCTTCTGCATGCACATGTAGTTTTATGTTCTTTGATAAACAATATTCAAAAGATTCTGAACACTATGTTTTATGTGTTTCAATATGAATGCATCTGTCAAAAAGTCAATGTGACCTATAATTCACTTGCTCATGATATAACAAATCCATGCAACAGCTCTAACTGGTACTGCCGACATCAAGAAACAAAATGTCTTTATTTGTCTTTTAAAAAGATATTTTGAATATATTTTATTTTCACACGATGATGATATAGCAAACACATGCAAGAGTTCTGTTATTGTCTACAGAATTAAACAAAATATTTTTTGTCTTAAAAACTATAGGTTATGTTATAAAGTTCTCAGCTAAATCCTATCAATTTTAAAATGATTTCATAATAAAGAAAGAAAAACACTTTTCTAAGTAAGTTGTCTAGAGTATTAAATCATCATACATGCAGTGTGCTCCTCAATGTAAAACAAACACAAATGTGCAAGCAAACAAATCCATCAAGGACCATCAACAAGAGTTAATATACTTAGTAAAGAGATGTCAAACAAAACTGAGCAAAACTAGAAATTCTGAGTGATGAAAAGAGCAAACAGTAAAGAAAATGTGGAACTAGGATAAGCCACTCAATAAATATTAAAGTCTCTCATTAAATAAATCCTTCAATTACAAAAAATGTTCAGTAGATACTGATATAAAGGTCTTAACCTTATGGATCTCACGAATTCAAAACAATGCTTCCGATAGTGGAATATCAGCATTAATTGAACCCAGTATGAACAATTTCCAACCATTATATTATCTGGCATCATTAAAAAAGCTTGTTTCATTTCACAAATACTCCATCACAACCCTTTTACGAAATATATCACAGTAAACTAGTTCTTTCAGCTCATGATTTCTGATTACCACATAGAGGTAAATTATGAAGTGAAGCTGCATAATGGCAAACAACCATACCACATAGAGGTAAATTATGAAGTGAAGCTGCATAATGGCAAACAACCATACCACATAGAGGTAAATTATGAAGTGAAGCTGCATAATGGCAAACAACCATACCACATAGAGGTAAATTACGAAGTGAAGCTGCATAATGGCAAACAACCATACCACATAGAGGTAAATTACGAAGTGAAGCTGCATAATGGCAAACAACCATACCACATAGAGGTAAATTACAAAGTGAAGCTATATAATGGCAAACAACCATACCACACAGAGGTAAATTATGAAGTGAAGCTGCATAATGGCAAACAACCATACCACATAGAGGTAAATTACGAAGTGAAGCTGCATAATGGCAAACAACCATACCACATAGAGGTAAATTATGAAGTGAAGCTGCATAATGGCAAACAACCATACCACATAGAGGTAAATTATGAAGTGAAGCTGCATAATGGCAAACAACCATACCTCATAGAGGTAAATTACGAAGTGAAGCTGCATAATGGCAAACAACCATACCACATAGCGGTAAATTACGAAGTGAAGCTGCATAATGGCAAACAACCATACCACATAGAGGTAAATTACAAAGTGAAGCTGCATAATGGCAAACAACCATACCACACAGAGGTAAATTATGGAGTGAAGCTGCATAATGGCAAACAAAACCATACCACATAGAGGTAAATTACGAAGTGAAGCTGCATAATGGCAAACAACCATACCACATAGAGGTAAATTATGAAGTGAAGCTGCATAATGGCAAACAACCATACCACAGAGAGGTAAATTATGAAGTGAAGCTGCATAATGGCAAACAACCATACCACATAGAGGTAAATTATGAAGTGAAGCTGCATAATGGCAAACAACCATACCACATAGAGGTAAATTATGAAGTGAAGCTGCATAATGGCAAACAACCATACCACACAGAGGTAAATTATGAAGTGAAGCTGCATAATGGCAAACAACCATACCACACAGAGGTAAATTACGAAGTGAAGCTGCATAATGGCAAACAACCATACCACATAGAGGTAAATTATGAAGTGAAGCTGCATAATGGCAAACAACCATACCACACAGAGGTAAATTACGAAGTGAAGCTGCATAATGGCAAACAACCATACCACATAGAGGTATATTATGAAGTGAAGCTACATAATGGCAAACAACCATACCACACAGAGGTAAATTATGAAGTGAAGCTGCATAATGGCAAACAACTATACCATTTTTATTACAGTGATCATCAACTCAGGGCCATCTTAACAACACTGTAGCCTCTGGGCAAAGCAATGCACTGGGGCCCCCTACCAGCCCTACCCACCTACAGGAATTTCGCTAGATGTCACTATTTTTTAAAATTGGGAAAGGTGCTTCCCACTGTACTTTTAAAGCAAATTAAATTGCCAAAAGATCTTTCAATATTCACTAACAATATGGGCAGCATGATGCCCCTAGAAGCATGAGGCCCTGGGCAACTGCCCAGTGTGCCCATGCCTTAAGATGGCACTGCATCAACTGACCCATTGCTCCCCAAATGGGCCATCCCTTCTGCCACCAAAAGAGAGCCTCATGGCATTAGACAATCTGATTAAATTCAAAATCAACTTATCATATTAGATCAGACAGACACCATTAAAAGTCCATATTCTAGTGACCTTTGGAATTCCTGGTCCACTTATTTTAAATGACTTATTAGATAAAATGTTGCATTTCATGTTGGAGAAGGTATCGTTAGAAATGTTATGTTTCACTGAGATTCTGAAATTGTTTGTGTGTAACAACTGTTGACCCACCAGGCTCCCGATTGACTGCAGAACCTACACAGTTCATTGAGAGAAAAAAATGACATTAGGTAAACACTGAAGCCTAAATGGGTGATTAGATTGGTTCAGCAAGACACTGTTATTTCTGTTAAGTGATAGTTGACTGTGCTAGGTCATGAGGTCAAATGGACTACCATATTTATCCCATGATATACCCATCCCAGTTATGTGATAGTTAATGGAGTCACTATGCATGGCCATAAGGTCAACTGAACAACCATCTTTATCCCATGCTAAGAACATCCCATTTATTCAATAGTTCATTGACAGTTGCTTTGCTAGGTCATAAAATACAATGAACCATATTTATCCAATGATAAGCCCATCCCTGTAACATTGATAGTCTCTGTGCTAGGCCAAGAGGTAAAATGAAGCATATTTATCCAATGATAAGCCCATCCCTGTTACATGATAACCGATTGATAGTCTCTGTGTTAGGCCATGAGCTCAACTGAACAACCATATTTATCCCATGATAAGCACATCCCACTTATGAGACAGTTGATTGACGGTTGCTGTCCAAGGCCATTAAAAAAAATTAACTGTATTTATTCCATAATAAGCCCATCCCTGTAATGTGATCGTTGATTGACAGCTGCTATGCTAAGCCATGAAGTAAAACATACTGTATTTTTCCCATGATAAGCCCTTCCCTGTAATGTGACAGTTGACCAACAGCTGCTGTGCTAGGCCATGAAGTAAAATGATCTACTGTACTGATTCCATGATAAGCCCATCCCTGTAATGTGACAGTTGATTGACAGCTACTCTGCTAGACCATGAGGTCAACTGAGCTACCATATTAATCCCATGATCAAAACATCTATTTTCACAAAATGTTGGCAAATATTTACCAGGGATATCTTTGTCTGTTAATAATCCCACCCCAATGTTTTACAAATGTGTCAGCCATGACCCAAGGTCACATCATGGGAGAAATAATGTAGCCTTTACATAATATAGTGTCCTCTCTTAACTGGGACTATTGGGGAGGGGGAGGGGGATCACTGTACATCAAAAAGCATTAAAATCTGCTCAACTTTCTATTCGAAGTTGAATGCTTGAAATGTCACCATTTTCAAGGAATTTTTTTACAGCCCAGACAATTGCAGATATATTTTCAAATATTTCAAAATTGTCAAGATCTCAGCAATGAAAAGAACATGCAATTGTTAACACCATATCACATGCATGTATGTCTTTCATGACTTCATTTTCTTAATAGTAACATTGCTAATAAACTAAAGAATCATCAAATTGTTAACAGTTACAAATTATCAAATCTCATCTAACATGAGAATTTCTCTTCTTTATTCCATATAAAGGTGCATTGGCATCCTTTATTTCACATTTATCACAGATCATAAATACCTTAACTTTTAAAATTTTTATCACTGCATCTGAAACTTCAGTTTGAAGAAAAACAGAGGGGTGCACAGCACAAAGTGAAAAAAGTTCACAAGCAAGTAAAACAACAAATGAGACAACATCAAGCAGGACAGGGTGTGCATGTAAGCACTGACAGACAAACTGACCACTTTAGGGAGCAATAGAGATCTGTTTAAATTGCCATGAGATGATCTCCTCGGAGGTTCATCCTCATCATCAGATCCGTCACTTTGTATTGATTGCTCCTGCTGAATAAAACAATACAAAATCATTAGGATCACTGTTTAATCTTCTTTCCTGCATGAAAAAAGGAAAACTCACAAATCTCTAACAAAAATTCACAAGAAAATTTATTTATGGATTTTAAATCTTTCTCAAACATCTAAATTCAAACAAGTTTTAAAATATATAATGTTCAATGCCAGTGTATTTAGAAGGTTGGTGTGGGTTGTTTTTTTTACAGTGTTCTGAGCTCATTATTGGCAACATAATGATGTGGAAATGGTAATGAAGTGCCTTTCCCAACCTGAGCTGTCCTGGGCAAGTACTGAACTTATGACCTTTGGATTACAAGCCCAATGCTCACACAAATGATCTGTCATTGCCTCATAATGCCACATATCTGCTACAACATAATAATTTTTGTGTGAAAAATTCAGATATTTACACTGTCATGTCAAGGTATTATTGATTTAGGGTCCTGCTCTTTCCACAAGAAGTTAATACTAGGGTTAGGGTCCAATTGTTTCCTTAAGAGGTTAACAGAATTGACAGGTTAATATTAGGGATAAGATCCAACTATTCTAATGGAGGTTAACATTAGAGACAGAATCCTAATGTTTCTAATGGAGGTTAATATTAGAGAGAGAGTCCTAATGTTTCTAATGGAGGTTAATATTAGAGACAGAGTCCCAATGTTTCTAATGGAGGTTAATATTGGAGACAGAGTCCTAATGATTCTAATGGAGATTAATATTAGAGACAGAATCCTAATGTTTCTAATGGAGGTTAATATTAGAGACAGAGTCCTAATGTTTCTAATGGAGGTTAATGTTAGAGACAGAGTACTAATGATTCTAATGGAGGTTAACATTAGACACAGAATCCTAATGTTTCTAATGGTGGTTTATATATGAGATAGAGTCCTAATGTTTCTAATGGAGGTTAATATTAGGGATAGGGTCTGACTATTCTAATGGAGGTTAATATTAGGGATAGGGTCTGACTATTCTAATGGAGGTTAATATTAGAGACAGAGTCTTAATGTTTCTAGTGGAGGTTAGTACTAAAGATAGAGTCCTAATTTTCTAATGGAGGTTAACATTAGAGACAGAGTCCTAATGATTCTAATGGAGGTTAATATTAGAGACAGGGTCCTAATGTTTCTAGTGGAGGTTAACATTAGAGACAGAATCCTAATGTTTCTAATGAAGGTTAACATTAGAGACAGAGTCCTAATGATTCTAATGGAGGTTAACATTAGAGACAGAGTCCTAATGTTTCTACTGGCAGTTTATTTATGAGATAGAGTCCTAATATTAACATTAAAGACAGAATCCTAATGTTTCTAATGGAGGTTTAACATTAGAGACAGAATCCTAATTTTCTAATGGAGGTTAATATTAGAGACAGAATCCTAATTTTCTAATGGAGGTTAACATTAGAGACAGAATCCTAATGTTTCTAGTGGAGGTTAATATCAGAGATAGAGTCCTAATTTTCTAATGGAGGTTAGTATTAGAGATAGGATCCTATCGTTTTCATAAGAGTTTAATATTAGTGATAGAGTCCTGATGTTTTCATATGACATTAATTATTAATTATATCTTTAAAATAGTAATTCTGAAATAACCATGAAATCCATGGAAACATGTAGCCGCTAAAAAATAGTGAATTCACAGTATATCAAGTACATAATTCATGCATTTAATACAATGGACAAAAATTTAATAAACTCCACTATTTTTATAGTATATTGTCTTCAAGAAAAATGATAGGCTCAAAAGAACTAAAAGTGCCAGGAAATGTAATGCATGCAATAATAACCAAAGAGAAGTTATATGAAGTGAAATTAGAACTCAAGCATAGGTAACACATTCATTCCAAAATTCACTCCCCCTGCAAGTTTGGTCAAAAGAAATAAAATGAAATAAGAATTACAACACCAACAAGGTAAATAAATGAACAGATGGATGGAAAAAGTGAATCAATTACATTGCAAAATTTTTTCAGCTAAGCCACGAAAAGAAATTTAATCACAGTTGCACAATACCAAAAGTTCCTCCTCAGCTTCCCTCTTGAGCTGTTCCCGTTTTTTCGTTTCCTCCTCCTCCCATTCTTGCTGGCGTGCTTTCTCCATTCTTTGCTCTTCCTCCCACTCACTCTGTCTCTGCCTCTCTGCTTCCCTCTGTCGCTCAGCCTCTCTTTGCCTCTCCAACTCCTTTTGTCTCTCTAACTCTCTATTTCTTTCAGCTTCTTTCTGTTGTTGTCGTTTTCTCTCTGCTTCTTTATTTTCTTGATCCTCCTTTTGCTTCCTCAATGCCTCTTCTGCCTCTTTTTGTTTCTGTTGATCATTAAAAAAATAAAATTTAAGAGTTGAAGATGAGTACTTGGAAAATTACTCAAATATAACTTGTTGAAAATTGTTTTTCTTTATAAACTCAGATATATGAATTAAAATTATGAAATGGTAAGAAGACAGTTTTAAAGTTTTAAATCAGTACATCATTATTATATCTCCCAATAATATCTGCCTAATCATTAACATATCCCCATCCAAATAGCTTTGCTTGAAACTTATGAAGAAATCAACCAAATATAAAATGACTGAGGATCCACCAAATATAAAATGACTGAGGATCCACCAAATATACAATGACTGAGTATCAACCAAATTTACAATGACTGAGAATCCACCAAATATACAATGACTGAGGACCCACCAAATATACAATGGCTGCAGATCAACCAAAAACACTGTGACTGAGGATCCACCAAATATACAACTGAGGATCCACCAAATATATGACTGAGGATCAACCAAATATACAATGGCTGAGGATCAACCAAATATACAATGGTTGAGGATCAACCAAATAAACAATGGCTGAGGATAAACCAAATATACAATGACTGAGGATAAACCAAATATACAATGGCTGAGGATCAACCAAATATACACTGACTGAGGATCAACCAAATATACATTAACTAAGGATCTACCAAATATACAATGGCTGAGGATCAACCAAATAAACAATGGCTGAGGATCAACCAAATATACAACAGCTGAGGATAAACCAAATATACAATGGCTGAGGATAAACCAAATATACAATGGCTGAGGATCAACCAAATATACAATGGCTGAGGATCAACCAAATATATAATGACTGAGGATCAACCAAATATACAATGGCTGAGGATTCACATTCAAATTTAATCAGCAGAATGATGGTTCACCATAAGAAATTATTTTTGAACATGAAACTCTTTGTATCCCTGGGTTATCAAATTTCATTATAAATATTATGGAACTAACCAATTGTAGGTTGTATACTGCTCATAAATTTCTTAGGTTTTAACAAAAGATTTTTTTTTTGGCCTTTAAACAAAAGTGACGCTATCATAATAACCACATTTACACTAATAATACACAATTTACTGGCTACAAATAATATCTTCTGCTGCAAAAGGGCAGAGTATGGTCCCAAAGGCAAAGCAAAAGGGTACAGTTTGGTCCCAAGGGCAAATCAATTGGGCATAGTTTGAGCCCAATGACAGAAAGCAAGAGTCAAAAATCCACAGGGTGAAGCAAGAGGGACCCAAATACTCTGTTAATATTTGGCAAATAAACAAACATGTATTTTATTATTGTTTTTTTACAGCTGCAAAAAGTTTTTTAAATATGGAAATAAAATGCACTTAAATAGCACTGATGTCACAAAAGTGTTAAGTTCAAACCAGCTGGATCTGGCCTGACCAAGTAAGAATGTAAATGAAAACAATGTCAAAATATTCTACCTTCATCTGTGTAGTTACACTAAATATAAATGCCACATTCTTTATGTGATAAATAATTGTATTATCCCTTCATGTGATAAATAGTAGTATCTTCATGTGATCATTAATAGCAATTATCTTTCATGTGATAAATAATAGTATTATCCCTTCATGAGATAAATAATTGTATTATCCCATAATAATATATATAAAAGTATTATCCCTTCAAGTGATAAATAATAGCACTATCTGTTCCACTGACAAATAATATTATCTCTTCATATTATAAATAATAGCATGATTGCTTAGTATGATAAATAAATACATTATCCCTTCAACTGATAATTATATTATTCCTTCATGAGAAAAATAATAGCATTATCCCTTCATGTGATAAATAATAGTATTTTCCCTTCAAGTGATAAATAAGAGCATTATCCCTTCATGTGATAAATAATAGGATTTTCCCTTCAACTGATAAATAATATTATCACTTCATGTGATAAATAATAGTGTTTTCCCTTCAACTGATAAATAATATTATCACTTCATGTGATAAATAATAGTATTTTCCCTTCAAGTGATAAATAATAGTATTTTCCCTTCAAGTGATAAATAAGAGCATTATCCCTTCATGTGATAAATAATAGGATTTTCCCTTCAACTGATAAATAATATTATCACTTCATGTGATAAATAATAGTGTTTTCCCTTCAACTGATAAATAATATTATCACTTCATGTGATAAATAATAGTATTTTCCCTTCAAGTGATAAATAAGAGCATTATCCCTTCATGTGATAAATAATAGTATTTTCCCTTCAACTGATAAATAATATTATCACTTCATGTGATAAATAATAGTATTTTCCCTTCAACTGATAAATAATATTATCACTTCATGTGATAAATAATAGTATTTTCCTTTATGTGATAAATAATATTATCTCTTCTTGTGATAAATAAGAGCATTATCCCTTTCATGTGACAAGCAATAGTATTATCCCTTCAATTTGCAACAGGATCAAGTCTTTGAATTCATGAAACATTAAACCTCATTCAAATGACATGATACTTGTTGTTGTTGTTGTTATAAGGTTTAACGCCATTTTTCAGCACACAATAGGCTATACATGGCGGCCAGTATTAATGGTGGAGGAAGAACCCAGGAAAACCCCGTAAAGAACCACCGACCCACGAGAAGCTACTGGTAAGCTTTCTCACATATGCACATTAGCTGAATCCAAGACTCGAACTCACACAGACAGAGGTGAGATGGCAGTGATCCGTAACGAAGAGCGCTTTAGACCACTCTGCCACTCGGGGCCCCTAATGTCATGATACAATGTTAAAGTATGTCATAATGCACAATACAGCACAATGTTGTTGTTGTTGTTCTAGGGTTTAATGCCATTTTTCAGCACAAGATAGGCTATACATGGCGGCCAGTATAACTGGAGGAGGAAGAACCCTGGAAAACCCAGGGAAGAACCACCAACCCACAAGAAGCTACTGGCAGGCTTTCCCATGTACCCACGCTAGCCGAGCCTTGGACTCAGCACAATGTAATAAAGCCTTTGTGAAAGCATTATGGCAATGATCCTTTGGTGTCATAATCACAAAAGAATCAAATGTGTCATCCGTAGGATAAAGGTCCTTATGAAATAGCCTTTAACATTGTTTCACGTAAGGGACACATAATATTTTAATTAATATTAACATAGGAATGTAAGAAATTCTTCACATCTATTCTCTTTGATGTCTATTTGTTATCACCACCTTTTATTACCTTTAATAACTCTACATAAGAACTGTAATAATCACATGTCATCTAGGTTATTATGTCATCACACTCACATGCCCTTTAATCTCAGAACAGGTAAAAAAATTATGTCACCAAAAACTGCACAGGTAAACAAAAAAATACTGTGCCAGTAAACTGTCTTCAAGTGTAAAATTAAATAATTTTAAACTCTTCAATTCACAATTGGATAACATCTCTAAATGATGAAATATCAAATATCACTCAACTAAAACAACAGTGGCCATGCCATAATGCTGAACACTGTTCCCCCTCCCTCTCTCCCCACTCCCTCCTCTTTCTCCACCTATCATACCTTCCTCTCTATCTCCCACTCACTAACACTTTCCTCCTCATCTGAGTATTCAGACATCTTATTAGGACTGGCGATGTCAGGTGAAAAGCCTTCCTTTTCTACCTCTTCCGCTGTTGACCCTGGTCCTTTGGCAGGTGTGGAGTGTGTTTCACCAACTTCCTGTAAATATCCAAATTAAACTGTTCTAATTAAAGTCTTCTGATGATACCGAATTGTAATGACAGAAATTGTACATCCTTTAAATCAATACATATCTATCAAAGTACAGGTGCATCAAAGATCTTAATTTATATCAATAACAGCCAACTTATTAACTACCTTTATTTAAAAAAGATCAGTAGAATAACTAGATAAATGATGAGACATTTCCTCACACAACAATACCCACAACTCTCCTACACACCACCCAATTATGAACATAGTCTGTAGTAACAAAAAAAAAAGACCAAAAAAAACCCAAACAAGAGTCCCTCAGAGAAACTGGTGCTCTAAAGGGCACAAAGAATTTCCATAAATGCAAGATAAGATCATTTCTTTCTTTTAACTGTCAAGTCTTGACAATATTTCTAATATTCCTCAGCAATGACAAGATTTTCAAATTAGCTGCTGTTTTACATATACTGGATAACAGCATGGCACCATTTTCATTCTGGACAAAGTGGACATAGAAGTCTTCTGGTGAAATTCCCATGTCATAATGATCATCCATTCAGGGGGAATAGTTACTACAAGATTTTCAAGACAGTTGATATCATAGGCATAAAGTAATGTCCAAAAACCAGTTTAAATCCAATCCAACAGTAGAATTAAAAAGAGCAATAACTCTAACAGAAATTGCAGACATGCCAATCTTCATATGATGACCATAAGATTTACCAAGTTTCATGTGAATTCATCAAATACTGAGAGACAGTTATACTAACACACTCTTGATGGATGGAAGGGTGGAAAGAGGATGGATTGACATGAGGATTACTACATACCACCACATCTTTAACTGGAGTAAACAAATAAATAAATTGACAAATAGTCTTACTCAAGTGTTCATTTCACATTAAATTTATAAAACAAATAATAATTTCTATCATTTGCAAGTGTTATCAATTTCATTGAGAAATGGGTGCATCACAAAGGGTCCCACTCAAGACAATTTTCTTGGCAGGGCTTGAAACAGAAGAACTTGTACTGAGAAACCAAAGCTGGTAAAATTCAGGGAAAATAAAACCCATTTATGCCAAGGGGCATAGCTCCACTAAAGAACAATGTGCAAAGTTGGAAATCAAACTTATTCCAGGTCTCATCAACATAAAGATTTATCCTTAATTCAAATGAAATTCAAGAACCCCTGGTTAAATAATGCTTAGGAAACCAATGACAAGAGGAGTGAGAATCAGGGAGCATAACTCCACCAATGACACAGTGGAATGCTGCAAATCAAACTCATTCAAGACTTCGTCAATATAAAGGTATATGCTAAATCTGAAAGTTAATGCTGTGGAAACCAGAGACAGGAGACTGGACAATAAGGATCATAACTCCACTAAATGACATTGTGGAATACTGAAAATCAAACTCATTCAAGGTCTCATCAATATAATTCATAATGCCAATTTGGTTGAAATCCAACATTCCTTGGTGAAGTAATGATAAGGAAACCAAATAAAATATGCATGCCAATTTGGTTGAAATCGAAAAATCTTAGGTGAAACTAAGAAGCAAAAATGAGGTCAGGCAAATCTGAGATTGTAATTTCTCCAAACAATAACACAGATGACAAATACTCGCTTTCGAGATCCCATCAATATCAACCTGCATAAAAAGTTTAAATACAATCTGTTCTGGTGATGTTGTTGTTGATGTGTTTCACACCATTTTTCAAAATATCATGCATGGTGGCCAGTATAACTTATGGAGGAAGAACCTGGGAAAATCCCACTGACCAACAGGAAGCCACTAGCAAGCTTTCTCATATGCACAAATTGGCCGAGCCCTAGACTCAAACACACATAGACAGAGGTGAGATGGTAGTAATCAGTAAATGTGAGCACTTTTGATAAATCGGCCCCCAAGGGACCCGCTGGTAAAGTAATCTAGCTGAACTAAATTGCTGACATACAGAAGGGTGAAGGAATAGCTGGACAGATAATGTGATCAGTGTATGTCTTCAACAACTTTGTTCTGCAAGGCCCTAATAGGTTCTAACACTTGTTTTGGTTTGCTTAAGTTTTATCATTTATCATTAAAAAGAAACTTTGTTGCCATGGATAAAAAGCACCTATTTAGTTTATGAAAATTTGAGCATAACCCTCAAAGCACAACCTATGACTGAGTTATACAGTAAAACCTGTCTTGAAGGACATCTGTTATCAGAGAAAATCTGTCTTGACAAGCCAGATTCTCAAAGCACGCATTGATTGATTATACAGCTATGAACTGTAATAAGAGACCACCTACATTTCAGTCAAAAAGAAGTAAAACATGTATACCAACACTTACTGAATGAAGTAAAGCATATATGCCCACACTGCTTACCAAATGAAATAAAACATGTATGCCCACACTGCTTACCAAACGAAATAAAACATGTATCCCAACACTGCTTACTAAATGAAATAAAACAGGTATGCCCACACTGCTTACTAAATGAAATAAAACATGTATACCCACACTGCTTACTAAATGAAATAAAACATGTATACCCACACTGCTTACTAGATGAAATAAAACAGCTATGCCCCCACTGCTTACTAAATGAGATAAAACATGTATACCCACACTGCTTACTAAATGGAAAAAAACAGGTATGCCCACACTGCTTACTAAATGAAATAAAACATGTATACCCACACTGCTTACTAAATGAAACAAAACATGCATACCCACACTGCTTACCAAATGAAATAAACATGTATACCCATATTTCATAAAAAAAAGTAAAGCATGTGCACCCACACTGCCCACTGAATGAAGTAAAGCATGTATGCACACTGCTTAACAAATGAAATAAAACATGTATGCCCACACTGCTTACCAAATGAAATAAAACATGTGTGCCCATATTACAGGAAAAACGAAGTAAGCATTTATAGCCACAATGCTTACCAAATGAAATAAAACATGTATGCCCACACTGCTTACCAAATGAAATAAAACATGTGTGCCCATATTACAGGAAAAACGAAGTAAGCATTTATGGCCACAATGCTTACCAAATGAAAGAAAATATGTATACCCACAATGCAGACCAAATGAAGTTAAACATGCATAACCCACATTGGAGACCAAATAAAATCAAGGTTAAATAATTTTCCAAACTGTACATAAATGTGAAAAACTGTAAAAGTGGCATCAAAAATATATAACCAGTTCTTCTATTTATGCATAAAAAATACATAGAAAATTTTGTGTCTATCCCAAGTTGCTCTTTTTGATAAAATGTGCAAACAACGTTTCAGTACATGTCCAAAAACTAGCGAAAAATAAATGCACAAAAAATTTAAAACCTGTAAAGACAAAAAAATCTAATTAGGTCATCTATAAATGAATATCAAAATGCCCACCAAAACTGATCTGTCAATTCCGTTTTTGCAAATCTGTACAAACAACGTTTTAATGAAAAAAGTCCAAAAATGGTTTTTAGAAGTGTGTTAAAAAATACTAACAAATTGCTGTAATGACCTGAAAATCTTGCCAGATCATCCACACATGGCCATGATGAAGTCTGAAACTTCATGGTTCAAAGGATTTTGGCTATCATGCTAAAACTGTTTCTGGGTGGAAAGCAAACTGTTGTATGGAATTTCAATAGCGAACCAATATAATCCCTTCTGATGTGACGCTGAGGGCATAAATATGTCTAATGAACCTAATTATCATTTAGCATAATTTTTTGCAGTACTCATGAAAATATATACATTATTGCTTGGCATAATTCTGCAGTACTCGTGAAAATACATGCATTATTGCTTGGCATACTGCACTACTCATGAAAATACTTATTATTGTTTACCATAACTTTGCAGTACTCATGAAAATACATACATTATTGCTTGGAATACTTTTGCACTACTCATGAAAATACACTTATTATTGTTTACCATAATTTTGCAGTACTCATGAAAATACATGCATTATTGTTTGGCATAATTTTGCAGTATATACATTTATTATTGTCTAGTGTAATTTTGTAGTACTCATGAAAATCTACTCATTTATGAGGATTTAGTAGTTAATTTTCCTAGTAACAAGATTTCAAGATATCCAAAAATAATCTTATTTTGAGATAGAAACATAAAGGTCTTGAATCGCTATTCTTAAGAAACCAATGCCAGTACATCATCATCACTGCTCCATGCTGATGCATCTGAATCTTCTTCCTCTTCCTCCTCATCATTTTCACCAACCTCATCCTCTCCTTCCTCCTCATTTTTATCAATCTCCTCTTCTTTCCAGTCAGTTTCAATCACAGTTTTTTGTGGATTGGAGGTAGGGGTTTCCACACTTCCAGAAGGTGAGTTTACATCATAAGGGGAGGGAGTATTAAAGAAAGTGACAACCTCATGGATTGTTTCATCCTGACCGTCAGCCACCTCCTCTGTATCCTCATACTCCAATTCCTGAACCTCCTCATCCTGAAATGTTATCAGCACATTCAACAAGGGCACAACATTTCTTTCAGCAAAGAAATTTCAAAAACCTTAAAAATTACACAATCTAAACCCAGCTGTAAAAAAAAGTTCATTGTTAACATTATTCCATGTAACAAAACAAAACTATTTCAATGAGACAGATACTGGTTCAACCCTAAACAAGTCTTAGTCTTGTCTAAACAAGTCTACATCTTGTCTAAACATGTCTTAGTCTTGTCTAAATCTTGTCTAAACAAGTCTTAGTCTTGTCTACATCTTGTCTAAACAAGTCTTTGTCTTGTCTAAACAAGTCTTTGTCTTGTCAACGTCTTGTCTAAACAAGTCTTAGTCTTGTCTAAACAAGTCTTAGTCTTGTCTATGTCTTGTCTAAACAAGTCTTAGTCTTGTCTATGTCTTGTCTAAACAAATTTTAGTCTTGTCTAAGTCTTGTCTAAACAAGTCAGGTCCAACAGTTACTACAAACAACATAAACCCAGATTTACTCTTGTTTAATTGTCCCAGGAAATCAGGATCTATGCTGTTTGTGTTACTAATTAGTTCCAACTGCATAGATCAAGACCTGTCAGTGCATAATACATCAATAGATTTGAGTCTGTGCAGTTTGCAGTTGAATCAAACTTATGAGCATATTTGGTCCATAAATCATTCCCTTTATCAACATAAAATTAACTTTCATAAATGACCTGCAGTAAATTGGTTCCACTTTTGGCATCATACAAAAATCACTGTCAAGACAAAAGTCTGATTAAGATGATCCAATGCCTTTTATTTGCCTTTTATTAATAAACCTGCCTTTAAACTACATGCTATTTACTTTTGTGGAATTCGTGTAGGAACCTATCCCAAAAATAAATATATAGCAGCAAATTCCTGTTCTTAAAATATACAATTAGTGGCCAATACATGAAATTAAATATCTCCAAGTGATTTATTAGCAGGAAAATGCAAAATTTAGCAGCCATGAACAACAACAAAATTGGTTTATAACTTCTTTTTCCAACCCATTATGCCATGGTCTAGAACTGACATTGTGATGAACAAGTTTTTTGGATCTAATATAATTAGGGTTCAATTGCTGGTGGCCCATTTCTAATTCTTCATAATTTCTTGTCTTCTCTGGTTACATCATTACATCTCCAACAAGGAACCACTTTAAAAGTGATATATTACCCTATCTAATACCTATCTATTAATGGAAATCCATGGTTGACTGCTTCAGTACTCAGTTCAACAACTGATGAATGAAATGTTAACAGATGCAATAAGCTGTGAGTTTCCAGCAACCATATTACAGTTAACCACTCACAAACTCGTAGCTAGTGAAATTTGTTTCACAGAATTAAAGATGAATCTAGTGTTGACTGATCCAGTTCAAACAATTACCACTAAAAATTGTGGGGCTGTTTCAGCTGCTAGATGAATCAAATAAACTTTAGTTATGATCAAATTCTGATTTCATGTCTTAGAGGGAACCAGGGTAACTCAGTTGGTAAAGCATTAGCTTCATAATCCAAGGATCATGGGTTAGATACATGCCCAGTCTCGATGAGTCAGCTGCATCAGTGTATCCTAATGAAAGACACTTTGTACCCATGTCCTTGGTATGGTACAGCCAATAATGTGACAAAAGTACCACTAAAACCAACACACAAAAAACCATGTCTTAGAGAAAAAGAAATACTCTGACAAACTGAAATCTGAATATCAAGACAATTAATTATCTTAATAAACAAATTAATTATGATATGTATCTACTTTCATGCAATTTCTGTCTGCCATGAAAAAGGTACCAACAAAATCTTGTTTCAGTGCTACACCTGTTTCTAATCAATCTAATACATCTAAGTTTTAATGACTGTTACAAGTCAGTCTAATGTATCTTGATCCTGATGAACAGTACAAGTCAATCTAATGTATCTAAGTCTTGATGAATGGTACAAGTCAATCTAATGAATCCAAGTCTTGATAAACTGCACAAGTCAATTTAATGAATCCAAGTCTTGACGAATTGTACAAGTCAATCTAATGTATCTAAGTCTTGACAAATTGTACAAGTCAATCTAATGAATCCAAATCTTAATAAATGGTAAAAATCAATCTAATGAATCCAAGTCTTGACGAATTGTACAAGTCAATCCAATGTATCCAAGTCTTGACGAATTGTACAAGTCAATCTAATGTATCTAAGTCTTGACGAATTGTACAAGTCAATCTAATGTATCTAAGTCTTGACGAATTGTACAAGTCAATCTAATGAATCCATGTCTTGATAAACTGCACAAGTCAATTTAATGAATCCAAGTCTTGACGAATTGTACAAGTCAATCTAATGAATCCAAGTCTTGATAAACTGCACAAGTCAATTTAATGAATCCAAGTCTTGACGAATTGTACAAGTCAATTCAATGTATCTAAGTCTTGACGAATTGTACAAGTCAATCTAATGTATCTATGTCTTGACAAATTGTACAAGTCAATCCAATGTATCTAAGTCTTGATGAATTGTACAAGTCAATCTAATGAATCCAAGTCTTGATGAATTGTACAAGTCAATTTAATGAATCCAAGTCTTGACGAATTGTACAAGTCAATCTAATGTATCTAAGTCTTGACAAATTGTACAAGTCAATCTAATGAATCCAAATCTTAATAAATGGTACAAGTCAATCTAATGAATCCAAATCTTAATAAATGGTAAAAATCAATCTAATGAATCCATGTCTTGACGAATTGTACAAGTCAATCCAATGTATCCAAGTCTTGACGAATTGTACAAGTCAATCTAATGAATCCAAGTCTTGACGAATTGTACAAGTCAATCTAATGTATCTAAGTCTTGACGAATTGTACAAGTCAATCTAATGAATCCAAGTCTTGATAAACTGCACAAGTCAATTTAATGAATCCAAGTCTTGACGAATTGTACAAGTCAATTCAATGTATCTAAGTCTTGACGAATTGTACAAGTCAATCTAATGTATCTATGTCTTGATGAATTGTACAAGTCAATCTAATGTATCTATGTCTTGACAAATTGTACAAGTCAATCCAATGTATCTAAGTCTTGATGAATTGTACAAGTCAATCTAATGAATCCAAGTCTTGATGAATTGTACAAGTCAATCTAATGAATCCAAGTCTTGATGAATTGTACAAGTCAATCTAATGTATCTAAGTTTTGATGAATTGTACAAGTCAATTTAATGAATCCAAGTCTTGATGAATGGTACAAGTCAATCTAACATAATGTTTCTAAATCTTGATAAATGGTACAATTCAATATAATGTAATTAACAAACAAGATAATCTGCAAACAATTCTCCAGGACCTCACCTCAAAAATGTTAACATGAAAGAAACCACTCCATGTCACCACTTTATATCATAATCAGGTATGATCTAACTAAATTTCTCAAAATTATTCTTCAGATTTTAAAAGATCTTGCTTTTAATATTTCTAATACTTTTGGGGATTTATATCAAAGGAAACGATGTAAGAAAAAATAAACAATTATCAAGTTTAAAAAATAGACAATTTTTATTTGTTTTATTAATACAAAAAAAGGAGTTGAGAATTCATTAAATCTAATGTAATCTTCAATATTTCATCACAATTCATACAAGACTCTTCTTTGTAGGAGAATTCATGATTGTATGTTTCCAGCTTAATCATTTATATCTGCTAAATATTTTGAAATTTATCACTTACAATTAAACAGTAAATATGACATTAATAAAATCTCAATTTGTGTCAGAATAGTTAAGAAGTTTATGGAAACTGTGGCCAGAATATTATCTGGCCACAACCAGCTCACAAAGGGTAAGTCCAAGCGGACATAGATGATCAAAATGTGTGTTAGCCCAAACTTTCAAACCTTGGACATGTACAGGAACAACCAGATCTCATCGATTCTGAAAATGTTGACTGCTTCTATAAAATGCTTTGGCTACCTCTAATCACATGTCACCAAGCTATAATTATGTCACCAAGTTATAATCGCATTTCACCTAGCTGTAATTACATGTCACCGAGCTATAGTCACATTTCACATAGCTATAATCACATGTCACCAAGTTATTATCCAATTATAAGCAGCCTTTACTGTCCAAGATGTGCAAGATGTATGAAATACGAAACACAATCAAAACATGAATTTGAGCAATAATTTAAGGTTCAAAAAATGAAATAATGATATGTCAACAGAGCAAGGAATACTTTTTCCTTACAAGCATGATAAAGGTAAAAACTTTAAAAAGAAAATAAATATTTTATCAGCTAAAACAAGAAAAATTACAGGAAAAAATATTAATTTTTTTCCTGCAAAAAGTTGAACTTCTGTTAACTCTCAAGATCAGAATATAAAAAAACTGAATATTTGTTCCAATACTATGTGCAAATGTTTGTAAATGCATTTAGGAATTATGTAACTTTACTGCGGATTGCCTCCCTTTGGTAGCATACAGCCACTGCCTAACACTGTAAATTTGGTGGTAAAATGCCAAATGAAGAACACTGATTTGATAACTGCATCACACTCAGTCTGAGCTGCAATTCTGAGATCTTTGTTATACAATGGCTCAAATATAAAATGTGAAGATTTTGTTAAATACATAGGAGGAGCAAGTCTGAAAATCTTGCAATAATAGATCAAAGGGCCAACAATGTTACAAGTGTGAAAATCTTTACTTGAATTAATGGATCACATGACAGATGAAGTCACAAGGCAGACATCACATTATACCGGTGTCACAATCAGTGCAACTGAGCTGCCAATACATACCCTGGTTTATTTCTCCCCAGTTTATGTGAAGTAGTGTAGGATCCAGTAATCATGCTTGTATATACATGGAAATGATGGTCTTGTGTACTAATACATGGAAATGATGGTCTTGTATACTAATACATGGAAATGATGGTCTAAGGCTGAGATGACTCAGGGGTCACAACAGTAATAATGCTGTGGAGTTTTAAAACATTCTTTGCTGCAACAAAGATTAACACATAGAAACCACGATTCCTATATTACATGTAATTTTTACCCTTAACCCTAACCCTTACACAGAGAAAACCACATTGTTCCTATATTACATGTAATTCTTACCCGTAACCCTAACCCTTACACTGGGAAAACCACACTGTTCCTATATTATATGTAATTCATATCTTTAAACCTTACACAGAGAAAACCACATTGTTCCTATATTACATGTAATTCTTACCCGTAACCCTAACCCTTACACAGAGAAAACCACACTGTTCCTATATTACATGTAATTCTTACCCGTAACCCTAACCCTTACACAGAGAAAACCACATTGTTCCGATATTATATGTAATTCATATCTTTAACCCTTACAAAGAGAAAACCACATTGTTCCTATATTACATGTAATTCTTACCTGTAACCCTAACCCTTACACAGAGAAAACCATATTGTTCCTATATTATATGTAATTCTTACCCTAAACCCTTACACAGAGAAAACCATGAAGTTCCTATATTACATGTAATACTTACCCTTACCCCTAACCCTTGCACTGAGAAAACCACACTGTTCCTATATTATATGTAATTCTTACCCTACACCCTAACCCATACACAGAGAAAACAACATGATAACTATATTACATGTAATTCTTACCCTTAACCCTAACTCTTACACAGAGAAAACCACACTGTTCCTATATTACATGTAATTCTTACCCTTAACCCTAACCCTTACACAGAGAAAACCATGTGGTTTCTATATTACATGTAATTCTTACCCTTAACCCTAACCCTTACACAGAGAAAACCATGTAGTTCCTATATTACATGTAATACTTACCCTTAACCCTAACCCTTACACTGAGAAATCCACATGGTTCCTATATTACATGTAATTCTTACCTCTAAAAGGTCAAAAGCACCTTTATTTCTTGGAGTTCTAGGTGTCACAGCCTCATTTGTAGAGTCAAAGTCACTTCCAGTCTGAAAGTTATCAGTGACAGAAGAAATGGTAACTTAAAAACATTTAAAATATTACACTGGAATTAGTATTCAATTTTTCGTAACTACTCTTTGATCTATTGCAATATTAGTTACGACAATGGGAAATAAGAGAATATGAGAACATATGTACTGCCTATCTTAACTGCCAGAATATGAGAATCTGTACCGCTATTTCAACTGCCAGAATATGAGAATCTGTACCACTATTTCAACTGCCAGAATATGAGAATCTGTACCACTATTTCAACTGCCAGAATATGAGAATCTGTACCACTATTTTAACTGCCAGAATATGAGAATCTGTACCACTATTTTAACTGCCAGAATATGAGAATCTGTACCACTATTTCAACTGCCAGAATATGAGAATCTGTACCGCTATTTCAACTGCCAGAATATAAGAATCTGTACCACTATTTTAACTGCCAGAATATGAGAATCTGTACCGCTATTTCAACTGCCAGAATATGAGAAACTGTACCGCTATTTCAAACGGCCAGAAAAATATAAATCAAGAATTTCTTTATCAAGTAATCATTCTGTGAAGAAACAACACATACCAGGAATGAAAAACGAAACCCAACAGTTGCTTATTTTCAGATAATCTAACCCATGCAAAATGTCACTTTAGTTCCTCTTCCAATTAATGTGGAAATATCAAACCACTTTTCAGATGAATGTTGTCTTGAATCTAGGACACATGAATTATAAAACTTGCAAAATGTCAAACATTTTTCTGTTGTTCTGCGGATAACAACAAAGTGTTGGATTTCTTTTGCATCAAAAGTACAATTCTGTATGTAGTTAACAGTTAACTTAAGGAAGTGTTTCTAATCCCATCTTTTTTTGCTATCCATATTTCTGGTAAACTTTGTTGATCTCCTTCAGGTCATCTTATTGTTGTTGTTGTTGTTATGGGGTTTAATGCCATTTTTCAGCACACGATAGGCTATACATGGCAGCCAGAATTAATGGTGGAGGAAGAACCCGGTAAAACCCCGGAAAGAACCGCCGACCCACAAGAAGCTACTGGCATGCTTTCTCACATACCCACATTGGCTGAATCCAAGACTCGAACCCATGCCGACAGAGGTGAGATGGCAGTGATCCGTAAAGGAGAGTGCTTTAGACCACTCGGCCATTCGGGGTCCCGTCTCAGGTCATCTTAAGTGTCTTCAACAGTTTAACCTAAGTTATTTATATTATCTGCCTCAAAATTTACCAAACCAAGGTAAGTTAGGATATTTAAGAGTAGAAACATATTCTAGCAGCTTGTAACAGTATTCTCACCTACATCTTTTTACTTTAGAATCTGACTTTGGGGTGCTTTATTGTCTTTTCCTACAAAATTTCATGAGTTTTATAACATTTTTCCATAATTATCTGCATTTCTTTATCAGGAAATATTTCTTTTCTTGCAAAGATTAACTTTTTATTCTTCAAGGCACACCATTTTGTGTTAAGTTTGAAGTTGAACTTAACTTATAAGCAAGTATATATGGTACAACTTAGTGTTTTGCTTGGCAGCAGCTTATTTGTCATCAAAATGTCTGACCCTGAGATCATAAAAATTCTGACCTTGAGCTTAAGATTCCACGTCAACCAATCAGAAAGAACTTTACAGTCTGTATCAATTGATCACAAGAATATTACAGTTTTTAAGCTTTCTGATTGGCTCTTTGAGCCTCCTCAGCCTTTTCCATCGCATGATAAAAAACTCAGCATGCAAATAGTGGCCATCTTGACCTGCCCTCATGCCCAATATTGCTAAGTCACAAAAACCTCTGTGATGTCACAACAATTTGAAATCATGTCATCAGTATCCAAACAATTGTTTAATGCTATGGAAACTGAATTATTGCTGCAAATTTATTCTAGCTGAAAGCTAAAATTAAATTAAAAATTAAAAGTGCAGGTATTTCATTGATTGTGAAACTGTATTTTGATGTTTATTTTTCTTAATGAGAATCTATTCCATGCATCTAGCTGAACAATCATTTGCCTAAAACTGACTAATTTGGAAAGTATAACTATGATTGCTTCTAATCTCTTTCACAGAGTGATTTGACTTAATGCAGATAAAGATAGAATTTCCAAAATTGCATGATTGGTTTATCTGAAATGCAAACTCAAGTTCAGAATTTAAATGATCACCTGGCCTGGTTGTGATAGGAAATCTTAAAACTTCTCACAAAATTAGGACAAGGGAAGCAACTCTTGGTGACTGTGAAATACTTAAATGCTCATACCACTCTGGATTAGAAACACACCAAAACTATCATTACAAAAGTGCATAATAACATTTACTTAAAAATTTGTTCTGGTTAGGCATGCCACACAAATCAGATTGGTAAAAACTACATAAAAATTAAAATCAGATGCAAAATGGTACAGAAATGCTTTCAAACTTATGTGTTAAGTGAATAAATCTTCTGTAAATATACAGTATATAAAATATATGACTAAAACTGTATACAGATGCAGTATTCTCAGGGAAGCATGCAGAGTGAGAGAGTAATGGATTACATTTGAACACGATAACTAACAAACTGGTATGCAACAAGGAAATCCTATCAGATCATGCAATGAATGGTGACTTTTAATAGTGATTGGTTAACAGTCAACACACAATAGCTTCACCAACTGCACCTCGTCCATATGGGTTGCATACTGTCCAAATACATCTTGTGATGGCCCAGGACTGTCAAGTTCATAGTTCCCACTTCCTGCAGACTGGTAATGAATCCTGTTTGAGCTATATTCCTCAACAGCCAATACCCTATCCAAATCCTTGTCAGATAAGTTTTCTGTACTTCCTCTTTTACTGCCCTGATTGTTTCCTAGCTTGTGACTAAGCCTCCTAATCAATTGACCTCCCTGAACTTCCTCCTCCTCTAGAGGTGTATGGTCTGAGGGAATGGTCTCAACATCACTAGTTTCCTCAGTGCTAGGTTCATAGTCCAAAATCACACGAGGTGCTAGATGAGGTTCAATAACATCAGCTTCTCTCACTGTGCCTCCCTCAGTCTCCTGTCGAATAAATTCCTCCTCCTCATTTAAATCTGTTCCCTGCTGAATAAATTCCTCCACCCCATTTAAATCAACCTGATTGACAGGAGTGGACTCTGGAGTTTTATTGTCTTCCTTATTCAAAAACTCTCTGTCATCACCTAAATTAGCATTTCTCCACTTTACTGTTTCTGCCTCCTTTACTTCATCATCCTCTCCACCTTCTTCCTCATCATCTATCAAAGTGTAACTTTCCTCAAAGGATCTTTTCACTTTGATCCCTTCAAATGATGCCTTAATTTTACCTCCTTTTGCTGAGATAGATGAGGATATTATCTGTGCACTTTTACTGGCTGAGGTGCCCAATTCTTTTACCTCACTTTCATTTGCAGTATCCACAATCTCTGCACCACCTGTCTCCTCATCCATTATTTCCGCAATGGTTAGAGGGGTAGCATTTTCAGAATGTGGATCAAATGAGTCTAGATTCTCTTCTGTGTCCTACACACAGTACAAGCAATCAAAAGTGTATACTATCTTGAAAAATCAAAATAAGGCCTTAAATCTAAGCAGAATCTACAGAACATTATGATTTATCAATTCTTGAGCCTTCACAAAACAACTTCTAGAACAAAATAGGTTGCCATGTACCAACATTAAGAAATATTTGTTGACAGATGCAAAAAATTTATTTGATAAAAGTCTTCATTTAAAGAGCTGCATCAACATTTCAAACTTCAAACAAGTCCTTCATGTTTTATGTAAAATTTGGTCAAATTCCACTGAGGGGTTTTTTTGGACGAGAAGTTATTATTGTTTGGCTTTTAAAACTTTATTTGGCTATAGCATTCCATGGAACAGGAATTAAGTGTGTTTCCCAAAAATGTACCAAACCAAACATCAATAGCTGGCATAAATAGGTAATGAGTCTTCAACATTGTTTCAGGTTGCTTTTGTTTTTATTTTTAGTATTAGCTGCCATACTGGATGGTAACTATTATGTAATGCTTGTCATACAGCTATGTAACTATTACATAGTGCTTGTTGTACAGCTATGTAACTATTATATAATGCTTGTCATACAGCTATGTAACTATTACAAAGTGCTTGTTGTACAGCTATGTAACTATTATATAATGCTTGTCATACAGCTATGTAACTATTACAAAGTGCTTGTTGTACAGCTATGTAACTACTATGTAATGCTTGTCATACAGCTATGTAACTATTACAAAGTGCTTGTTGTACAGCTATGTAACTATTACAAGTGCTTGTTGTACAGCTATGTAACTATTATATAGTGCTTGTTGTACAGCTATGTAACTATTACAAAGTGCTTGTTGTACAGCTATGTAACTATTATATAGTGCTTGTTGTACAGCTATGTAACTATTACAAAGTGCTTGTTGTACAGCTATGTAACTATTATATAGTGCTTGTTGTACAGCTATGTAACTACTATGTAATGCTTGTCATACAGCTATGTAACTATTTTATAGTGCTTGTTGTACAGCTATGTAACTATTACATAGTGCTTGTTGTACAGCTATGTAACTATTATATAATGCTTGTCATACAGCTATGTAACTATTACAAAGTGCTTGTTGTACAGCTATGTAACTATTACATAGTGCTTGTTGTACAGCTATGTAACTATTATATAGTGCTTGTTGTACAGCTATGTAACTATTACATAGTGCTTGTTGTACAGCTATGTAACTATTATATAATGCTTGTCATACAGCTATGTAACTATTACAAAGTGCTTGTTGTACAGCTATGTAACTATTATATAGTGCTTGTTGTACAGCTATGTAACTACTATGTAATGCTTGTCATACAGCTATGTAACTATTACAAAGTGCTTGTTGTACAGCTATGTAACTATTATATAGTGCTTGTTGTACAGCTATGTAACTATTATATAGTGCTTGTTGTACAGCTATGTAACTATTACATAGTGCTTGTTGTACAGCTATGTAACTATTATATAATGCTTGTCATACAGCTATGTAACTATTACAAAGTGCTTGTTGTACAGCTATGTAACTATTATACAGTGCTTGTTGTACAGCTATGTAACTATTACATAGTGCTTGTTGTACAGCTATGTAACTATTATATAGTGCTTGTTGTACAGCTATGTAACTATTACATAGTGCTTGTTGTACAGCTATGTAACTATTATATAGTGCTTGTTGTACAGCTATGTAACTATTATATAGTGCTTGTTGTACAGCTATGTAACTATTATATAGTGCTTGTTGTACAGCTACGTAACTATTACATAGTGCTTGTTGTACAGCTATGTAACTATTACATAGTGCTTCTTGTACAGCTATGTAACTATTATATAGTGCTTGTTGTACAGCTATGTAACTATTACATAGTGCTTGTTGTACAGCTATGTAACTATTATATAGTGCTTGTTGTACAGCTATGTAACTATTATATAGTGCTTGTTGTACAGCTATGTAACTATTACAAAGTGCTTGTTGTACAGCTATGTAACTATTATATAGTGCTTGTTGTACAGCTATGTAACTATTACATAGTGCTTGTTGTACAGCTATGTAACTTATATAGTGCTTGTTGTACAGCTATGTAACTATTACATAGTGCTTGTTGTACAGCTATGTAACTATTATATAATGCTTGTCATACAGCTATGTAACTATTACAAAGTGCTTGTTGTACAGCTATGTAACTATTACAAAGTGCTTGTTGTACAGCTATGTAACTACTATGTAATGCTTGTCATACAGCTATGTAACTATTACAAAGTGCTTGTTGTACAGCTATGTAACTATTATGTAATGCTTGTCATACAGCTATGTAACTATTACAAGTGCTTGTTGTACAGCTATGTAACTATTTTGTAATGCTTGTCATACAGCTATGTAACTATTATATAGTGCTTGTTGTACAGCTATGTAACTATTTTATAGTGCTTTTTGTACAGATATTTAACTGATGAAATGCTTGTTGTACATCTGTAACAGATGAAGTGCTTGTTGTACAGCTATGTAACTGTCATGCAGTGTTTGTGTTACATATAAACACACATTGCTCAGTTAAGTAAATGTGATGTAGTGATTTCTATACATCTATGTATGTAGTGTAGCTTAGAGCAGTGCATATTGTACATCTATGTAGCTGATGAAGTGATTGTTATACATCTATTTAACTGTCATGTTGGGAATTTCTGTACATCTATATAGCTAATGAAGTGATTGTTGTACATCTATTTAACTGTCATGTTGGGAATATTTGTACATCTATGCAGCTGATGAAGTGATTGTTATACATCTATTTATCTGTCATGTTAGGAATTTTTGTACATCTATGCAGCTGATGAAGTGATTGTTGTACATCTATTTAACTGTCATGTTGGGAATTTTTGTACATCTATGTAACTGTAATACAGTACCTTTTGTATATACATGTAATTGATATGTTGTGAATTTCTGTACATCTATGTAAATGTGATATAATACTTTTGTACATTTATGTAAATGTGATATACTTTTTGTACATCTATGTAAATAAGATATCCATAATACTTTTGTACATCTATGTAACTGTGATATAGTACTTCTGTACATCTATGTAACCGTGATACAAAACTTTTTGTACATGTATGTAAATGTGATACAGTACTTTTTGTACATCTATGTAAATGTGATATAATATTTTTGTACATGTATGTAAATGTGATATAGTACTTTTGTACATCTATGTAACTGTGATAAAAAAAATTTGTACATCTATGTAAATGTGATATAATACTTTTGTACATCTATGTTTCTTATATTGTACCTGTTGTACATCTATGTAACTGTGATGCAGCACTTGTTATAGATCTATGGAACTGTAATGTAATGATTGTTTGTATATCTATGTAACTGAAATTTAGTTTGAAAATGATGAACAAAAGTCAAAAAACGTTTAAAGTGCAATCTTCAAACTTTCAATAAAGATAAAATTGTATTAAAATATGACTTTGAACTTGCTACAGATTGTGTTCAAAATATTTTATCTTTTTAGAAAAGAAAAGGGCCAGGAGTAAATGACAAACTATTAGTTTTGGCACTGAAATAGTAGATTAAGGGATGAACTGTTTTTTTTTTTATGTCATCTGGTTGACTATAACAATTAAATACATATACATGCATCTAGGACATATGAAGAAAAAATCTACAAAGAATAAAGAACAAAGATGGCTATATGATGACATGGCAAGATATCTTTTTATTATGCTACTGATTGAATATAATTTTTTTTTGTTCTTTTCTCAAAAGTGCAGATACGAAAGATACAGCCCAGTATTCATGTAAATCCTCAACTTAATAGCTATAGTCTAACTTGAATCTTCAGATTCACAATATTTGTTTTTTTTTTCTTCACAGAATCATCTCCACACCCTGTCAAAATGTCCATTTGGAAATGAGATAATTTGTTGAATATTTCATGTACCCTGTCAAAATGTCCATTTGGAGATGAGATAATTTGTTGAATATTTCATGTACCCTGTCAAAATATCCATTTGGAGATGAGATAATTTGTTGAATATTTCATGTGCCCTACTAAAATGTCCATAATTTGTCAAATATTTCATGTACCCTGTCAAAATGTCCATTTGGAGATGAGATAATTTGTTGAATATTTCATGTACCCTGTCAAAATGTCCATTTGGAGATGAGATAATTTGTTGAATATTTAATGTGCCCAACTAAAATGTCCATAATCTGTCAAATGTTTCATGTACCCTGTCAAAATGTCCATTTGGAGATGACATAATTTGTCTAAAATTTAATGTACTGGAAGTTTCTATTGCAAAGTATATGTATAAGTGATAGGCATCACATAAGTATGCTTGTTTAATCTGAAACAATATATTATTGGTGTATTAGCTGGATAATGTTTGCTGTTTAGTTGGTTAGTTTCCAATGGCACTTTCAACATATGATTGGCAGTATCATACCAAGGAAATATAAGCAAATTGCCTGTCCCAAAGACACTCCAAGGTAGTCAATCTGGGATGGCCTGTCCCAAAGACACTCCAAGGTAGTCAATCTGGGATGGCCTGTCCCAAAGACACTCCAAGGTAGTCAATCTGGGATGGCCTGTCCAAAAGACACTTCATGGTGGTCAGTCTAGGATGGCCTGTCCAAAAGACACTCCAAGGTAGTCAATCTTGGATGGCCTGTCCCAAAGACACTCCAAGGTAGTCAATCTGGGATGGCCTGGGTGAGCAAAAAGACACTCCAAGGTAGTCAATCTGGGATGGCCTGTCCCAAAGACACTCCAGGGTAGTTAATCTGGGATGGACTGTCCTGAAGACACTCCAAGGCAGTCAGTCTGGGATGGCATAGTTGAGCAATGACACTCCAAGGCAGTCAATATGGGATGGCCTGGGTGAGCAAAGACATTCCGAAGTAGCCAATCTTGGATGGCCTGGGTACACAAAGACACTCCAATGCAGTCAGTCTGGGATGGCCTGGGTGAGCAAAGACACTCCAAGGCAGTCAGTCTGGGATGGCGTGGTTGAGCAAAGAAACTCCAAGGCTTCCAAAATGGGATGGTCTGCGTGAGCAATGACACTCCAAGGCAGTCAATATGGGATGGCCTGGGTGAGCAAAGATATTCCAAGGTAGCCAATCTGGGATGGCCTGGGTGAGCAAAGACACTCAAAGACAGTCAGTCTGGGATGGCCTGGGTGAGTAAAGACACTCCAAGACAGTCAGTCTGGGATGGCCTGGATGAGCAAAGATATTCCATGGTAGCCAATCTGGAATGGCCTGGGTGAGCAAAGACACTCCAAGGCAGTGAATCTGGGATGGCCTGGGTGAGCAAAGACACTCCAAAACAGTCAGTTTGGGATGGCCTGGGTGAGCAATGATACTCCACGGCAGGCAGTCTGGGCTGGCCTGGGTGAGCAAAGACACTCCAAGGTAGTCAATCTGGGATGGCCTGGGTGAGCAAGGAACACATGACACCTATATTAAAAGTCCAATACTCTATAGGTTTAGCTACCACAGCCCCCCTCAGTGGATGGAGGAAAAGATAATTTAAACTAACAAAAGCACTTAAAAATATGAAACTGAAAAATTATGAATAGAGAAAAATACATCTACACCACTAGTCTACTATGTGTACCAAATCTGGAGTTTTGCATCAGAACAAAAAAATGGATAGACAGACAAATGAATTAATATATGAATGATGCTAAAACGAGAAAACTGCAAGTAGCACAAGGCACTTTTAGACCATTGTAGTATCTGCACACTCTCCCATTTGTATTGTAACCACCTTACCGATTTTAAAAATTATAAGATTCAAGGATATTTAAAAAAATGCACAAAACTTAGTCATTTCATTCACTGATTTATAACTTCTAATCTGTCACCAAGGGGTCCCTAACACTGTCACTTTATTGGCGTTTCAACACAAAAAAAAGCTCCAATGTGAGCAAACAAACAGACAGCTTGCTGTCCATTTCTCATTTCTAGCCTTTTTCAGTGAAAACTGTGTCATCTGTGTCCAATATTTGCAATATCTAGTTTTAATATTTCTAAAACAAACTGAACAAATAAATAGGAGTAATTCTTGTATGTGTGTGTTCAAATATATGTAAAGCCAACATTTACGGAATTATTGAGATTTTCAATGATGGTGAACTAAAACACACTGACTGCTTGAAAATGTAGACTGGCCCAGGCAAATATGGTGACTGTGTTGCAAAAGAAACTCCCTTTTGAGTCAAAATTTCACCAAGCCGACAGTGTTTGGGGACCCTCTGGTGACAATCGGGTTAGAATGTATAAATCAACGAATGAAATGACTACATGTTTGCAATTTGCTTATTTTTATATCCTTGATGTCTTCTGTTTTTAAGGAAGGTACAAGCAGGATTGTGTGAGAATACAACAGCCTAATGAATGTACCTAGTTTCAAATAGATATTTTAAATGGTTTTTGACAATATGCACCTAAAATAAAAAGTGTGACAAATGTTGGATGGGTGGACAAACAAATGGAAAAAAGTGTTCAAAATATTAGTTGATTGGGTTTTAATGGTATTTTCAATGAGAAAATGGGATCCTTCCCAAAGACACAATGAGGCAGTTGAACCTGAGACCCACTGATTAGGAGTCCAATGCTCTACCAACTAAGTTAAAACAACTCCCCAAAAAATACTGAAAGTGAAAAGTTCTGAATAGAAAAAAGCCTACATAGACCTCTATCCTAATACGTGTACCCAGTTACACAGAGACATCTGAATTACAAAGATATGCCCTTGAAAGAAATTAATAACAGATGAATAGACAAAATGATGGATGCATGTAACCCATTTCTACATTCCCTGACAAATTCTTTGTACATGGGATTTTTTTTTAAAATGGAGCACTCAAGATCAGGAGTTTTGTGAATGCAGACCAAGAACTCTAACCATTCTTTTCAGATACTAGAAAGTCATTTGTTATAAACACTGTTCAACCGGCAATTTTGATCATGTATTCAAAAAGTGGATTGAGTTTTAATCAGGTATTCAAGAAGTGGATTGATTTAATCAGGTTTTCAAGAAGTGGATTGATTTAATCAGGCATTCAGAAAGTGGATTGATTTAATCAGGTATTCAAAAAGTGGATTGATTTAATCAGGTATTCAAGAAGTGGATTGATTTAATCAGGTATTCAAAAAGTGGATTGATTTAATCAGGTATTCAAAAAGTGGATTGATTTAATCAGGTATTCAAGAAGTGGATTGATTTAATCAGGTATTCAAAAAGTGGATTGATTTAATCAGGTATTCAAAAAGTGGATTGATTTAATCAGGCATTCAGAAAGTGGATTGATTTAATCAGGTATTCAAAAAGTGGATTGATTTAATCAGGTATTCAAGAAGTGGATTGATTTAATCAGGTATTCAAAAAGTGGATTGATTTAATCAGGTATTCAAAAAGTGGATTGATTTAATCAGGTATTCAAAAAGTGGATTGATTTAATCAGGTATTTAAAAAGTGGATTGATTTAATCAGATATTCAAGAAGCAGATTGATTTATTCAGGTATTCAAGAAGTGGATTGATTATCTATAAGCTTTACAACTGATTAAAAAGAAAACAAATGAATGTAAAACTAAAAATTTCACCACAAAGCCAAAAAATCAGCAACTAGCAAACTTTCAATTCAATCCAATTCTTACGATGCAACAAAAACTTCAAAGCTGCAGATATTGCGAATGAATTCTTTAGATGCATACACCATATATATTCCCTTATAAGTTGAGTCCACCTGCAAAGAACATACACCCTGACCAGTCATCGCATAATGTGCCAAGAGATCAGAATCTCTGTTATTTGTTCAGACACTCACATGGACCCAGATCTGCAGCCACATTATGGACTGGTACATCTCAGTCTGTATAGTTTGCAATTGGACTAGACTTATAAGCGAGGATAAAAATTCATGAAATAAAGTTGGAAAAATCGAAATCTTAAAGCAATTTCATGCTTATTAATAATCTGGTATTACTATATTTAGTTGAATATATAGAATCTTTTTCAGGAGAGAAATTTATGTTTACTGGGCAAGATGAGGTAAACATACATCAGAAGTTTTTGTTACAAAATCTCTCAGCACAAGAAACAAACAACAAAAACTAAATCAATCAATCAAACAAAGAGATCAAAACCTAAATAATGTTTTCATATCAATTTAAACATAAAATGTATGCCAATCCCCAAAAACATCTTATATATATAAAACATCTTGTATATATAAAACAGCTAGCAGCTGAAGCTAGCTAAATACAATTTTGTAGAAACCTGATTTATCATGTCACAACATGCCAGTCCCATCTACCATAAAATCAGAAATATTTGTGGAAAATTTAATTTTGTTTATTTTCGGAAATAATGATTCTTTTATCAATTAAATCCACAACAAAAATAGTATTTCTATATTGGGTATTATTGTGAATGTGTGACACCCCCCCCAAAAAAAAAAACAACAATGTTTATTCATAAGAAATTATTAATTTACTCATAAACAAGGAGATTTTATCCCCATGATTTGTTCTGATTTTGCAGTATATTTAAGCCATGATTCCAAAATTTTACAAGGCTGGCTGTGGAGTTGTGATGGCAAAATTAAATTGCAATAACTCATCAAAAGTTTCCTGTGCCACTCTTTAACATAAAAAAAATTGCTATCTTCAAGGGATACTATGACAACTTTCTTTGTATAATATCCTCACACCTATAGGAGAACTTTATCACTTCTATCCCATATCTGGTACATGAAAGATAAAGGAAATTGTGGGACAGAGATGGTGTACTTACCCTATCAGCTGATTTGTCTGGATTAACTGCATCCTCAACGTCACTGTCCCATTCAGACTGCAAAACAGATTTGACCCAATTAGAACATTTTAATGACGTAGGTTATTTCATGACAGTTATTTTCAACAAAAAAATTTCAAAAGTAATTCACACATAGTTTAATACCTACTTTTGCCAAATTTAGGCCATATTTGTTCAAAATGGGGCACCATCTCTCAGACATGGTACAAAGTAAGCAATTTATGAAAATTATCTTTGTTCAGAAAAATGAAGTTTAAGAATTTGAGCAATCTGTAATTTTATTTCCATTTCAACTTTTAATATCTTAGTTTTCAGCATTTTTCCCTTTGATGCCCTACTATAAATGCTATATTGTAGTTAATTAAAAAGTTAATTAAGATCCAAAATATCCGAATGAGTTTAGGGGTTAGAGTTACTTAATATCATATATTTTAAACAGGATGGAGGGTGTATCAGCAAGTCTACGAGGGTCTATGTCAAGGTACATTTAAAATCTCTAAGCAACACATACGTAACTACCATGCCAACAGGAAACTCTTACATGAATGCAAGGTAACAAGGTAGTGCTGCATACGGTTTAAAATTCCATCAAAGTTATGAAAGGTCCTTCATATGACAAAACTGGGACAAGCCATCACGAAATAACCTGGGATATTTATTACGAACATGTAAAACAAGACTACGGAGCAAGATCATGCCGATTTAGTGATTAACAGCTACCAAGTAGCAGCTTTTGCTATGATCTGCAGGTACTGGCATATGGACATGAAATAACAGAGAAAAAAACAGGCCATTTCAAGCACACTTGTAATTTAAAAGAAAGCCACTGGCATATCATATTTGTTTACCCACACATACTGCTTGGATTGCTTATCTCAGTGGTCTGTGTACATAAACAAACAGGGTTGTACTTATGACTGCCGGTGTCCTAAATTCATCTACTTTTCCAAAGTGGCCATTGGCTTTGTTTCTTATCAGCCCCAACCCCTTGTAAAGCAAACATTTACCTCATCTCTCTTTGACACTGTCTGCCTGCTGTCTGGTGCCTCCGAGTCCCATTCACTGGGTTCATCCTACAATGGAAAAAATGAGAACTCCAAAATGTGAGAAGGAAGAAGTCTTGTTCCCTGTGATATGTCTATGTCTGTTTTGGTTGTTTTTGGGGGGTGTTTTTTGTTTAATTGACACTTTTAATAAATTACTGGCTATATCATGCCAAGGAAATTAAATCTAAGTGCTTTTCCTATGGAAACGCTAAGGCAACTAACCAAAACTGGCCTGGATGGGTATCAAACCCACAATCTTGGATTATAAGTCAAGTGCTCAACCAATTGAGCAACCATGGTGGCCAACAAACTCCTTACCACAAAACTATAAAACATTCATGATTGAAAAATTAGATATCTGCAAAATGTTGACAAAGCATCAGAACAAGACTCTAATGTATCAATATAAATTCCATGTGCAACTTGTATCCTGAATCTCAATTACTCATGTAGGTAACAAAACATTTTGATACTGTCAAGAATATTTGCATATACCTAATTGATGAATAATATAAACAGAAATCAATTTTTTATTGAAAATTCAAGAATGTTTGTAAACAAAAAGCTGTAAATGAATGCAAGACATTTAAATTAATTGTATATAATCAGGGATTGAAAATTCACTAAAACTCCACTCGTCCAGTCAGGAAAGTAATAAAATTCCACTCACCCATTTAGGCAAGTACTAAAATTCCACTTGCCCAGTAAGGCAAGTACTTAAAATCCATTCGTCCATTAAAGCAAGTACTAAAAATCCACCTGCCCACTTATTCAACCAGCTATTATAGAAATATGAACGTAGATAATGTTAACAAAATAAATTGTACTGAGTGAAAGGCTTTTGGTCTGTAAGTAACAACAAATTGAAACCAGTCTGCTCTCCTTCTGTTAAGTGTTTATTAGCACTGAAGAGTGAGCACAAAGCTCTTCTGAGCCCGCTCAAAACAAGAAAAATAAAAAAAATTGATAGAAAGTATGGGCTTTCAATTAACAAAAATAGTCATATTATCAATATAACATCCATTTCCTTAAAGAGAGACTGGATAACCCTGAATCAGCACTCTGCCTGTTGAAATGAGTAACTGGAAAATTAATTTGACTGCCAGAAAGTTTCACTTACCATTACAGACTGGGCAAGTGAGTTTTCAACTCCTGCTATTATAAACTGTGATGCAATATAAAAAAGTGACTTGAGACTCCATGATACATGTATACATTAATCAAGACCTATGATCTGTTAAAGACAGAAAAGATTACAGAATGCTCAGAATGTAGTGAACTGTGAGAAAAAAAATGAACTTAATTTTTGCACAATTTTTGAGGTGAGGAATACACTGATCTTCCAGGTTTATATGTCAGTAAACAAAACCTCTCAAACCAGACACTGAATGTTTGGTGAGGAATATACAGATCTTCTGGGACTATATGTCAACAAGCAAAACCTCTCAAACCGGACTGTCAATCTTTGGTGAGGAATATACAGCTCTTCTGGGACTATATGTCAACAAACAAAACCTCTCAAACTGGGCTGTCAATCTTTGGTGAGGAATATACAGATCTTCTGGGACTATATGTCAACAAACAAAACCACTCAAACCAGTCTGTCAGTTTTTTTAGGCAGACACTATTAATCTCTTTTCTTTATCAACAGAATCTTGAATCTTACATATTGTGAATTCATTTATTTTCATGGGTGTATCAATTTTAGTGGTTTTGCAAAACATCAGTACCAAAATCTGTGGATAAGGAAATGGGTCCTATTGTTTCGACAGGGGAACCATTGTTGCTGGTGGCAACAACACAATCTGCAAAAACATTTATCACACCCACAAATCAAAGCTATGAATTCACAGTTACGCATCTAACTGAAAAAAGACAAAAACAAAAGCAATATTCTTAAGAATGACTTAAATAACAGCTAAAAAGACACTAGTACTTCTGGAACTTTATCTGATTATGGAGAACACAATTCCAGGTTCTGAAAAGCCGATAAATTGACATGACAACATCTAATGCTGACAATTTTTTGAGAAATTAAATGTTATAAAATCAAAGAACACTAAAAAGAAGAGATACAAATCTAACAAAAGACAGAAGCTGTTGTAAATATCCACACTTCTGCACTGATAAAGTTTCAGCCCCCTTCCACCCTTTTTCCAGTATCCAAATCGGCAGATACTTTCTCATCCACATAAAATATTATATTAAATATGACCACCATCTGCCAATCGTAGTAGACAAAATTCATCTTCAAGGTAACATATTAAACATGATCACCATTGGCCAATCAGAGTAGATAAAATTCATGTTAAAAGTAAAATATTATATTAAGTATGACCACCATCGGCCAATCGGAGTATATACTATTCATGTTAAAGGTAAAATATCATATTAAATATGACCAACTTCGGCCAAACGGAGTAGATAAAATTCATATCAAGTTAAATTATTATATTAAAGTTGACCACCATCCACCAATCGGAGTAGATTAAATTCATGTCAAAGGTAAAATATCATATTAAGTATGACCACCATCGGTTAATCAGAATAGATAAAATTCATGTTACAGGTAAAATATCATATTAAATATGACCACCATCGGCCAATTGGAGTAGACAAAGTTTATGCTATAGGTAATATATCATACTAAATATGTTCAGCCATCAATTGGAGTAGACAAAGTTAATGAGTTTAATAACATTTATGTACAAGTTACCTCTGCTGCCAAACCAAACTTCCGAAACTGCATCTAGAATCAAAATACTTTTGTTGTCATTTGCTTCTAATCTGTCTTGAAAATTACAAATGATGGTGTAAACTTGTAATTAGTTGCATGAACACATAGACATGTGAACAGACAACATGACTGATCAAAGGATATCCACAGAAGTGTGAAAATTACAAGCATCACTTTCAGGTGGACTTCTTAACATGCAAAATGAGGGCTGTGGCAACAAAGGCAAACAATATATAATATACTTTATATTCAATCTTCTGCTAAAGTAAAACAAAACAAGAAGTGTTCACACTGAACTTTCTAATGGTGGAAATTAAAGCAAGAAGAAGGCAGTGAGCTGGAATTAAATTATGCAGCAAAATACAAACTTATACTAAGTCCAATTTTTGGGAAGACGACAAACAATCAGCAATTCTCAATCTCATTTTCAGTCAATATGTATACTTTCAGGAGTACACTCAAAGTGTATATTTTTCAGGAGTTCACTCAATGTGTATACTTCTTACGGAACACTCATTCCATGTGTATACTTCCTGGAGTTTATTCAATGTGTATACTTTCAGGGGTTCACTCAATCAATAGGTATACTTTCAGGAGTTAACTCAATGTATATACTTTCATGAATTCAATCAGTCAATGTATATAATTTCAGGAGTTCACTCAATGTGTATACTTTTCAGGAGTCCACTCATTCAATATGTATACTTTCAGGTGTTCACTCAATGTGTATACTTTTTATGAGTTCACTCAATGTGTATACTTTCAGGAATTCACTCAATTTGTAAACTTTCAGGAGTTCAATCAGTCAACATGTATACTTTCAGGAGTTCACTCAATCAATGTGTATACTTTCAAGAGTTCACTCAATGTGTAAACTTTCAGGAGTTCAGCTATACATTGATTAAAACCTACTGTATCTACTACCAAGTTGAGCCCAACTGCATACTGCACAGACCCAGATCTGCAATCACATAATATGCCATCAAATCTGGATCTATGAAGTTTATGTAATGCCAAATCAGGGTCTATGTTGTTTGCTGTTGGTGTCAACTTACAAGTGACTATATATAGTATATGAAAGCCCTGAGTAACATTGCTAGTATACTGTAATATAATATGCCATGAACAAAATAATACCATCTTTATCCTGTTTTTGGACAACCCAAGCTTTAGAAAATCCATAATTTTTTCTCCAAAATATTATTTCATACATCATAAATTTTCAATTGTGGTCAGCTTTCTTTTTACTTTAGTTAGTGACCTTGACCTCTTACCTTTTGACCCCAAGTCTCATAATCGTCCTGACCCTAAATGTATGTCATCAACAAACTGTGGTGGCTGTAACTGATGAAGAACATCGTGAAAGTTTTCTTCTTTAAGTCAGTTTTTGGTCCAGATTGGAAATATTATGGAGCAGAAATCATTTGTATTCACTGACTGACAATGACCTTTACATCTGATGTTTATATTACAGATTAATTTACTTCTTCTTACACTAAATACAAGTCTTCCAAGATGTTTGGTCCAGATATGTGAAGATGAATTAATGTTATGGTGTGGAAACCATTTTTATTCTTTCAGTCAGTTACTTGACCTTTGACCCAAAATCAACATGGTTCTTCACTTACCCAAATTCAATCTATCCACAAAGTTTGGTAACTGTAGATGATGAAGAACTCAAATTATTGTGAATGTTTTTCTTCTTTCATTCACAGTGACATTGACTTTGATCTTATGACATCACAACCAACTAGGTTCTTCCATACTCAAGTGCAAGCTATACAGTTTTGAAACTGTAGATGGTGAAGAACTTGAGTTATTGTGAAGAAACCATTTTTCAACTTATAGTCATAGTGACCCCAAAACGGATAAGGTTCTTACTGACCCAAATGCAAGCCACCGACAAAGCCTGGTAACTGTAGATGGTGGAAAACTCACATTACTGATCAAAAATAAAATTGGTAACATCTTAACACAATATGCTCTGGCTAAAGGCAGGCAAATACAAAGTCCGTTATACCCTGAATTATTTTCCACGGGAGAAGATATATGATCCTACTCAATCATGATCTCTCTTTATTCAAATAAAATGATGATATCTTAATTCTGGATCTGAGACTTAGTTTAAAACTGATCCAAGACTGAATGTGAGATTGAGACGAGACACTGATGTGCAGATGCAGCTTTAACCTTTCTGGGATTAACAGGAGAATTGTTCTTTAAAGCTGTCAGGTTGATCTCTGCTTCCACTGTAATCTTAGAATTCTGTAAGGCACAAAGTATTATTAATATGTTTAAAAATAACAAAAGCTAAACAACTTTGGGGGAAAAACTGCTAACTCAATAGTTTCTGAGAAATCAATTTGAATTATAAAACATGAATTCTCGCTATGTACATTTACAAGAGTTGAATTTTAATTTGGCTTTGTTGGTTTAATGTCATTTTTCAGTACATGATTGGAGAGTAGATTTGGTTGAGGAAGAAAGCCAAGAAAACACCTGGCAGAACCAAAGAACTATGGAAAGCTGCAGGTAAGCTTTCTCCAATACCAATGCTGGCAAAGCTGAGACTCAAACCCACATGGACAGAGGTACAATGTTTAAGTGATCTGTAAAGGCCAGTGCCTTCGAGCATTTGGCCACCCAAGACCTCAGACCATTTGGCCACAAAGGACCACTTGGCAACCCAAGGCCTTAGAACACTTAGCCACCCAGAGCCCTCAATAGTCTGTATTGTCATGCCATGAGTATCTCAACCCTTTTAATGCTAAAATATGTCACTATCCTAATTCCCCTGGGCCCCTGTTAAACCAACAGCTATTATATTTCACTGATAGTATCTCCAAAATCTTGGGATGCTTATAAGGACCCTCACTGCCAACTGGTCTGAAATATTTCTTCATTCTATTCTCTCTCATAGAACAAAACTCTTTTACATTTAGTACAGTCATGAAAACAAACCTGCAAACATTTATAAGAATTATTCTATCATGAAATATTACATGTCTCATCAAAATATGATTGAAAACAAAACCACACTGACCACTCTGAGCTATATTCCATACAACACAACCATTGCAGCAACAGGAGTCTCTCAAACTTGTCAAAGGGAATGATAATCCATGGTCCCAAAAGAATTTCCAGGAATTCAATATAAGACCATGTCTTCTTTTTAAAAGCTGAGTACCGAAACATTTCTGATATTCTGACTAACAAAATTTTCAAATTAGCTACAGTGGCAGCCATACTGGATGTAAGATCAGCACCATTTTCATTTAGGTCAAAAAATACACACCATTAGAAAATTTTTGGTGAATGCCCATCTTGATATGACCATCCAGAATGCTCAATGTTATCAGACATGTTGGAGGTCAGATCATCACAAACTTTTCAAGATGAATGCTATTATGGCTATACTGGAAAACAGATTGGCACCATTTTCAGTTAGTTCTAACTTAACATCATAAGCAGTCTTCTGATGAAAACCCCATATCAATATGACTTTCCATTCTGGAGAAGAAGCAGTAAAAAGATTTTCAAAATGGGCATTGTGGTGGCCATATTGGATGTCTGAGCAATAACACTGTCATTCAAATCCGAAGCTTTTAATTCTGTTTCATAATGATGGCCATATTCATTGGTGGAACAGCATCATGTTTTACTGATTTGTATGGTATATGCCTCAATACTTTCTGTTACGTTTGGACAGTTTATGAGAAAATTTATAAACAACTTCTATTTGAGTAATGACAGCCATATTTGATGTGGAATGGCTTAAATTGTACAAATTCTTGAAAAACCTTCACACCATGCTATATTTGAGGATGAGCAGCGTTTGCTAAAAAAATGAAATGCTCAATGCCATAATGTTTTCTATCAAATTTACTGAAATTCTGTTCAGCAGCTTTTGCGAACAAATTGTTACACGGCTTTTTGAATATTTTTTATCAATAACAGCCAAACTTGATTTCTGATCCGTATCATTTGTAAACAAAATTTGAAAGGCCTTAATGCCAGTATGCTTTCTGTCAAATTTGGTCAAAATTCTGCAGAGCAGTTTTTCATGTGAAGACCGGCATCATCCGTACAAAACTGAATGACATTCATGCTGAGATGCTGTCTGGCGAGTCTGATTGAAATCTGTTCAACGAACTTGAAAAGAAATTGAAAACAGCAATTGTTGATGGCTGAATACAATGCATGCTGGACCATACCATAAGTTCATCTGACCTAAAGCCAACAGACATAAAAGATGGAACAAGTAGCTACAGCTGACCTTTGGTTGTTTGTTATCCTCCTTGTCTTCCTCAGAATCCAAATATGGAGTGAGCAGCTTGTGTAGGAAATGAATATTCATGAGTCCTCTTACATTATTTAATAAATGACTGCTATTTTAACTTTGTGAAATTTCAGATTATTATATTTTTAAGAACAGTTTTTAATTTTAAATTCTTCATTTTGTAGGTTTTAGGTATATAATTTATGTACCTAGTTATTCATGATAATTATGATGCATAGCTTGCTGTGTGCAAACATTCTGCAGGAGCATTTGAAAAAGTCTATGCACCCTCAGGTTCAAAGTCCTTCCTCATTTTCCATCAGACAAACCATATATTTACCACATCAGTCATGCTATTCATTTGTAAATAGATGATTGGTTCCTTTCTAAAACTGATACTTTTGTAAATATATGACTGGTTCCTTGCTATAACTGATACTCTTGTAAACAGATCATTGGTTCCTTGCTATAATGGATACTTTTGTAAATAAATAGATGATTGGTTCCTTGCTGTAACTGACACTTTTGTAAATAAAAAGATGATTGGTTCCTTGCTATAACTGACACTTTTGTAAATAGATGATTGGTACCTTGCTATAACTGACACTTTTTTAAATAAATGATTGGTTCCTTGCAACAACTGACACTTTTGTAAATAGATGATCGGTTCCTTGCTATAACTGACATTTTGTAAATAGATGATCGGTTCCTTGCTATAACTGACACTTTGTAAATAGATGATTGGTGCCTTGCTATAACTGACACTTTTGTAAATAAATAGATGATCGGTTCCTTGCTATAACTGACACTTTGTAAATAAATGATTGGTTCTTTGCTATAACTAATACTTTTGTAAATAGATGACTGGTTCCTTGCTATAATTGATGCTTTTGGGTCAGTTAACCTATTGGCTGTCAGTCATGTAAAAGAAATTCAGATCAACTGCCAACCAGTTCAGTTTCAATGTAGATGTGAACCATGATGTAACAACATCTGGATTGGAAGTGTTTGGCAGTGAAACAAAAGTAAATGGGACTTCAGTTTAATTTTAACAACATACATTGACATTTAAAATTTCAAATCGATGTGATATCAACAAGAAATAAAATGAACAAGTCTTTTCTGTCTAATATCCATGAAAATGTCACCATAAACAAAACAGTCCCATGATGCGCACTGGAATCTTTCTTTCAAAAGAATAAAACAAAAAAAGAAATTTGAAAGGAATAGTTACCATAGTTACCACATCTATTAGGCAAAGTATTTCTCAATTTTTCTCCAAGGTCAATTACTAAAATATGCAACTTTGTAAAATCCATTGTGTGTGTGTGTCTGTGTATGTGTGTGAAATTTACATTTTTAAAGTAGCTTTAACAATTTTTCAGTCATATCACAACAAGGTCTCCAGTGTGGCAGTTTATAGTGATGTCTAGCGCTGGGACATCATGCCACAGACATGTAGCATCATGTCCCACATTATCCCGACACCAAGCCAACCAATCCTAACAATAACTTCTTAATGGTGAGCACCAAGTGAGGCAACTGGAAGTACCATTTTTATAACTCTGAGGCAGATGCTTTAACCACTATTCTACTCAAACGGTTGATTGACGTGCCTTCCCTAAAGGAATGTGCAGGGAGCCAAATGCTCTACCTTTCTAAACTAGAATACAAGGCTACATTAGAACTTACTAAGGGCACTGGAACGAAGAGGAGGGGATAAAAAGGCCCATTTTTATGTCAAATACAACTATTTAATAAGGGTGGCCAATTCTGATTACAGTATAGTATGATTATCATCATTATCATATGACCATCCATATCTGACTCTGCTTAAATACCCCCACCTCTCCAGCTCAAAACTCATCTCCTGAAAACACCTTCAAATTGATTGTCAAATTCATAAATTTGGGTACAAAAATGAATTTTCATCCAACCATTCAGGCATTACTCTTCCATTAACAATACAACCACAAAGCTCTTTTTTAAAAAACAGGACAAAAGAAATAAAATAATACACTTTGGTAATTATGTTTCAATCAGAAAGAGGCCCGTGACTATTCCTCCTAAAAATTCCAAAATAACATTTCTAAAACCATTTCAAATTATCAATCTGCCGCAGCAATAATAGACTGTAAGATGCACATCTGTTTAACCTTACCTCAGAGTCTTGTGGATGCTTTTGGTGGCTCTGTGGTTGATGATCATCCTGCAAAATATAAAAGACTTTTCTATCATAATGATATTTATTTATATGTATCATAAAAATCACGTACTAAATATCTGTGAAATAGCATCTAGTAGTATCACACAACAATGTCATTAAAAATGTGTAGTCTATGCAGTCATGTTACAAACAGAATCCAAAACTTGTGATAAAAAAATAAGAATTAATATGACACCCTTGCCCCAATCAGCTTCAGGCATACTAAATAAATACGATATTTCGCTTGCTGAAATCAGTGTTTGCCACACTAAATAAAAACAGTATACCACTTGCTGAAATCAGCATCTGCCATACTAAATAAATACTGTGTACCACTTGTTGAAATCAGCATCTGCCATACTAAATAAACACAGTATACAACTTGCTGAAATCAGCTACTGCCATGCTAAATAAATACTGTATACCACTTGCTGAAAGCATCTACCATACTAAATCAGCACAGTATACCAGTTGCCAAAATCAGTTTCTGCCATACTAAAAAAACTATACCACTTGCTGATATCAGCTTTGCCATACTAAATAAACACACTATACCACTTACTGATATCAGCTTTTGCGATACTAAATAAACACAGTACACCATGTGTTGATATCAGTTCTAGCTTACCAAATAAACACAGTATACCACTTGCCAAAATCAGCTTCTGCCATACTAAACAAACATAGTATACCACTTGCTGAAATCAGCATCTGCCATATTAAATAAACACATTATACCACTTGTTGAAATCAGCTTCTGCCATATTAAATAAAAACAGTATACCACTTACTAAAATCTGCTTCTGGCATATTAAATACACAGTTAATTAAATAGTTAAATGGGGATCATTGAATACACAGTGTTAGTAAATATTTAAAGAGGACTGTGGACGCAGATTGCAACTAAACATTTAAATGAGGATCTTTTGATACACAAGGTAACTAAATATTTAAATGATGATCATTGGATAAACAAGGTAACTAAATATTTAAATGAGGATAATTGGATACACAAGGTAACTAAATATTTAAATGAGGATCATTGGATAAACAAGGTAACTAAATATTTAAATGAGGATCATTGGATAAACAAGGTAACTAAATATTTAAATGAGGATCATTGGATAAACAAGGTAACTAAATATTTAAATGAGGATCATTGGATAAACAAGGTAACTAAATATTTAAATGAGGATCATTGGATACACAAGGTAACTAAATATTTAGATGAGGATCATGAGATAAACTAAATATTTAAATGTGGATCATTGGATACAAAATGAAAATAATTAGATGAGGATCATGGGATACACAATGTAACTAAATGAGGAATACTGGATACACAATGCGACTAATATTTAAATGAGGATAATTTAATATACAAAGTAACTAAATATTGCATGAATACAATTACTGTTTTATCCTTAAACTTTATATCATGATCTACTATTACTCTATGTCTTTTCTTTAAAGCATTTGTTGACTATTCATTTTTCATGTTCTTTACTTCTTCCTCTCCAATATAACATGAACATCACAAACTTTTGCTTTATTGTACAGACAATAGAGCTGAATACCACAAAAATCGTTGTGTATACTACAGTATTTCTGAACATACCGCAATATGAACTATGGTATACCACAGTTATAATAGATACCAGCAATTTAATGTCCTATGGCAGGGTTCTGACACATCTTTTAAAACTCTAATTCGGTCAATAGCTGGAAAAAATATCTTGCTCTGATTTATAGTAAACAACACCATATTATATCTGTTATATTTTTATTATATTAACTGTCATGAGATAAAATATCTCAGCTCCACTTAGGCAGGGAAACTTTGAGTGGGATGCCACACCCAGGCAAGATATTTATCAGAGGGCCAGTAAACATGAAACACACATAATATTCAAACAGAAAACAACTGCTCTCCTGAAAATCTCAGGATTTACAGACTTGAAAAGTACTTAACACATCAGCATATGAAAGTAAATAGATGCAAAAATTACATGGTTAGTTTTGGGCTTTTTTAAAATCTGAAACGTTTCCAAAACTTGGATTTGTCACAAATATCTTTCACAACATTCAATCTCGTCACCACACTGGCCTACATGACATATGTCAAATACGTGATTAAAGAATCATTAATATACTCCTAAATTGTAATATTCACAAATAATTTGTGACTTATTCAACTGTTTTCTAAGAAAAAGACAATAATAATTATTTTAATTAATTTTGTCATCTTAAATGTAAATATGTTGTTAATATAATTTAATTCGTAACAAGATTTCTTGGGAATTTCTGAACATTCCTTACTGACATAAACTACTGAAATACCAATAATATTATAAAGTACCACGGTATGTACCACTGAAAAACAATACCACAGTATACCAGTAATACTGCTGACATCTAAGAGCCATCAGATACTTGGCTTTATTTCTGCTGATAGCAATAACTAAATTAAAAACTTGATACACCCCTATTTTCACTAAAGTCATCAATTTTTGTGTTTCAACATGGCTCTAACACTGTCCTGGCAATATACATCTTGTTGTGCTTACTATTACTTCTATATTACTTTTTCTACAATAATAACTCTTGCTTTATTAAATATTGCCTATGCAACAAAACATGCTATTTGCAGAATATTGTCTTGCAATAAACTTGCTATTTGTTAAATATTGTCTTGCAATAAACTTGCTATTCATTGAATATTGTCTTGCAATAAACATTTTGTCAAATAGTGTCTTGCAATAAACATGCTATTCGTTGAATAATGCTATTTGTTGAATACTGTTTCACAGAAAACATCTTTTTTGTCAAATATTGTCTTGCAATAAACATCCTATTTATTGAATGCTGTCTTGCAATAAGCATGCTATTTGTTAAATACTGTTTCACAAAAAACATCTTTTTTGTCAAATATTGTCTTGCAATAAACATGCTATTTGTTGAATAAAGTTTCCAAAAAAATCTTATTTGACAAACATTTTTTGCAGTAAACAGCCTCTTTGTTGAATACTGATTCCACAATAAATACCTTATATATTGGACATTTGCAAAGTACTGTCATTGCCCTAAATATCTAGCCATGTTCAAATGCCCCTTTTTCATGAACAAATGGAAATTATCATTTTTCCTGAATATTCTGAAAAGAAGTTGATATCTATATTATCAGGATTGCTTAGTGATGCACCTGGCAAGTTCATTGCTGGCAGGAAATGGTCTATGTCAAATAGGTTGCAATGCAAAATTGCATGCCCATAAAGACAATTATGATATTTCCGAGTTTTCTTTCACAAATAACAAATTGTGATTGCACTTCTGTTGTTTGCTTTTCTTTTTATCTGTAAATTTATGTCAGTCTGTTCATCATATACAGCTACCGCTATCTGTGATAAGTGTTAAAATTACCAAATATTACCAATCACCAGCTCTAAAGGATAAAAAAATTTTGAATAGACAAAATCACTTGATTAAAACCTAACAAGCCTCATTAATCACTAAAAATGTATATATGTTACCCAATTATATTTAAGGAAAATAAACTGCTGACTGGAGCAAGTTCTACAGAAGTTTTCATAATGTTAAGATTCTCATTGACAAAATGATATGCTCTGTTCATATCACCTCAAACTCTGAAAATCTGAATGGTAATCCATATTTTCCTTCAAAAATGCTTTAAAAAATCCTGACATTACAGCCCCAAATATGGTGATGAGTTCCCTACATATGTAAATGAGCCACATTATTTGACTGTTTCAGGAATTTAATTAAAAAATATGTGTAATGCTCCAAATGAACCAACTAAATCAAATATGACTATGAAATATGTCCAATAAGAAAAAGAACTGTGTCAAAAATGAATATTTACTGTCCAATATGAATCTGAACTGTCCAATATGAATATAAACTGTATCTGAAATGAATATGAGCTGTCCAATATGAATATGAACTATCCAATATGAATATGAACTATATCCAATATGAACTTGAACTGCGACCAATAGGAATATAAAGTCCAATATGAATAAGAACTATGTCCAAAATGAATATTTACTGTCCAATATGAATATCAACTGTGTCCAAAATGAATATGAACTATCCAACATGAATATGAACTGTTCAATATGAATATGAACTGTCTAATGTGAACATGAACTGTCTAATGTGAACATGAACCAAGTCCAATACGAATATGAACTGTCTAATGTGAATATGAACTGTCTAATGTGAACATAAACCAAGTCCAATATGAATATGAACTGTCCAATATGAATATGAACTGTCTAATGTGAATAATAACCAAGTCCAATACGAATATGAACTGTCCAATATGAATGTGAACTATGTCCAATATGAATGACTTATGTCCAAATGAATATGAACTGCCTGATATGAATATGAACTGTGTCCAATATGAATATCAACTAAGTCCAAAATGAACTGTGAAGACTGAACCAACTATGCCCAATATAAGAATGTCAAGGAAAAATTTGGAACTGAATCATACTGACATGACAAAAAATTCATAAATTTTGTGTCTTAGACATTGACTGCTTTATTACAAATAAATGACCTATTTAAGTGTATAGTAAAAGGGAAAACAAAGATAATAACCTACATAAAATGTTAATAGGTTAAACATTTCATATCACACAAGTTAAGATCTTTACTGAAAAATATGAATTGTCTACATCAAGTTCTTGGGTATATCATACTGATCCTGATTCATGAAGCATATCACCAATCTTTATTGCTGCCTTTGAAGTACATGTCAGTTAATCCACTCAATAATATGAGTTATTAAAGTAAGGTAAAAAGAACTGAAATCAGGAAACTGAAGGTACTAGTGAAGCCTTTTGTAAATAATACTGACAATACTGTGTCCAGAAATTTAAAGAGTACTAATATTTAGGGTAAAAATATTAATACCTTACAGAACGCTTCAACTATAAATAAAAATCATCAGCTATGATCAGATCTTTTGGCTGCCACCCAAAATTAAGTAAGAGTCTGAACTGAAAGGCTCAGTTACCTTATTTTTCAGTATCCCCTGTCGTGGAGTGGTTACATCTGAGTGGACAGTGACATCATCGAGGACAGCTGGATAATGGTTCCGGTTTGATTTACTAACAACTGGAATTTCAGGAATCACAAACTTCTCTGAGTCATCATCACTGAAGCTGGCATCACTGTCTTCTTCATTTGGAGCTTCATCCCCACTCCCAAGCCCTAAATTTGCCATCAAGTCTGCACACAAAATAACGATGAACTGAGCTGAGTGACACATACTATTTGATTAGCAATTTTATTGATTTGCTTGAAACATTTGCAAAAGAGTCCTTGAATTATCAAATAATACTGACTGCTGATTTTTAAGTGCCTTAGATGTATTTGTGGTGAAAGGATACAATTTAGTTTCATAATGAGAAATATAATTTGAAAGATGTTGTTTGGTTGGTTGGCTTTAACAGCACTTTTAGCACACTATTCGTTATATCATGGGAGCTATGTGCCCTTCCCAGAGCAATACCAAAGCAGCTGACCAAGGCTGAGTGGGTATCAAACCTGCAACTCTTGGACTACAAGTCTGATACTCAAACAACTGAGTTTCCATTGTTCCCCAGGGGTATAAGTTACTTCATCATATCAATGAATGATTCTTCTAAATGAAAGCTTTCAAAATCTGTATTCAGTTAAAGTAACTTGAAGCAAAGATTTTATTATTATTACCATTAATGTACATGTCATATAGGTTAAGTAGGTGTGTGGTACAATTTCTACTCTATGTGTCATTTTTGAAAATTTGGTTTCACGTGATGGTATCTTTATATAGCAATTACTCAGTTTATTTCACTGATTGCCTATCAAAATACTTTATGAAAGCATTATATAACTGCCCCTGGAGATTCATCCAACTAAATCAGTTTTAAAGTACACGGTCATTTTACACATGACAAACCAAAAGGTGTGATCCAGTAAAAAGAACTGGAATGAATGATGTCACACTATGTCACAATGAAAGTGCCGTGTACTGGAAAAAATTTATAACCCCTGCACTTATTAATGGTTTGGCCCAACGATCTCTTGTCCTGACCTATCTTAAAGTCATGGAAACCACTGTAAAAATCAACAACCAAGGTGCAGACCAGTCAACAATCAGGAATGAACAGATTTTGGAAAACAAAAGTAGTATTAAATTTCAGCAAAATAATTAATACTTTATTTAAGATCAATAAAAGTGCCTACATGACCATGTTGAATTACACTCAAGCTCACCACATATAACTCGTTCTTAATCTTTCAAATTTGTTACTTCTAAATTATTAATATTATCAAAAAAAAGTAATGTTTAAGTTATGAATTATTAATAACAATCATCATAATAAATTGATAATTAGTCTGCACTTAGAAACAAGATAAGTAAATTCCATGCTTCAATAAATTATACCACAATTATCAAATTTATATCAAACTTTGGCATGCATTATTAAACTCTAACATTTTTGTCTTGCTGAGAAAACCTACACATTTATATTTTAAAAAATCTAACATCTGGTTTCATTTCGCATGAAAATTATAAAGCAAATGAATGAACTTCAATTTTTTCAAACATTTCAAATTGTTTGACATGATATAAGCACATATGTAAGATTATGTACATGACTAAAAACACAGATTTTATTTCATGATCAATCAGATTAGTGATATTAAATAACTCTGTTTGGTATCCTTGATCACTACATCTTATAAAGTAATCTATGATGTCTGATCCAAAAGTTCTAAAAAAATATTTCCATTGCATGCAAGAAAAACACTTTGATTTAAATAGTGGCCAATTTGAACTATCTTTATCAAATCATATGACATTACTGAAGTCAAACAGAAAAATACTTAGTCAAAAGAACTCAGAGCATGTGGTCTCTAATAGCAACATAAGATATAGTTTGATGTTATTAAAATAGCTTCTTTAAAGCTTAAGTTTGTTGATAGCAAAGATAACAGCAGAAAGTGGAGCCATCAACGATTTTTTCATTTCAGGTTCAATGTAGTTGACCTTTGCACTTTTGTCCCCCAAATTAATTCAATCTCATAAAGTATGTTATCCACAAAGTTTTGGTAAGTGAACATGGTGGACAACTCTCGAGTTATTGTCTTGAAACCAAACTGGTAATGGACAGATTTGCAACATCAACACAATATGTTCCATCCTTAAAGCAGATAATGATATTACCATATTAATTGATATAACATGCTAGTCATGTGATAATTCATGTGATCAATAATGGTAATGAACATTGCTTTAAAATAAAATAAATGAAAACCCACTTCAAAAGTGAACATATCTGAATAATGAGAACAAATGTATTAAGTTGCAAGTAATTTGATGAACTATATCTTGTTTATACAGTGACTATACCATTATAACAAGACTGCAATATGTGAATGAGGCTGGCTTAGAAAATCACAAACTGACCAGAAAAAGGCTAAATTAGCAATATATACAAATATTAACGCAAAAACAAAGTGAAGAAAAAGAATGCAAATAAATTTATCTGCTTTTGCACAAGTAGAATTAGATATTACTGTGAAAAAATAGAATTCAGAGGTGCTTTTGTGATCAAATAAATAATCAAAAGTTAGTGATTCAACACCCAATGTGATTTTGTTAATGTTATCAATTTTGTTAAAAAAACAGCTATAAATTCACTACAAACCAAGCTAAGAAGATCACATCAAAGACTGCATATGTAACTAAAATTGATACAAGATTAAAAATGTTACACACATTTCAACAGATAAATCTAGTTTTGTTCAGGTGTTTTATGGCACAACAACACAGACAGGCTATTTAGTGCAGAGGCAATTTGAAGTAATGTCCTTTTTAACTCATTTTAGTATTAATCTTACGATCATTAAAATAACACCGAAAGTATTATATTTATAGTATATTCTGCAACACCTAGCCCAACCCCTACCCCCAATTACCACTTATGATGCTGGAACATGAAGCCTAAAGGGATCTGGTATCTCTCACCTGGCACAGATTGATCAAAAAGCAAATGTTGTAATAAGAAAAATGCTTTGGGTTCAAGGGTATTCAAGTCAGGATAATTCCAGCTATTTGGTAGAAACAAGTGGTATTGGACAATTTGTTTAATTGTGCTTCTGTTTTGAGTAACTTCAGTTGGACCAGATGCTACGTTTACATCTTTTGCATGAATTTGAAATGCATTCATGCCACAACTCTAGCTATCGTATTTAGTCTGATATGGTCACGCAGTTTTGGACAGAACGTCATTCTATCATAGTTTTTGAATATACATGTATTAGTAACAATATGTTTACTGACAGAAACAAATCCCTCTGCTAACAAAAGAATATTTGAAGAACCAACAATATAAAGACTGGTGTATACAAAAATACCAGTAACAAAAAAATGCAAATTAGGTCACTTCTGGTATGATTGGGTAACTCTCCTTGAGTTGAATCCATATACTAACTATCATGAGTGTACATGAAATTGGGTCCAAAATATTTAGAGTGTCATAAACAGATAGCTGAAAATACAAAAGCCACTCATGCATGAAAATTAGGATAGTAGCTTAGTTTGGCCTCACTGAGTCACCCTCCTGGAGATGCCACCACATACCAAGTTTCATTAGTGTAAGTGGAATAGTGTCTGAGAGAATGACAGTGTAACAAATAGATAACTTAAAACATTAGTCATTCAATATGAAAGTTATGTCATAATGTCATACTTTTTATTTAAGATTATTCAAACTGATAGGCATCTGAACTACAATTTTCATAATATATATGAAAATGGGGTCTAATACACTGAGGACATAATGAACTGATAGCAAGAAATGAAGAGTCCCACAATCCACCGTAAGCTCCGATTTTATAAATCCAAACCCAAAAATGTTTATGATGTTATCATCACATCCATGAAAAAAAAAGAATTCAAACATAATTATTTCAACCATATGCTACGGCATAACCAATTGAATCCTAATAAACATGGAATTATTCATCTATGCTTTCATAATGAAGGATTTCTATCCTCATTTGACAAACATCAGGTGCTAAGGCACAATCAATTAAAACTAAAACAACAGAATACCTTTCCACCACTGTGTGTGGAAAAAATATTTTTTCTTCAACCCTTTATATGCTAAGGCATATACAGACGCACCACATACACTCAAAAAACAAGAATACAAACTCAAACATTTATTACTCTTGGGATACATTAGATAGACACAAAACTTGTAAATTTGAAATATTTACGCTGTCCGACATCAAACAAACATACAAGACACATCTCTCAATAAAAATGCAAAATACATCACAAAAACGGACATATGACTCTGGCAAAGTCACTTCAAAAATAATATATAACACAAGGGTATCGGAAGGAAATTAGCCCAGGACTAAATAACCTTTGGGGTAATAGTACAACCCTAAAATCCGAAGCTAAATTGGTAGAAATCAGGCCCACTGTCAGCCCGGACAAAGAGAAGAAAGTATACCAATAATGCTTCCTTATGGGATAAAATGAAAAAACTCTGAGAACTCGATGGATAAAAAAGAAATCAACCCTGCAAAATTCTATATCACATTATTGTTTTCTGAACAATAACACTTACAGACCTCCAAGGGAGACAGGAGAAACCCACACCAAAACAAACTTTTAGAAAAACAGGGTGTCACTCTAAAGTTCTAACCAGCTATATATGCTGGGATGGAGCTTAAGAGTGTCAACAAAACAAGTATGAATATATGGTCACAGTGACCTAGTGTTGGTATGGTTAAATTACTTTTACTAAGATGTATCCATATACCAATTTTTATAAGCGTAGTTGAAACTGAGTCTAATATATTGAGGGTGTAATGAATGAACTGATGGAAATACAAATTGTTTACTCAAGCATGAAACTTGGGTCACAATGACCAAGTATTGCTACCATTAAGACAATTTCTCTGAGACACAATCACATAGCATATTCATGAGCATTGATGAAATAAAGCCCAAAACACTGCAAGTGTCAGAAATGAACAGCTGAAAATACAGGTAATTTGAATGTGAAAACTGGGACATAATGACCTAGTTTTTATATGGATAAGTCATTTTTAGAGATGAATCCATGAAACAAATTAAATGTGTAGCTGAAATAGGCCAAGAAACTAAGGGTGGAACGAAACAAAAACTGAAATTAAAAATATCACTCAAGCATTAAAATTGCATCACGCTGACCTAGTTTGGGTATCAATGATTTACTTTCACTGAAATGTATTTCGTGTGCCAGTTTTCAGAAATTGGGTCCAGCATATGGATGGATGAGGAAACAAATAGCTAAATATACAAAAGTCTCTTGGACATGCAAATCATATCACAGTAACCTGAGATATTTTCACCTGATCTACATACCACTTTTCATGAGCATTGATTAAATGAAGTCCAAGATATTAAGGGCATAATGAATAAACAGATAAAAATAGTAAAGTCATTCAAGTATGCATATTAGGTCACAGTGACATAGCTGTGGTATGGTTAATATCATTCATATGCATCTACATACCAATTTTCATCAGTCTTGGTGAGTTCAAAATATTGAGGGTGCAAATGACAAAAAAGGAGAAAATACAAGTTACTCAAGTGTGCAAATTAGATCACAGTGCTCTAATTTTGGTATGTCTAAGTTACTCTTCCCGACTAGCTTCAAAGACATATTAACATTATTAGGCAATAATTCCTCTTGTTTTCAAAGAGTTCTATGTGCTGATATTTCAACCACTTTGTAGAGTGAAACATTTCCAGTACAAAAACACTTGGATCCAAATGAACATTTCAGTCTGAGAAATTTTGGCATGCTAATTCTGTTTCATTCAAAGATGAGAAATCTTGGAACCAGAAAACGTATTAACTTTTATGAGAATTTTGATTTATCAATGATTCAGTTTTGATAGATCTGACTGTATGTAGAAACTGGTCAGGAGTTAAATTTTGTACCATTCTGATTCCAGTAAATAACAATCTTTCATATTCATATTTAGAAGGAAAAAAACACACAGGGATTTACTCAAAGAAGATTATAGTAGTTTAGTTTTTTTAAATTAACAAATAACTGTATGTTGCATTCTTAGCAACAAAAATGCCCCTAAAAAACTATGATTATTATGGTTATTCAAATATCCTGGGTAATTCGCCTGAACTTTCCCTGAACTTACTCATATCTGATATACACAGAAGATTTTCCTGCACTTTGTTTTGATGGGCATAGGGACTCTACCATTTGATAATGCCAGAAACTTGGGTATATTTTTGCAAAAAAACAGTAACCAGGCAAAGTATAAAGAAATAAATACATTTTAATTAAAAAAAGGATTCTCAAAGTAACTAAGAACTTATAAGCTAACTTGCCAACTACATAGAATTTTTTTATATACCCTGCTGAGTACCTGTTCTAATTGATTTTGAAGATTTGGCATATAAATACCTATTGAAAATCAGCCACTGTGCAATCAGAATCTGTATGATCCAAATCAATAAAATGACTAAACAGAATCTATATGGACACTCAAAATAAAAAAGTTAAATAAAATTTGATAGGACTGAGTCAGAAGTGAAATCTAAATAACACCAATAATATAAGATAGGACATTGTTATATGTGATATCTAACTACTTCCAATAAGATTTGATAGGACAGTGTTACATGTGATATTTAAATACTTCCAATAAGATTTGATAGGACAGTGTTACATGTGATATTTAAATACTTCCAATAAGATTTGATAGGACAGTGTTGCATGTCATATCTAAATACTTTCAACAAGATTTGATAGGACAGTGTTACATGTGATATTTAAATACTTTCAACAAGATTTGATAGGACAGTGTTACATGTCATATCTAAATACTTCCAATAAGATTTGATAGGACAGTGTTACATGTCATATCTAAATACTTCCAATAAGATTTGATAGGACAGTGTTACATGTCATATTTAAATACTTCCAATAAGATTCGATAGGACAGTGTTACATGTCATATCTAAATACTTCCAATAAGATTTGATAGGACAGTGTTACATGTGATATTTAAATACTTCCAATAAGATTCGACAGGACAGTGTTACATGTCATATCTAAATACTTTCAACAAGATTTGATAGGACAGTGTTACATGTGATATTTAAATACTTCCAATAAGATTCGATAGGACAGTGTTACATGTCATATCTAAATACTTTCAACAAGATTTTATAGGACAGTGTTACATGTGATATTTAAATACTTTCAACAAGATTTGATAGGACAGTGTTACATGTCATATCTAAATACTTCCAATAAGATTTGATAGGACAGTGTTACATGTCATATCTAAATACTTTCAACAAGATTTGATAGGACAGTGTTACATGTGATATTTAAATACTTCCAATAAGATTTGATAGGACAGTGTTAAATGTCATATCTAAATACTTTCAACAAGATTTGATAGGACAGTGTTACATGTGATATTTAAATACTTCCAATAAGATTTGATAGGACAGTGTTACATGTGATATTTAAATACTTCCAATAAGATTTGATAGGACAGTGTTAAATGTCATATCTAAATACTTTCAACAAGATTTGATAGGACAGTGTTACATGTGATATTTAAATACTTCCAATAAGATTTGATAGGACAGTGTTACATGTGATATTTAAATACTTCCAATAAGATTTGATAGGACAGTGTTACATGTCATATCTAAATACTTCCAATAAGATTTGATAGGACAGTGTTACATGTCATATCTAAATACTTCCAATAAGATTCGATAGGACAGTGTTACATGTCGTATCTAAATACTTTCAACAAGATTTGATAGGACAGTGTTACATGTGATATTTAAATACTTCCAACAAGATTTGATAGGACAGTGTTACATGTCATATCTAAATACTTTCAACAAGATTTGATAGGACAGTGTTACATGTCATATTTAAATACTTCCAATAAGATTCGATAGGACAGTGTTACAAGTCATATCTAAATACTTCCAATAAGATTTGATAGGACAGTGTTACATGTCATATCTATATATTTCTAAATGCCATAAAGAAATCTTTGTATTTTAAACCTGAACTAAAATTTTCATTTACTTTTTTAACATAAAAACTGAGAGATGTGTAGCTGCGTGATATACACATATACAGCTGAATAAATAAAAAATCACACACACACCTCAATAGCTTAAACCATCGATGGACAAAAGTGAATCAGTCAGTTTGACTGATCAGTATTATGAGAATACAACCACTGCAGAACCTGAGTACCTTACATCCTGAATGGACTGAATGAGTCAGTCTGAAAGATCTCTCTCTCTCTCTCTCTCTCTCTCTCTCTCTCTCTCTCACACACACATACACACACACACACAGTAGAACCTCACAGCTCAAACCACTAATGGAGTGAATAGAACCTCAATTGCTCAAACCACCAAACGGAATGAGTAGAACCTCAACAGCTCAACTACCAATGTACTGAATAGAACTTCAAAAGCTCAAATCCACAAATGGACTGAGTAGAACCTCAACTGCTCAACCACCAATAGACTGGACAAAACCTCAATAGCTTGAGCTTCCAATGAACTTAATGAATCACTTTGATGGTTCAGTAGTTAAACCTCCAATGGACTGAGTATAACCTCAGTTGTTCAAACCTCCAATCAACAGAGTGAATCAGTTTGACAAATCCAAAGTTACAGCACACACACAGAGAGTAGAACCTTACAAGCTTAAACATCCAATGGACTGAGTATAACCTCAATAGCTCCAACCTCCATTTGACAGAGTGAATCTGTTTGACAGATCCATAGTTACAGCATGCACACAGAGTATAACCCCAAAAGCCTGAACCTCCAATGGACTGAGTATAACCTCAGTAGTTCAAACCTCCAATCAACAGAGTGAATCAGTTTGACAGATCCATAGTTACAGCATGCACACAGACTATAACCCCAAAAGCCTGAACCTCCAATGGACTGAGTATAACCTCAATAGCTCAAACCTCCAACCGAGTGAATCAGTGGACATATCAGCAGTTTGAGCACACATACAGCAAAACCCTGTTATAACACTTCATCATAGTACGAATTTTAGATATAGCACAATCGTGGCATGGCTCCTGAATAGTCAAATATTTTTTCATACATTAAAAAATAAAAAAATTCAAAATCTGAAAATAATGTGTAAAAGTTCATTATCACTTTGGGGAAGAGATCAAGTATGAATTCAAATATAACACAATTGTGGCATAGCTCCCCAAAGTTTACAATATTTCACTGATTTCTTAAAGCTCTGTGCCAAAATAAACACGAGTTTCATTTAATGCTTTGGAAAGATGTGATGTATTTTGAAGACTGATTGTCATTGATAATGCCTCTTAAATAAATATTTAACAAAGAGATTAGGAACAAAAATCATTGGTCAAAAATGACATTTCATTGTATTTATAAAATATGGAACTTACTAGGAAGTTTTGCACAATGAACATGTTTAAAAACAGATGTTTACATTTTCTCCCCAGATGTACTATTTAATAACAAAAACACTGGGCTTAATTTGAAACCAATTTCCCCCTTAATTCAAAGGCTCTTTCAATATTCATGCAAGTTTGTCTAAGAATTATGTGTATATATTCCATATAAGTAGGGATTCAATGTAGAGAATTCCTAAGCAATTGCATCAGCTCTTAAAATAACTTAATAATGTTCATAATGATCATCATCTCCCTGCAAAATTTGCAAAAAAGCTAAAGGTTTTTTATATTTTCTACTCTAAAGCTCCCTGGCACTGAGAAAACTAGAAAATAGAAGTATTATACAGAGAAAGAAAATGAGGATGAGTCACATCTACACACTGTTAATAAGAAAGTCATACCATTCCCATTTGCTCCTGTTGATACTAACCAAATAAACATTGTAACTTGTTACTGCATGCATGCATTACTGGATCAATATTCGATCTAGAATTAATCTTTTGTTTCAAAAAGCTCAACAAAAGTGACCTGGCTATTTTAAAGTTTTTATTCAAATATTTATTATGGCTTAGTCAACTTTACTGATAGGTATAGGAGTCTGCATGTGACATTGACTGGTTAGCTAATATAATGATCAGACACAGTCTGCATGTGACACTGACTGGTTAGCTAATATAGTCATCAGATAGTCTTCATGTGACACTGACTGGTTACCCAATATAGTCATCAGCCACAGTCTGTTGTATGCAAACATTAGCAAGAATACAGACAAGGAAAGTGTTTGAGTGTAAGGGTTCAATGTCTTTTACAAGTGCTTCAGCTACTGTTTGCACACATCAAACCGTATATGTTCATATTCTTAGACAAGCAACCACTAAAAACATATATTGAAAAGTGTATTCAAGCATTTTTAAGTCCAATGTCTCCGTATGGCTGACTCTGCAAAACCATATGTGCCAAACCATACAAAAATGTAGGCATTCTAAATGTATAATTACCATTCATAAATAAATAAGATTCACATCTGATTTTGAGCTTGACAAAGCCAAAGCAAATATTTCTAATATTAGATTCAACTGCCAAGTAACCTTGATTGAGCTATCATAAAGTGCATCATGTATAATGGCATTTACAAAAAAATGGATATGCAAGTTGATGGAAAAAAAATTAAAATGCAAGTTTTAAGTAAAACAACAAATACCTCTGTAAAATTGTTACATTTTATTGAAATATTAGAAATTAAGTAACATGAAGTGCCTGATGTAACACTGCAGTGTGGACTCAGATTTTCTTTCCTGTTAACCTATGTTCTTCATCCACAAGACTTTAACATCAAGGAAAGGTATAATAGTCAGTTTCTGATACATTCTGAATTGTACCCTGCCTTTAATCTCGGAAAGTATTTCTCTGGCACAGCTAAAATCTCACTCAGAGATTAATGTTAGATTTATGCTATTTTTAGAAGACAGAGCAACCTAATGTGCATGACAAGAGCATGGATGTCAAGCCATCTCTTGTATTCTTACAAACTAAAGTCATTATATATATATATATATATATATATATATATATATATATATATATATATATATATATATATATATATATATATATATTAACTAATACTATAATGGCTACAATGTTATAAAATAGAAATAAAACCAGTGACAAAATTCTCTGAATAATACAAAGGTTTTATAAGTAGAATATTTAAAGATCTTTCATTACATGCCAACTATTTCACAATACTGCAGTCCAACATAAAAGTGGCTTTATTCAATAAAAAAAAATTTAAATTCATGTATCAGTGCTTAAAATGTTTGGATATCTGACAACATTTTTTAAAAAAATAAGTAATTTGGATATAATTATTATTATAGAAGCTAGAAATAATTAATAACATACACATAAATAACACAGTAAACAAAATCTGAATAGAACTCAACAATTAAATACTGAAAAAATATTTTACAATAAATACCGACATTTCTATCATTACTTTATAATTATGAAATTTAATCAGATTTTGAAATCATGAATGTATAATGATAATAATAATAATAATAATAATAATAATAATCATAATCATAATTTATATTTTAAATTATAGTACTCTTTATATATTTTTCTTAGGAATGATGATTGCTGTACTGCAATAATATTAATAATAATAATAATGTTAGACTGATGTCTTATGTTTGGTGCATATATATATATATATATATATATATATATATATATATATATATATATATATATTAACTCTATTTAGAGGACATTTTTATTAACAATTAATTTTTCATTGTACTTATGTCGCCACTTTATTTTAATTTTAGCAGACAAGGCATTGTTGGCAGTAGGTATCTTGTATGTTGTATTCAATATTTATGTACTGACTTTGTGTTTGGTAAACAAGTGACCACATAACATCCCTGCACCTTAACACAGATATTTGGCTATTCCATCCCCTAAAAATAGCATGGATTCAACTATGTATTTGCCACTGATTATAAAATTTTGCCAAATTACAATAACTTAAGTGAATGGAGGATAGAATGGTTAGAAATCCGCAAGGTATGACAGGACTAAATAATTCTGAGCAAGATTGTTATCATACCTGGTAAATACTTTCTACGATTGATGGAGAGTGACAATTCAGAATGGGTCAAATCTTGATTTCAACCCAAAGGAAAGTACTGAATTAAAACAGAATTGTCCTTCTTGCTTTTCATAATATTGTGTGGACTACAAACACAAGACCATAAAACTAATACAGAAATGTCATAATATATTACCGGTAGGATTACTATAAAACATCATTAATAACTAGGTAAATATTAAAATATGAATACTTTCAGCAAATTTCTAAATTCCATTATAAAAATAATGTACTGAAAGATGTCCCTAAGTGAGAATTATAAAATCTTTTATATTCTTGTTTGCATTGCCTCTTACCAAAATACAAGTAAAATACTATTATAAACAGTAATGCCAGAGATCGATGTGACTAAAATGAAATGGTTTAAGTACTTAATGTCAATTTCACTGCATGAAAAACTGACAGAATATCATCACTCATTTATTTTGTAGGTATTGCATATTTCATTTGCAAAAATAATAATACAAAATTTGAATAAGCTCATACGCAAGTACACCATTTACTGAGGCACAAATTGTGTAGTACAAACCGTACCTTGGATCCTCGCGGATGACAATTTGTTGCTTCTATTGATGTTAGACATGGCAGATGGGGAATAGCCCATAGTTTCTGGTCTCTGAAACAGACAGCATGGGAACTTTTATTATATTTATCTTGCAAACTTCTTATGCAATTATGAAGGCATAAAACATTATTAGGTTTTCCAGCTGCTATGAATGCAAAAAAATGTCATGAGACGGGAAATATGAAGTGCTCTTTATCTCTTAATATTCAAGAGTTACAACAAAATAAGCAGCGGAGATTTTCAATGCACACATACAATGCATAGATAAAAATTATCAGCTGTAAGAAGCATCCCTAAGTAATGAATGATTAATTTAAACCAACAGAATGCCATAGAGTTTCATCTAAATGAAAACTATAATGATTTAGATATGATGGAATAAAATGTTTCCAGATTTTCAATTAAATATTCTTTCTCATAATAATGTGTTACCTCATCCTCAATTTCTTGCATTCTGGGTTTTTTAGGCTTCACAGCCTCCTCCTCCGAGTCCTCTTCAGTCTGTTGGTAAAATACATTAGTTGCAGTAATTATTCTCTGCCATGTACAGAATTCTGACAAAATTAAACTTTATGACTACGACTCGCATGATTAATTTGTCAACTGGCTTAAAAGTTATAGAGTTTCTGTGCAAGAGTCTATACCCAAGATGCAAGGTTTATCACTTTAAATAACTGTAAAGCTTAGTGTTATAACAATCAAATGTATGTTATCATGTCAAATTACAGTCCTCTTTATAGTCATAAAATTTTGATGAAATGCTGGACTCAAACATCAGGTTTCACATTTTGAATTTTTATGAAACTGACGGACTTGTACATTAGGTTTCACATATTAAATTTTGATGAAATACTGGACTCAAACATAAGGATTCACATTTTAAATTTTTAAAAATTGAGGACGCGAACATCAGGTTTCATTTTTTAAATTTTGATGAAATGCTGGACTCAAACATCAGGTTTCACACTTTGAATTTTGATGAAACTGATGGACTTGTACATTATGTTTCACATATTAAATTTTGATGAAACTGATGGACTTGTACTTTAGGTTTCACATATTAAATTTTGAGACAGTGTTAGAGGTTGTAATCAAACAATTTTTATAAGTTCCAGGAAATGTATGCAGTTTTTATGATAAACTTTCAGAACTGGCTTAACATTGGACCAGCAACTAAAGACACAAAGTATTTTGGGTTTGGTTTGATGTTCTGCAGTTGAGCAACACAAGTAGGTAGTTTAGTGCCAAGGCAAATGGAGTAAGGTGCCTTGCCCAAGGATGCCTTGTTAGCTGACCCAGGTTAATCTGATGTAGAAACTGAACCTGCACCCTTTCATTTGCAAGTATGGCATATACACATTAACCACTGAGCTATTGTGACTCCTAGAAACAAAAAGAAATTCATTTAAAATAAATAGAAGCTGATTTTAAATGTCACTGATTAAATCTGAAAATTACTGTTTGAATGAAACATGGTCCCAGTTTGGATAATCATCTTGAATTTTCTTTATAAAAAATTGTTTTTTAATAACTATGACAATATTATTGCTTGGTTAGAAATTTTTTTTTTAAATGAATACCAAACAGTTATCATAAATAAAGATACTGACATAATAGCAAAATTGCTGTTAAATATAATTTTGTTTCATTTTTTAAGAAAATCTGAGGATCCTCAATTTATTTTTCAAGAACAAATGGAGGTAAACAATGTAAAATTACTGATCCGTTTTTCACACATTTTGTTTATTAATACCTTTTTATATTTATATAACATCTCAATATCAAGAGAAAAATGCAAGATCATACAAGATCTGACTGAGATGCAATCAGAAATGTGTCCATATATCACAGATGTCCCTGACAATATGATGCAAATAAAGGGCTAAGTTATTAATCAAATAGAGGACAAAACTCCATATTGTTCAGCTGGAAAATAATAAAAACCAAACTTGGCCTACACATAAAGGCTCATATTATTTCAATCAATGAAGTACTTCCAAAGTTACTGAGTAGAAATTACTGGGCAAAGTTCTAAGTCAAATAGGGGCAACAATTCGGTGTGCATGATTTAGATTTTCAATGTAGCTTTCAAAATTTTAGTCATATACATATCGCTTGGATGTCTGCAGTGTGGCAGTTTATAATGATGTCTAGCACTGAAGCATCGTGCCACATCACATTATCCTGACACCAGGCCGACCAGTCCTAATACTAGCCTCATGGATGCTGAGCAACAGGCAAGGCAGCCACTAGTACTAATTCTATACATCTCTGAAATGGCCAGGGTTCAAACCTGCAACACACAGATGCACACACACCCATCCGAGGCAGACACTCTAACCACTTATGCCACCAGAACGATGGCAACAACTCTGTATTTCTTCAGAAATTAAACTTTGCTGGAAAAGAGTGAAAATAGAACCTAGTCTGGGTCTTTGCAATAATATGCCTCCCACTAAAAATCTGATTTAATTTCAGAGACTCAATCAAAAATTACTGAGCAGAAATGAAGTTCTAACTCAAATTGAAACATAACTCCATAAAACTGGACAAGAAAATGACGAAAATCAAACTTGATCAAAGAGATCTTAAAGTAAATCCTGATAACAAATTTGGTTTCAATCCATATGTCCTTCAAAAGATTTTGAGCAGGAACAAAATTTGTAATGGATGTTGTTGTATTTGGTTTAATGCCATTTTTCAGCACAAAATAAGCATACATGGTAGCCAGGTGGAGGAAGAACATGGAAAAACTCCAGGAAGAACCACCAACCCACAGGAAGCTACTGGCTATCTTTTCACATACCCATATTGGCCAAGCCTGAGACTCGAACCCACATGGACAGAGGTGAGATGGCAGTGAAAAAAGTGCTTTAGAATATTCAGCCACCTTAGGCACCATGGATGGGATGGAACTGACAGAATGTATGGAGATTTGTAACACTATGTACCTGTGTACCCTTCCAATGATATGGCTGGAGCAGGGTGGGGGGGGTAATATTTTTGAGAAATTTAGTGAAACATGGGTCACATATGTGCTGATGGTGTGACTTAAATAGTTAAATAAAGCTTACTGAACCTGTGATTACAAACTGACCAAAACTTAAAAACATCGGATTTTCAGAAACTTTACATAATGTTTTCCTCAATGTGCACAATTTTACTGAAATCAAAAATTTTAAGTATCTCTCCAGCTATTATAGTTCTTGAATTAAGTTCAAAGTTTGTGACAACATGGCATATTCCCATGATTTGCTCAAAGCAAACAAAAACAAAAACATATCCTTCACCCTATCCCTACCCATCACACTGCAGTCAAAAAAGGGGCATAACTCTTGGTCAAAATTGTACAAAAACAATAATGGTCAAAATGCATAGCATTCCACAAAAAACTGCAAGAGTAGCTACATTCACGAAATTCTTTCATACAATGCATGTACGTATAAGTTGAAAAGGGCAATTACTCTTGCCAATAAAAGAAGCACAAAGATCTGTCAATTCTTTTAATAACAGACGAGTGTTGAAACCACCTTTATTATTCTGAAGCAACATCAAACTTTTCAAGATGATGTGAGCACCATGGAGGCCATATTGGATGTAAGATCAGTACCATTTTCATTTAGGACCAAGCAAACATCTTAAGACATCTTTTGCTGAAGACCTCTACATCAATACGGCCATCATTTCAGTTGGAGTAAAAATAATATGATTTTGAAGACTGCCAATGTGTTTGTCATAATGTTTGTCCATGTAGCGCCATTTTCATTCAGGACCAACCTAATCTTAGGATGAATGTTTGTGCAAGGTTTCAAGGCAATCCTCCAAGATATAACTTTAACCAAACTTGTGGAAGCTAAGTGATTTGTTGATATGCATTTCTCTGGGTCATGACAGCAATGGTGATCAAATTTCACGACAATCCATCTGAAACTGTGGGACTAGATACGCTAATGATGACTGTGTTATTCATCGCATTATGCTATAAAGCAAAATGGGCAATAACTCAAACAGAAGTATGGGGAATAATGTCAAATGTTGATATACACATCTTCTGGTGACCAACTTTCAGGACAATCAATCAAAACTGCAGGACTAGTTGTGCTAACAAGATAGTGTGATGCAAGAAGAAAAAAAGGGCAATAACTCTAAGAAAATTTGCGGGAGCAAAGTTATTAGTCACCGTGCTCATCTTTAGGTGAGGACCATAATATTTACCAAGTTTCAATGTAATCCATCAACAACAGCAGCACCAGGTGCACTAACAAGACTGTACCAAATGGAAGGAAGGATGGATGGAAAAACTTAAGGATTAAAGAACTAGCTACACTAACAAGATTGTGCCAGATGGAAGGAAGGATGGATGGAAAAACTTAAGGATTAAAGAACTAGCTACACTAACAAGATTGTGCCAGATGGAAGAAAGGATTGATAGACAAACATAAGGATTGCCATATACAATTACCTCCAAAATGGAAGTATAAAAATGTTAATACCAAACATCACAAAAAATCCTTGCAAAGATAAACCCTTTCAAATATACATTAACAGGAAGTATTTAAAAACAAAAGATAAAAGGTAAAGCTATTTAAATTCTGATCAAGTTATGTAAAATAAAAGACAACAGTAAAAATTATAAATTCTTTAAAGTATAGGACCTTATGAAAAGAAAACGAACTATGTTGGCTGTAAAATTTTATCTCACAATTAAAATTCTCTGGCATAAAAACAGATGATAAATAAAAGACAATTTAATGCTGGCAACACCAAAGACAGCTTAATGCTGGCAACACCAAAGCATGTGATAACTGTATTCAAATGAAATTTCACATATAAACACACAGCCCCAACGACTTGTTTTCTTAAAAAGCCCATAAAACATTAAAACAAAACAAATCAAAGAATCAGAAGTAGACAAACTTACTATACTATGTTCAGAGATATCATCTCTGAATGAGACATGTCCAGGGGGATTCCTCTGTAGACCATGTTCATCATCGGATGAATTGTCCTCCTCTATAGATGGTCTTGACACTTGAAACTGGTTGGGGGACTTTGAGGGAGTACTGGGCTTGGGCGGTGGAGTAGCACTAAATACCGGTGAGGGTGTTATGCTATGTGGATTAGGTGATGCACCAGGTGACCTTCCAGTTCCTGGTATTCTTTTATTCACAACTCTTATTTGCTCTGTAAAATGGCAGCAATGGACAGATTAGTAACCGTAAAAATGTCAACTTATAGATTTTTGCAAAATTCTCTAAACCAGTGGTTAGTTTTTGAAAAATATTTTCGAAATATTTTGCTTAAATAATCAAAAGAAAATGACATCTAGAACATGATAAATTTCTTACGAACTTATAATTTCTTCAAAGAAAATGAAGACTCTCATATCAAAAGCATTCAATAGTTTCTTTTCTTTTCTTATCAAGCTTCAGGAAAAGGGAAAAGTGAAACTGCAAATTTCATTGTCAAATGTGGCTACATTTATATAAGTATCAGTGGTTACTGTCATATACTTTTTATGATGTGCCCATTTGCAAAAGGTGTATAGCAGTAAGTGCAAATTAACTGATAGGCACAACATGAAATTGATTGATAGGCACAACACAATCCATGAAATTAATTTGACATAACTGAGGATAGTTTAAACTTTAGTTATAACTTATGTAAAACAAAAATTAAAACAATATGTTTAAAAAGTTCTTGTTTTCTTTCCTTGGAAATGAAAATACTGATTCGGCTTTTTCAAGCTACTACCGAATATACTCGCTTGTAAGTCAGATCCAATTGCAAACTGCACAGACATCGATCTGCTATTGCACATTTGCACCGGCGGATCTCGGCATATGCAGTTTGTTATGACTGATCATTTGAATAAATAAGACAGACCCAGATCTGCCAGTGCATTATGTGATGGTAGGTCAGGGTCCATTTTGTTTGTAGTTGGTCCATTCTTATAAGCAAGGATATTCTAATTCTTCATCCATCTGCTACATGTATCTCAATTTGACCAGATAGGTACCAATCTTATATTGGTCATCTGCTGACCACAGATTTTACTGAATGCAACAGTTTTGAAGTTACACTGAAAATAACCCTAACCATAACAAATTCAAGCAGTTTTACAAATTAGATCATGGTCATGAAATGAGACTCAGATGTCACACACAGCATTGACTGACATTAAATCAATGTGAATTCTCCACTGAAAATATAGCAAAGTTTGCCAATATCAATAGCTGTATTTACACAAATACTGATGCCAATCCACCTCCTTTTAAGCTGTATTTACACAAATACTGATGCCAATCCACCTCCTTTTAAGCTGTATTTACACAAATACTGATGCCAATCCACCCCCTTTTAAGCTGTATTTACACAAATACTGATGCCAATCCACCTCCTTTTAAGCTGTATTTACACAAATACTGATGCCAATCCACCCCCTTTTAAGCTGTATTTACACAAATACTGATGCCAATCCACCCCCTTTTAAGCTGTATTTACACAAATACTGATGCCAATCCACCCCCTTTTAAGCTGTATTTACACAAATACTGATGCCAATCCACCCCCTTTTAAGCTGTATTTACACAAATACTGATGCCAATCCACCTCCTTTTAAGCTGTATTTACACAAATACTGATGCCAAACCACCCCCTTTTAAACTATATCTACACAAATACTGATGCCAAACCACCCCCCTTTTAAACAATATCTACACAAATACTGACGACAATCCACCCCCTTTTTAAACTATATCTACACAAATACTGATGCCAATCCACCTCCTTTTAAGCTGTATTTACACAAATACTGATGCCAATCCACCTCCTTTAAAGCTGTATTTACACAAATACTGATGCCAAACCACCCCCTTTCAAACTATATCTACACAAATACTGATGCCAAACCACCCCCCTTTTAAACGATATCTACACAAATACTGACGACAATCCACCCCCTTTTTAAACTATATCTACACAAATACTGATGACAATCCACCCCCTTTTAAACTATATCTACACAAATACTGATGACAATCCACCCCCTTATAACATGAAAGTCAATGTCAAAATATATAACAAATTCATCCTTAAAAACCAAAAAGCTTTAACACAGATTAATCATCAAATATATTTTATGACAGACACAAGAGTTTGGTTTGGTGCTTTTACAGCACAGCATCACAAGTTGGTTATTTAGTGCCAAGGCAATTTGAGTAAAATGCCTTGCCCAAGGACACATCACTATAGCTGACCCAAGCTGGTCCGATGGAAGGATTCAAACCCACACCCCTTCTGTCATTAGTATGGCAAGCTAACCACTAAGCCCCCACAGCTCCTCAGACACAAAAGTAACCATGACATTCACCATAGTGACTGATATATCAAAACTAAAGTTCTTTTTCTTGAAAGTAGTTCCAACTTTTTTTTAAATTACAAATAACTGGAAACCGACAATTCATTGTGAGCCCTGTGATTACATTTTATTAGTAAAGTCTGTGCTGAAGCAAAGCATTTTAAATTTACTGTCAAGAGATGACAAAAGTTTAATAAATTTTCTGCTCAATATATACACTAATTTTTATTTTTATCATAATTATTTTTACAATGTTGCCAACACAATTACCTTTGAACAGACAAAGAAGAAAATAGCTAACCCATGGCATCATTATAAAGTATCAAACAATCTGCATTTGATTCAATTAATTAATCAATCAATCAATCAACAGATCAATAGATCAGTAAGTAACAAACACTACATTCCCATTTCCAATGTGTTCCATATTCCCAAAAATCCCAATCCGTGCAATTTAAGCAATGTGTAAACATAAGACAAGCAGTGTTCTTGTACACCAAATACATAATTTATTATTATTATTATTATTATTATTACTATTGTTGTTGTTGTTATTATTATTATAATTATTAGTATTGTTATTATCATTTTTATTATTATTAGAAACAATGTGCAACCGTTCTATAATGGCCATACAATGTTCCATACAATTTTGTTCTTTATGAACAGAAGCATTTTCTAAAGAATTAAAATCAGATATGATATGAAAATTTTGAAAAGATCGGTAGATATTCTTATTTAGGTGTTCACTACACCAGGTTTTTCTACATAGCTGTCTATTAACTCTAAATATAATATCGAAGCAAGGTTACTGTGTATTGAGATCTGTCAACAAAGAGTACAATGGCTGGTCTGAAATTAAACTCTTGAATATATTCTTTATACAATGCACATGCAAATTACAGCAGCACAGTAGAAAATTGCAAAGACTCCGCTTCTGTAAGACAAAATCAGCAAAGGCCCTTAACAGCGAAACGTTGGGTGAAAAAAAAAAAATGAGCCCTACCCTGCTAAATGACAGACAGATTCAACTACAATAATCTAAAACATAAAAGAGTACAAATCACAGTCTAGATATCACAGTCTAGATATCACAGTCTGTTATGGATAGGAGGAGCAGATCACACCAACATGGCGCTACGGGAAACTGGTCCATTCTAAAGCAAAATGCACAAGTACCTGTAGATTTTAAATTATCAGCAAAACACATGGGAAAAAAATAGATCTATTTAAAAACTGATCTTGCACATAAATAAATGGCAACTACCTTCATGCAGTATTAATACTGCCTACAACTGTTACTAGACTTTACAAAACAAATTAATCCAAGCAAATTTGCGAGCTATTCTCAATGAACAAGTTAAATTTTCTGTTCAAACATGACCCCAAGTGTTGTGATCTTCATCATATGACAAATATTGTACAATGATATCTCCCAAGACAAGAAACCAAGTCTAAGTTTTGGTTTTAAGGGATTTTCAATTTATTGAGGCTCTCAAATTTCACCTGAAATGTGATCAAACCAGTTATGCCCCCTTGGTAAAAACATAATATGTAAATTGATTAGTGCCTACTTTTTACGTTTTTATTAATATAATAATCATGCGTCTGTCGATATTTTTAGTTTAAGTGATTATGCTAACTTTTGTTTCAAAACATGCTTTCTGTACTGGCTACTAGCATGGCAAATATAACCAAACGTTGTTCCAAAATTGTTTCTTTAGCTGGTCTTGGTTGACAACAATGTGAAAGGTGAGGGTGCACACCATGTTTTAAATTTAAAAGTCAGTCGACTGAGGATCATATAGGTGTATAGTACTAGACACAGATAACTGGCAAATAATTTGCAGAGTAAATGATTTGCACAACTACTGGCACCACTTTGCACCATTTCCACAAGATAAGCACCTCTGCTGATTTACTATTCAATGTTGGACATTATCCCTATGGTGACCAGTTTGGAGGACATGTCTGTATACTAAGAGTAACAAAATAATTCCAAGTACTTTACCCCATTACTTCGTTCAATTTCATGATTTACTATAGTCAGTCTGGTATATGTCTTATTTGCAATTTAACATATTCAAAGCCTTCCAAAAAAATGTGTAAACATGATTTTTTTAAAACACAAAATTCCTCAGGCTTACTGATGCACATCCCTTGTCAAATCTGAAGTTTCAGAAGTGCTTAAAGTTTTGCCAGTGATTTAACTCTTTAGCTGCAGAGGTAAGTAAATCCTGCATGTATTCAATAATCCCATAATGCCTATTAAATAGAAGTGATTGGTTCTGAAAAACATCAAACTTATTAACTTTGCTACTGGCACTGTATACAAACTATTAACTTTGAAAGCTGACACTTTACCCAGGTGTAAAGACTACCTAATAACCTATTTCTGTCACTTCCACAAGTGCAAAGAATAACAGTTAATTTAGTTATGTCACCTCTGCCCAGTATAAAAATTGCCAATTAGCTTATTTCTATTAATTCTGACAGGAGTAAAGATTACCAGTTAGTTTATCTCTGTCACTTTTGCTAGGTGTGCAGACTATCAATTACCCTTTTACTGTTACTTAAGCCTGGTGTAAAGACTACCAATTAGTCAATTACTGTCACTTTAGTCAGATATTAAGACTACCAATTAGATTATTGATGTCACTTATGCCAGGTGTGAAGACTACTGATCAGCATATTTGTCACTCTAGCCAGGTGTTAAGACTACCAATGAGTCTACTGCTGTCACTTAAGCTAGGTGTTATGACTACCAATTAGCCTACTGCTGTCACTTTCTTAGCCAGGTGTTAAAACTACCAATCAACCTACTGGGTCACTTTAGCCAGGTATTAAGACTACCAATTAGCCTACTGTTGTCACTTAAGTCAGGTGTTAAACTACCAATTAACCTACTGCTGTCACTTAAGCCAGGTGTTACTACCAAGTAGCCTACTGCTGTTACTTTCACCAGGTGTAAAAACTACCTCTCAGCATATTGCTGATACTGGTCATAATCTGTGCCAGGCTTTGTACTTCATGCATGGCCCTAGGCTATTTCTGGACCATTGGCCACAATGGTATCTAGCAGCCACCTGGACATGTTTTGGTTTTATGGGGTTCATTTCAGTATAAAAATTCAGGACCCAAAATTTGTTTCATTTTTCAGAGTGGAGGATATTCAGTTAACTGAATGTTTTTCATTGAATTTAAGCAAGGAAAAATTCTGGACCAGAAACATTTTTGGGTTTTAGGATTCCAGATTTGTCAGGTTTCAGACTCAAGATATTTTCAAGCATATCTAAATTATATTAAATGTATCACATAGTAATAGCTTTCCTATGTGTATGTGTGTATATGATCTGGATTTTTAACACAGCTTTAAACAAATTTCAGTCATACTGCTATGAAGTCTGCAGTGTGGCAGTTTATAGTGATGTCTAGCACTGGGGCATCATGCCACAGACATGTGGCATCATGTTGCACCCAGTCACATTATCATGACACCAGGCCAACCAGTCCTAACACTAACCTCTTAATGCTGAGCATCTTGCAAGGCAGCTCTTAGTACCATTTTGATAAGTCTTTGGTATGACTCAGCCGGAGTACGAACCAGCGACCTCCTGCGTCAAAGCTGGAAGCTCTAACCACTAGGCCACCAGAGCAATCCTTGCAAAGATGGATATAGAAATGCTAAAAATCTATCTTATCGTAAAACAAATTTAAAAAAATTAAAAAACAATTAAAAAGAAATTTCTAAATAATGAATTCCAACAAATGTATCAGCCTAATATTGATACATGTATAATCCTGACATTGCACCCATGTTTACTTATGAACAATGTGCACCTATCTAAAATGTATGAACACCACAGACCCTGCCGGCTGCTGTATAATGCACCAGCACATGAAACTCTTCCATTCTACATCTGATTTGAAGCAACTTGTGATGTCAGATCTAGGTCTATGGAGTTTACATCTAGGTACACATAATAAAAAGCAACAAAGGCCACAGTGGATCATGACATTGCTCACCTGTCATGACATCTGCCTAAATGCCAAATGCAACGGCAGCAAGCTGGCCAAGAAATATGAGTTATTAGGATGCTTTCTGAAGAACACTACGGACTACATATGTATCTGAAAGCAAACCAATCGCTTCTTCAAAACTGAAAGACTTTTATGCCAGGATGATTTCTGTCCAAGCTGGTCAAATTCTTTCCTTTTTTAAATAAAGTTGTTTAAATGTTTTTGGGGTTTGTTTTTTTATTGGATGGCTGATCCGAATCATTTAAATTTCAAAGCTTTCTGTCAAATTTATTTACTTTTTAAGCAATTTCTGATATGAAGTCACATAATGTTTTTTTGTTGTTACTATGGCAGCTATAACTGATGGCAAAATTGCATCATATGTACAAATTGGAAAGCCACTCATTCCAGGATGCTGTCACATTTGGTCAAATTGTGAGCGATATTTACAAAAGAAAATTTTAAAGTTTTTATTTTTCAGCTGAGAGCAGCATGTAAATCACTTGATACAAGAATGATTTTTGTCAACTTCTGGTCCAATTCTGTCAAATGAAGAAATCACTTCAAGATTTATCCATTTTATGTAATGGTGACTGTATATGATCATTGACTGCCATCATTTCTACAAATCTGAGAGGCCTTCATGTCAAGATACTGTCTGCCAAGTTTGGGGTAAATTGGTTAATATTTTTTATATGATGTTGAAAATAGCAATTGTTCACAGGTGTACAATGGACACGGCTTGGGCTATACTATCATTGCACCTGGCAATAAGGTTTTTTTCCATCAGTTGTTCTAGGAATAGTTTTTTTTCCCTTACCCTGTTATTAGTATGTGCATATGAGCTATTACAGTCCATGTCCAATGCATAATATTTCTTGATTAACATTGGCAGAAAACAATATAAATGATACAAAATGCACACAGAAATATATACAATGCTTGTAACCCATGCCTGAAGAGTAGAGATAGCACACATTCCCCATTCTGATAGGAAATGGAGAACGAAAACAGATTTTCAAACAATGATTGTATATATTGACCATTTTTAACAATATCAGTTTCTTTAAATTACCAAATATTCTGGTATTCTGAAATTCAAATACCCTTAATTTGGTCATATCCAAAATTACATCTTTTCAACCTTTCAAATACAAGGTATTTTTCCATCTGATCAAATAACAAAATATGTGTGGTTCTGGTTAGACTGAAAGATATTTTAGGGTAGGTAGGTCGTTATAAACATTTTTGTTGTTGTTGTTTGTTTTTGTTATTTTTCAGCCCAGACTGAATAAAAAAATAAAGCTTAAACTAGAAATAAATTTGACTGTAGTTATATGCCTTTCTCTAGAAATTTGTTTGGTCTTTTGTCCTGAATTTATTTCTTCAAAAAATATGTAGGGTCTACAGTTAAAAATACAGTTGGATGGGTAACCAAAAACCAAAGATACTTTTTTTTTTCATTTGACTTCATTATCAGTCAAATCTTTTAATGTAACAGACAAGTTCAATAAGTGATAGCTGGAATATTAAAATCTAAAGAATAAATGGGACAGATACAATTTTGTGCAAGAAAACTGATCTACACATTCTTGGAGGAGACATAAGAGTTAAATCCCATGTAAAAGGTCATCTGAGGGAAAACACTGGGTTTAGAAGCAATTTCAGCAAATACACACTAAGCAGAGTTTCTATTTTGCAAAAGTTTCTGCTTGTTGTAAAATGGGACTGAAATCTTGCATATTTTTGTGTTTCTTACATTTCTAACACATTTGAATAATTGATAGCAATGCACTGCTTGACAGCTGACCTATTGTAAAGGGACATAACCCTTAGGTCATATTGAATAATGTGTTATCTTTGGTTTTAACTGTGTCAAGATGTCCAATCATTTCAAAATTATTTAGGAAAAGGGTGACTTGTCAAAGATGAGAAGCTAAAGCATAAACCTTAATAAATATATTGTTTTAAGACATTGTTAAAAATCTGTTAAAATGCTTCATTACTAGGTATGAGATGGGAGATGATAGTGCAATTTGATAGGTTCCCACCATAAGAAAGATGCTAAAAGTACCAAATGAATTAGCATATATTATATGTACCAGTTTGTTACATTTTAATATACACAAAAATGACATTATATGCAGTCTCAACCTTATCTCTGAATTAGACTAAAATATGACAGTTATACTCATGGTCTACTAATTTTCATGGAATTCATACTTGAGTAATATAAGACATTATTCCTGATATGTAAAATTTGACTGTCTGCCCTGCCCTCTTTCCCACCCCTACTGCCCCACCCTGCCCTCTCCCCAGCCCTACATATTAGAGTGGGCATCTTACATTGTAGGGCTACTTCAAGCCATGAATTTCAAAACCCAATAAAGATATTTTGACTTTTAAGGAAAATGACACCCCTGTCATCAACGAATTGAAGTACCCATGAACAGGTAATATAAAAAAACCATGAATCCTAAATTTGCCGTTATTAAAATTTACCTCTTAAGACATTATTATTTCACTCCTACAATTTGTTTTTGACAGTTGCAAATACCTGCTCTAGCAACCATCCGCATATAACAACCACTTGTGTATAAAGGTTAAGAAGATAAGACCCCATTTATAAATATATATATATATATATATATATATATATATATATATATATATATATATATATATATATATATATATGCATATTTGCCTTTATATATGGAACATCTGTCAATAAAGATCACTTCTAATTGTTTCCCTAAGTGATCACTTAACACAAATTTGTCAGGCATATAAGTTGTATTATATCTTTTAAGACACTACACAATGTTATTAAAAGTTCCAAATATTTTCATTAAATCTGAGTGGGAATTTGAGATGTTAATGAAAGCTCTGAATGAAATAGATTTTCAAAGTAATTATATTACATGAAGAACTTGCAAGTATTGAGAGAAAAAAAGATGGCAAATTAGTCATAAACCCCGGGGTTATTCTAAATCAAATCCATCTAGAAACCAGTCTAACTTACAAACTGGTACATATACAAGCTATTTGTATACTTTAAGGGGTGGGTGTGCTACCTGCATTGATCATAACTTTGGCTTTCCTGTAGCGGGGAGGTCCAGGTTTGCTATCTGTGAGGGGAATATGCATGCACATGCTCAGTACAGAGTTACTTAGACATTCTAAATTTATTTCTCCCATGATAAGCCCACCTATAATTTTGTGATTTTTTACAATAAAAAAAATCGGAAAAAGCTTTATCTAATAAGACAACACCCACTTTTCAAACGATGAAATATACCCAGTGGGCTTATCATAGGAACAATATTATACATGAGTATTCTTCGGTGAAAACTTAACTGTGTAGTATTATTATTCAGATCAGACAATGTATAAACTGTTAAATCACATTTAAAAAAACAGTATCAAGAAAGAACACCTGAAGCTTACTGTTAAACAATTACTATGAGATAATTAGAACATACTGATATCAGATAACTTAGACATCAGCTTGCAATTTAAATTGTCCAAAAATTAATTTTATAACTGTGTCAACGAACTATGAAGGAGCAAAATATAAAGCATGTTCGTGCAAAATCATGTCGTAGGGCTGAATTTAGTCTCAAGCAAATAGTGTGCTTGTGTTTATCATCTACAAATGCACTTAGACTCTTTTGGTCAATGGAACACGGCTCTCACTCTTGCTGGTCTCTTGTTGGCATAAGTTATTGAGGGATTTATATACTGATTCTCCATTTCAAAGGATTTGCTCGCTAACAAAATTTATGAAACAGAGAACCAAAAAGCACAATACTAAACACATGCCAGCTGGATCAGTGATGTGTGGGTGAGTTTCATTGACACCAAGCACTATCAATATAAACTGACAAAATCAAAGTAATAAAGCAACTATGTTTTGGGTAGTGCATGTTCTTTTTCATTTTCTTTCTTCCCATATGTGTATAAAAAAATGTATAATAGCATATGATTTGATTTTGTATCTTGTATGATAGATAGTCCCAAATTTGGATCAGATTTTTTAAAACTGTATTCTCATTATTATTATTATTATTATTATTATTAACAACTCTGACACTAACACAGAAATACTGTATTGACCTGTATATTGTGCAACCAACTAAATAGGACAGACACTAACCTACAAGAGCATTATGCTTGAGATAAACAGCAATGACCCTAATCAACCTGTACATTATGCTTGAGATAAACAGCACTGACCCTAATCTACCTGTACATTATGCTTGAGATAAACAGCACTGACCCTAATCTACAAGAGCATTATTCTTGAGATAAACAGCACTGACCCTAATCTACAAGAGCATTATGCTTGAGATAAACAGCACTGACCCTAATCTACAAGAGCATTATGCTTGAGATAAACAGCACTGACCCTAAATCTACAAGAGCATTATGCTTGAGATAAACAGCACTGACCCTAATCTACCTGTACATTATGCTTGAGATAAACAGCACTGACCCTAATCTACAAGAGCATTATGCTTGAGATAAACAGCACTGACCCTAATCTACAAGAGCATTATGTTTGAGATAAACAGCACTGACCCTAATCTACAAGAGCATTATGATTGCGATAAACAGCACTGACCCTAATCTACCTGTACATAATGCATAAGCAAATTATGGCCAGTGCCCTATTTGCTGGAGATCATTAACAGAACAAACAGCATAGACACTAATTTGTTGTGCATTTTGTGACAAAAGATCTGGCCTGCAAATCATAAAATTCTTGAGTTTGAGCTTCAATTTTTGCTCTCAGCCAATCAAAAGTGTTGTTACTAAAGTAAAGTTGCTAGTGACTGGTTGGCACAAAATCACAAGATCAAACTGATCTGTTTTAGGATTTCCAGGCCAGACCTGAGCAAAGCTTCACTAAGTTTTTCAAATGTTTTCCTCAAACTATGCTTTAATATTATCTTGATTATAAAACATTTCACAATATTGCTGTTTTTGTCTAGTGAAGAGCTTTTAAAAAATGGATGAAAAGTTAAAATTTGTACATTTTTGAAAATCATGTTTGAGGAAATCTTAACATTGTCACTGAAAGATAAATCAAGGGTGCGGTTGGGGGATTATATGGTATTATTTATTTGTAATCCTTGATACCTGATGAATGTTCAGTTTAAAATTCACTGTTGTGAACCTAGGAAGAACACAGATATTTTTCAAAATCTCACTTTTTATAATAAAATTTGAAAAGTTCATGAAAACTCAGACCTGGCTTTATCATGTTTATCGCTGAGTGTACACTCTGTATAACATTAGATCTATTGTATAACGGTAAACAGCTGACACATAAATTCTGGTTATACAGCACACTAAAAATAAGACAAATTGTACAGCCATAACATACCCTCTTGATTCTCTTGGTCTGATTCACTATCAGAAAGTCTGACTTTAGCTGCAAGATTAAATTTTGGTTGTGGAGTCTGAAAAAAGACAGAACATAAACATTTATAAAAGTAATAAAATAAAATATTATCAAGCATGTAACATCATGAATTTATCTGGAATATATTATCAGAAGATCACAAATCTAAAATCATCAGCAATAATACCCAATATTGTAAAATTTTCCAAAAATCCTTTATCTAACACCACCACCCCATCTCTATCAATGCTGACATATTTTTGATCCTTTTCTTTCTCATTTGTTGTTTTGCAAGTGTACAGTATCACATTTCTGTTAGGGAATATGACAGTTTAAGTTAAGTTTGTTCATTTAAGTGCAAAAGTGTAATGTGTACAAGTACATGAATCTCACTCTCTATAGCCCTACTGTAATGTGTACAAGTACTTGGGTCTTTCTGTAGCCCTACTGCAAAGCAAGGTTGTACAAATACCTGAATATCACTCTCTGTAGCCCTACTGCAGAGTAATGCGTACAAGTACATGAATCTCACTCTCTGTAGCCCTAATGTAATGTGTACAAGTACTTGGGTCTTTCTATAGCCTTACTGCAAAGCAAGGTTATACAAGTACCTGAATATCACTCTCTGTAACCGCACTGCAAAGTAATGTGTACAAGTACATGAATCTCACTCTCTATAGCCAGACTGTAATGTGTACAAGTACTTGGGTCTTTCTGTAGCCCTACTGCAAAGCAAGGTTGTACAAATACCTGAATATCACTCTCTGCAGCCCTACTGCAGAGTAATGTGTACAAGTCCTTGGGTCTTATTCTCTGTAACCCTACCATAATGTGTACAAGTACCTGAATCTCACTCTCTGTAGCCCTACCGCAAAGTAATGTGAACAAGTACTTGGGTCTTATTCTCTGTTGCCCTAATATAATGTGTAAAAGGACCTGAATCTCACTCTCTGTAACCCTGCTGTAATGTGTACAAGTACTTGGATCTCACTCTCTGTGGCCCTAATATAATGTGTAAAAGGACCTGAATCTCACTCTCTGTAACCCTGCTGTAATGTGTACAAGTACTTGGATCTCACTCTCTGTGGCCCTAATATAATGTGTAAAAGGACCTGAATCTCACTCTCTGTAACCCTGCTGTAATGTGTACAAGTACTTGGATCTCACTCTCTGTGGCCCTAATATAATGTGTAAAAGGACCTGAATCTCACTCTCTGTAACCCTGCTGTAATGTGTACAAGTACTTGGATCTCACTCTCTGTGGCCCTAATATAATGTGTAAAAGGACCTGAATCTCACTCTCTGTAACCCTGCTGTAATGTGTACAAGTACTTGGATCTCACTCTCTGTGGCCCTAATATAATGTGTAAAAGGACCTGAATCTCACTCTCTGTAACCCTACTGTGATGTGTACAAGTAATTGGGTCTCACTCTCTGTGGCCATAATATAATGTGTAAAAGGACCTGAATCTCACTCTCTGTAACCCTACTATAATGTGTATAAATACTTGAGTCTCACTCTCTGTAGCCCTACTGTAATGTGTACAAGTACCTGAATCTCACTCTCTGTAACCCTACTGCAATGTGTACAAGTGCTTGGGTCTCACTCTCTGTGGCCCTACTGTAATGTGTACAAGTACCTAAATCTTACTCTCTGTAACCCTACTATACTGTGTATAAATACTTGGGTCTCACAACATGTACAAGTACCTGAATCTCACTCTCGGCAGCCCTACTGTAATGAGTACAAGTACCTGAATTTAATTCTCTGTAGCCCTACTATAATGTGTATAAATACTTGGATCTCACTCTCTGTAGCCCTAGTGTAATGTGTACAAGTACCTGAATCTCACTCTCTGTAGCCCTACTGTAATGTGTACAAGTACCTGAATTTAATTCTCTGTAGCCCTACTATAATGTGTATAAATACTTGGATCTCACTCTCTGTAGCCCTAGTGTAATGTGTACAAGTACCTGAATCTCACTCTCTGTAGCACTACTGTAACATGTACAAGTACCTGAATCTCACTCTCTGTAGCCCTACTGTAATGTGTACAAGTACCTGAATCTCACTCTCTGTAGCCCTACTATAATGTGTATAATACTTGGGTCTCACTCTCTGTAGCCCTAGTGTAATGTGTACAAGTACCTGAATCTCACTCTCTGTAGCCCTACTGTAATGTGTACAAGTACCTGAATCTCACTCTCTGTAGCCCTACTGTAATGTGTACAAGTACCTGAATCTCACTCTCTGTAGCCCTACTGTAATGTGTACAAGTACCTGAATTTAATTCTCTGAAGCCCTACTATAATGTGTATAATACTTGGGTCTCACTCTCTGTAGCCCTAGTGTAACATGTACAAGTACCTGAATCTCACTCTCTGTAGCACTACTGTAATGTGTTTAAGTAATAGAATCTCACTCTCTGCAGCCCTACTATAATGTGTATAAATAACTGGGTCTCACTCTCCGTAGCCCTACTGTAACATGTACAAGTACCTGAATCTCACTCTCTGTAGCCGTTCTGTAATGTGTACAAGTGTGTTAACACTCCAGATGATGCAATATTATATTATTTCTTCTGAAGCAAGTTCAAGTCTGATGCTAAATGGGAAAGATATATGTGCCAAATTAATCTTAACTGCCCTACTTGCCAACATCAGTAAAGATTAGGTAATTCTATTTAAAAACATGGGATTCAGAAAATGGCTCTCAAAGTAGGCAAAAAACACTTCTTTTTCAAAACTGAACAGGAAGAAGTGAGACCATCAGGAAGACTTGATGACACCAAAGCAATGTATAGATGTTTTTAATAATAATAATAATAATAATAATAATAATAATAATAATAATATTAATAATAGTAATAGTTTTAGTAATAGAGTTATAAGTACTAGTTAGTTAATTAGTACTTATAGCTGTTCTAGCTAATGTTGTGATGTAAAATTATTTCTGTATGCTTCTATATTAGGCTTGATCAAGAACAGCTTCTTTCATATTCATCTTACGTTTATGAGAAAAAATACCAAATGTTACTGAATATTATTTCATTTCTAGCCTTCTTCCATAACTGGATACATGATCTTGAATGAGCTTATGAAAGCAGGAAGTAATATTTGGTTCAACCTCTTATTTTATCTTGTGTAATGTAAGCAACTGAGACTTGCAGGACATAGCAGTAGTGAATTCTCTTTTTTAAGTTAATTTAAAAGAAATAAACAGTATGTAGTGATATGTATACTTCCTAAATGTGCTTTTTTATTCAAAGTGTCTACTGAATACTTAATGCTGAAATCATCCATTGTCTGAGGGTTTTCAGCATTTTGGAAAAGAATTGCCTAATTGTCACACTTCACTGCAGCTTCACTAAAGTCCTGTGGCTAGGATTTACCTGGTGTAGAATAGAAGAATATGACCCTAACTGCATAATTACTGATGGTCACAAACAATACAAAACTGTCTTGACTGGATCTTTGTTCCGATTACTGGCTTATACAATTAACAAAACAAGCATTGTGGTTTGTCAAACAATTACAACTCTTTGGTCTTAAACTAATTAATAGAAAAGAATGAAAACCAACAAGTTTTGTAAAATTGAACAAAGAATTTATTTCCCAAGAATATGAAGTAAAATTTAAAAAGAACTAACAGTATTGCCAATTAAGTCCCAAATAGTCCAAAATGTTTTATCACCAGTCCTAATGAATAAAGTTCTAATTAAATTCCAGTGGTATTTGAAATAAGATCCAGCACTGATTGGTGTCAACATGCCCAATGTACCAGCAGCCTGAAGAGTAATGATGTACTAAGAGTCTTCCACTTAATCACAAAACTATAATCCAAGATGTCCTTGTCTGAATTCATTATATTTCCAAATTAATATTTCTGTCCAAGAATATAACTAAAGAGCACTTTGTATTTCCAGTAAATAAATATTTGAATAAATAATTCCACCCAAATCAAATAATGAACACAACAATAAGACCAATTTCTGTTTCAGATGTTATTGCAGCTATGAATAATTTTTTTCAAATAAACAAGATTATATATTTTTTAAAAATAAGACACAAAAGAAGAGATTGAATGTAGGACAAAAGTTCATTTCTAGAACAATATGAGTCATAATTAGACAAGACCTGTTACTAAAATTATAATAAAGAACATGGTAAACATAATGTCCTTGACTCAAGACCAGGAATTAAAAGTTATTGGTGAGGTACACAATGAACTTGATTTTTGATAAGGTCAAGTCCAAAATACAATTATACACAACACACCATCATGGAGGAGAAAAACCAACAAACAATACAAATTAAATATATATAAACACCTACACACATGTGACTGCATTCTTACATATTCTGGCCCTAAAATCACTCATACAGAGCAACATAAACATCACCTTCCTGCAAGTTGAAGTTTTACACCAAAAAGAAACCTGTCTGCCCAAATCTGACCCCTGGATGGTCTCAGGAATTATCCCAATTAAATTTAGCAAAATACTGCATTATTCAAAGAGTTTCATAAATTTCATTTTTTAAATGAGTATGAATTTAAAACTGTAAGTACTCCCTCAGTATAATGCTGTACTGTACATGGGAGTCATAAAGAACATCTATATCACTTTATATTGAGACTGCCTTATAATGAAGTACATGATACAGTATTCCTTCATTATAATGCCACACATCTTACAGAAAAGAGAAGTCAGCATTGTCTTTGTTTGGGAGATAATGCAAGTTTACAAACTTTAAAGACTGAAGTCAAAGTGCCCATTTTATGCTGACTGAACTCCTCAGTAATCCAACCATAATTAATTAATCCCTTTATTCCTTTCAGAATTACTCCTGATCAAACATAGTATAATCCATATCAACAAAACTGAAGCCAACCAACCCTGCCAAAAGAATCAACAGGATATTAATAGTTTTATGCTGCATGAAATAGGCAACAAAATTGTCTTGCTCTTCTTAAGTCAGTTCCCAGTCACATGATCACAAGCAGTATTACCATAAATATAACACAAGGTAATCTAGGTGTGAAAAAAAATGGAAAAAATAAAAAATTTCAATAATAATTTTGCATATATGGGAGATTTCAGTGAGTGAGGGGAGACACCCACCATCTCACAAGTAAAACACTCCCATTAATAAGGTTCACATATATGTAACACTGTCCAATGGAGTCAAAGAGTATACCACCTTATAGTGAGACTGCCTGATAATAAGGTATATATTGCATATAAATTTGCTACATGTACTTCACAATGAGACTGGATTCATGACCATACTCACCTTTAACAGGAACTGTGTTAAAATGAAGGGCCTTATAGTGAGGGAATGCTGTACTGATCCCATGGCAAAAACAGACTTGTTTTAATTAACAAAACCACAGAATAGTGTAGAGAAATTAATGATGCTTCCCTTGTTATGGCTTACATGACATTACAATGTAATTTGTAGGCCACTATCTTATATTATGCATGTTACATATAGAAATATTACGATGTGGTTATATTAACATAAGTATCAATGGTTATGTGATAAGCATATTCAACATCAATATTTTTCTTCGTAATATTATAAAATCTATGAATTTTTCAACTAAAACAAGAACATTTTCTCTTCAAAATTAACCAAATCTGTAATCCACAAACAAAAACAACATTTTTAATTTGAAATATGATCATACAGATATTTTTGTTTCATGGTGAAAAAAGATTACACATGGCGTACATGTTGCAGAAAAGATTTTTTGGGGAAAAAAGCAACACATCAGAACTAGATATGAATACAGAGAGATAAAAACGCCAAGGACTAAATGCAACAGCTGACTTTTTAAGCCATACATGTATATTGCCGAGTAAGGAAATCTAAGAGATAGAATGAGATAAAACATTTAAAGACATGGAAAGATTTCTTCAGTATAGATTATGAAACAAAACAATGCAAATTAAAATTACAATACATCAATAAAAGATACAAGGGGAAAACACAAAATGTAAGTAAATAAATAATGACTTATTTACATCAATAGGAACAGAGAAGGTGCAAACTTTAGCTCAGTAAATCTTAGTTTCAGAATCAGAATGATTTATGGTTTATTAAATAAACTTTTCCATATTGTAACAAAGGACCCGAATAAATACTAATTCACACCACTGTCTGAGGACTGCAGAGTCGTACAAATATTTGGGACATTAAAACTGAAGGAAAGAAAAACATTGAAAGATATGAAACTCAAACGCATCTGCAGAGGCTTCTCCCACACCATGACTTCCAAAAATAAAACTAATTTCCCTGATTTTAAAAGCTTAAAGCTAATTATATGCAAAAGAAAGACAATTACCAGAAAATAAATATGATGTATCTACATTGCTTAAATACACAAACACATATCAAGAGCAGCTCTCCATAGTTCAATATTTATCCAAAACTGACACTGAGACATGAAATATTAACTTGAAGGCATTTGAAACTAATATCAGTGAAATAGAAAATAATTCTGAATATTCATAAATTATAATAACTTACAAGTTTTATCATAATTACTCCAAGGGAATGTATAACAATTCTATTTTACAAAGCCAATTCAACATCCAACATTAACGAATATTCAATCAATCGAATACAATCTCCAGTCTACATGAAGTTTATCCAGTGCCATACATATACCTACAACAGACCAACCTGTAATCACCTTTACTGACCTTTGCACAATTCAATAATAGATCAAATTACAGACAAATGGCTTCAAAATCTGATATATTACCTAATTATGCTAATGGCTTTTGGGATTCAACAATGAGGCCTGTTTCCTTATTTCTGAAAATGGATGGTACAAGATATTCTTTGTGAATTTGACTGATCAGCGCATGAAAGAACTCGATCATTTGATAGATGTTTTTAAGTAACCATTGTTGGGCAAGAACACTAAAATCAACCCAGAACAATGCAGTACTCCAAACCTTTGTTAGTAATGCAAGATAAATATAATAAAATATACCTGAAACTTAAATATGTTCCAAATTGATATATCACATACCTAAAAAATCATTATTTGAATCATTTTGTTCTAGGGGTGTGCGATTTTTCCTGAATAATTGTAAGCCATGTTGAGGAACCTGCCATAATGTGTCTTGCAATACATAGTAAACAAACTGTTTTTTTAAATATATTTCTATAAACAGTATATAAACACAATTTTTCATTCAGGCTTCATTTGTTTTAGTTAATGTTTCCACTCTTTCAACAGGTGTTGTTCTAAAAAGCTCACTCCCCCCAACTGCATGGTTAAACTGCATGTCACATCCTGCCTGTTGGAGCATTGACCCAAAATGCCAGACTTGGGACCTGAGGTCTTGCATAAATAGGTGCCAAATAAAAAAGCTTATTATTTTGCCTGGCAACCTTTTCTCACAAAAGTCTCCAAGAAAGATGGAAAATTAACTGACAACCTTACCATCTTTAGAGCATGTAATGTGGAGATGAAATGTGCATGTGGGACATAGAACCTGACTGCCCACATTTGCTTGCATCATCCTAGTCAACTGCTAGTATAGCCATAGTAGAGAAGATGCAAATTAACCACAAATCTTCTCTCATGTAGCTCAGCCTCACTCCCATATTTGGATGTTTCCCAATCAAAGTTTGCATAACAAGAGACTCAAGAAGACCTCTGTAACTGCTGTCCCCATGTTTAATGTTCTGTGTAGGCATAAGTATGGAGATTACTTACCAATAAGTCTCAATGGCTTTGATATCTGATCAAGATAAGCAGTATTACTGTGCAGAAACCATTATCTTCATCATGAACTTTAACATTTAGATCTATATGTATTTTTATTTCCCTAATTGCAAACTAGTTTACTTTGGTCAAGGAACTTTTTATATGACAGTTATTGAATATAACATTTAGTTGTCACAATGACCCTGACCTTTGAACTTTCAATCCCCAAATCAACAGGCAACTTCCATACCTGAAGTGCAAGCCTCCCCACACTTTGGTCATCACATGTGTTCTAGAACTAAAGTAACTATAAAAAAGCCATGATTTTTCTTTCAGTCACTCAGTTCAGTGACTCTGGCATTTGATATGTTGACTTGTAAGTCAACAGGCTTCTTTCTCACCCAAAATACAAGCCATCCACAAACTTTGGTGACAGTGCATAGTCAAAAACTTAACTGCTGGGAAAACACTTTTTTATTTTGTAGCCAGTGGCCTTGACTTTGGACCTTCTGACTCCAAATCAATGGGTTTTTACATTACTCCAAGTTCAAGCCACCCATAAATTTAGTACAGGTCTGTAATGGAGAACTAAAGATAATGTACTGAATTCAATATTTAATCACTGATCATTTGAGATCATGTTTATCACAGAGTTTGTATTTTACTGATGAATGTCAACAGGTAAATAGAAGAAAAAATAATTTGCAATGATATTTAATGCTGACAATCCAATGTACACTCCAAATAAGACACATTGTGGATCATGTACAATACTCATACATGTGAACCCGCACAGGAGGGGGTTTCTCGTGAGTTTAGGGGTGTCTCTCATCCCTACCATTACTCACTGAAATATCCAGTGAGTGCAAAATTATTAGTGAAAAATTTAATTTTTTCCTTTTCTTTCTTCACATTTTGTTCTAGTGTAGTATATCTATGGTAGTATTATTTGTGATCACGTGCCTGTGAGCTGCCTTATGCAGGGCAGGACAATGTAGATGCTAATTTCATCCTTTGATCATGTCTGCATGGTCTGCTGAATTCATTGTTTGAAGTTTGTTGAGGTGGATTATGCTATGTCTGAGCAATTAATTCTGATGGATTAAGTACTATGGTTGAGTTACTAACGAATTCAGCATAAAACAATAAACTTTACTTTGATTCTGTCCATAAGGTATGTACTGCTTCAGTATTTAAAGTTGTCAGGATGGATTTGAATCTACACTATCATCAAAAGTATTTCAGACAAAAGTAAAGATGTTAATTGATTATGGCTGGATTACTCAAGAGCTCAAGTGGCAAAAACTGGGTCAGTTTGACTTCAGGGTTGAAAATTTGTCAAGATATCTCAGTGTGCTAATGCTAAAACACCAAATATCTAAGCAACCAAACTATCACACAAAATTCAACTATGGTTGAAAATGGAAATTTAAGTGATTGCAATTAAGTTTAAAGGGAGATAAATCTGTATAGTATTATGCTCTGCCTGTAAAGCTCTCATGAGTGATCACCTGCAAAATACAACCTGAGACCACAATTTTTAGGCAAAATATGTGTTCAACCCTTCTATAAATGACCACATATCAAAAACTTGTATGAACACCAGTGACAATGATTTAACTTTGTAACCATGAATGTAAACCAGATTAAAGCATATGTCACTAAGTGCAATTGTAATCCGTAATGCCTGGAATGAATGGGAGTCTTTGTCCTTGTGTATAACACTAGTAAGTGATGACTGCTTCTCCGATTTGATTGTCATTTTTAAAGAGTGGTGACAGTGATCATAATGATGACAACAAAGGTGTCAGAAAATTAAGCTTAAAGTCACGAAGGATGTGAAGGTATAATGTACGCATTTGTGCTTCATGCAGATAATGTTAATGATACAAAAACAATATTAGGCCCAGACAGTAACCAATCTTAAGCAGTTCTGGCAGGCAGTCAGCAATATGAATCTATCCACTGGCAGGAAACCATTTAAACTTCTTGGTGAACTAAACAGAGTTGTACTGACACTGCCAGATTCCAATGCAGACACTAAGGACATTTTCAATTCTGAGGAAAATTCAGACTGACTCTAGGGGAAACCCGGATTCAATAACAGTGTATCACGTCCTAAGCGTTAAGATCAACAATGATGAGCACTACCACAATCCAGCAATGATCTCCAAAGAAATGCTAAAAATGCTTATGGTACATGAATGGCAACAAGTTTAAACTGAGAAAGAACTAATCTGATGAGATATTTTAATATTTAAAAAATGTAAATTTGTTCAATAATTGTAATTTTGTCCAGTTACAATCGGGTCAATCAAAGTCATCCCTCTTCTGAAAGCAAAACTCCTGACCAAATATTGAAAATCTCTTGATCTGTCCTGACCTGACCTGAACTGCCTTTTCTGTCACATGACTATTCTCTGAAAAGACTGGTTCAAAGGTTAACAGTGTCAACCATTTCTTTCCAGGAAGAGATGCACACGATCCATGACATGTATTAGCAGGAGTGTAAAATGGACTACCAGCATTAGAGACAGTACAGAATACAGAATACAGGTTGACATTTAAACCATGTCTGTCCAGAGAGTGGTGAACATGATCTATACCACCTGTTAGCAGCAGTGTGAAATAGACTATCAGCATTACAACTGAGTGTTGGGCATTTCCACTTGAATTCAGTACATTCATGCTAGTTTTCCCCACATCTTTTGGTTTACCTAAGCAAACATCATGCAATCTACTCCTGTTCTAAATTTACTTTTGCATTCTAAGAATTCTCAGCAGTGTATTTGGGGCATATTCTGACCTGCATCACCCTAACTATGCATTTCTATGATAATGCCATTTGTTTACAAGGTCCACTCACCTGTGAATTAGAAAGACCGTGTCCAAGATCCACTCACCTACAAATCAGAGAGACCATTTCAAAGGTCCACTCACCTACCAATTAGAAAGACTGTTTGAAAGATCTAGTCACCTACCAAATAGAAAGACAGTTTCCAAGGTCCACTCACCTACCAATCAGAAAGACAGTTTCTAAGGTCCACTCGCCTACCAATTAGAAAGACTGTTGCCAATGTTCACTCCCCTACCAATTAAAAGTCCAAGTAGAAAGACTATTGACAGTATAATAACAGTAAAAAAATGTAGTTCCAGTTGTCAGAAAATTCCAACCACCACTCCCGGCACCCGCAGATAATACTAAGAAAGCCATGTTATGGATTTCATGAGCTTCTTTTAACCAATCAAATTTACAGAAACTGATATGTGAATGCATAACCTAACAAATTTAATAAAATGCAAACACTAATTGTAAAGTGTACCAACACTGGAAAACTAAATTTGTCTCACTTTTTCAAAAGGAAGGAAGGATGACATTCCTGGACGCAATTTTACTAACATAAATAAAGACATCTGATTGGTCAAATTTTAAGTTAGACAAATTTCAGCCAATCAGATCACTGGAGTCTAGCCTTAAATTTAAGTCTAGACTCAAGTTGTTTTGGTGAGCTGATAAAATTATAATTTTACCTTGGATTATGCTTTAATCACTATGTGCACCAGTGTGTATCTGTGTGTGTGTGCATGCCCGGGTGTCTATACGTTTGTTTCTACCCTATATATGTTTGTGTCTAGATGTTTGTGTCTATATGATTTTGTGTATATGCTTGTGTGTCCACACTCCTGGTATACATTTTAAATACCTGGTATAGACTCTACATCAACCTAATACTTCTAAATCTTTACTACGAATGGCTTACATCTAAAAATATATTCAAATTTTTTTTTATTGCCTTAAGTGTGTTAAATTATCAGAGCATTTGTTTTGTTTGAGGTTTTTATGTTGCTTTCAATAACGGTTTTAACACATTATTGACTATATCATGACAAGGAATTGGCAGCCAAGTGCCTTTCCCTAAGACATACAAAAACAGCCAACCTGGGCAGGTATTAAACATGAGACCATTACATTAAAAATCTGATGCTCTACCAACTGACCTATCGCTGTTTAAACATTAGACACTACACCATGGAGTTGAACTTAAATCTGTATCCAACTATTTTTAAAAATGAACCAAATGATTAATTTTAAAAAAAATAAAACTTAAAATGATAACTGTCTATACAGAACTGTCACTGACAGAATAAATATGTCCTTCATAGACAGGTGTCCTTTATATGAGGAATCCCAGATGTACTCTGAATTATATGTGGTCTGGTCTATTTTCCCTGTAAATGCCTTTAATTAATTGTTGTTGTTGATGTAGTGTTTAACGCCATTTTTCAGCACAAGATAAGCTATACATGGCGGCCAGTATAAATGGTGGAGGAAGAACCTGGGAAAACCCCAGAAAGAACAACCGACCCACAAGAAGCTACTGACAAGCTTTCCACATACCCACATTTGCTGAACCCTAGACTCAAACCCATGCAGACATAGGTGAGATGGCAGTTATCCGTAACAGTGAGCACTTCTGACCACTTGACCACAACAGGATCATGGTAAAAATCTTGATCAGATAGTTAACTTTTATTTGTTTACAGGCGGGAAGAATGGAGAAGTCCTCTGTCGATGTTAGACAAGTGTATTTTATACATGTACATGTATATAGGATAAATACATAGGGATTTTCAGCTGAAACTTTTGAAGTGTCTGTTGTATACATGTGTCCTTTATATAGAGGTATCTACAACAGGAATCAGTTTGACTGTTTATGTAATTCGATAAAACCTGACATTGCTACTGTGGTCACCATATATTCAATAATTAATTCCAAAGTATTTCATTATTTTTTTTCACTAATACAATCAAATTAAAAATCCTCAATATGAATTCCTAAAGCAAAGAAATTTGCAGTCATAAACCATATTTTTCTTTGCTCGCCCACCCCACCCCTCACCCCCATGTAAAATAGGAGTCATACAACTGATAACATTTGGTGGGCACTTGTGGGCTCACTGTATTAAACAATTTTAGAATTTTGGCAACAGCACAGTACATGATGTGAAGATCAGGACAAGTTTATTTTTTTTGGGGGGGGTCAACTAAAGCATCAAAGTCAACAATATCTAGGACTTGGTACTAAGATTATTTCTTCATGACTTTTCCATATTCTTCTTACTAATAGTAATTAGTGACTCAGATCAAAACACATGCTTTTCTCCTATGCTTTCTGCTTGCATTTTACTGACCGAAACTTGGGATTAACTTAAAATCACACTCATGAGTTCACATCTTGTGAAAAGGTCACCTTGCCCAAATCAAAGTAGTACATTTTTACCATTCATGCATGGGTGACCCACCTAAAAGACCACCTTTATAAAACCTTTCTGTTATGAAAGATTGCCTCACATAAGGGGATGAAATGATCAAAAAATTCTTCCTTGGTGCAGATGAAGTGGTCTCTAATAATGAGGAACAACCTCTCATAGCAGAATCCTCATATATAGAGCAAGTCTCTAATAAAAGGGGATGACCCCTCATGAAAGATGTCTCGCATGTGAAAGGCATGTCAAGGTATTTAGTATCTCATTTGTTTTGATAAGAAGGACAGGAACTCTATGGCTGAAACATCAGTGTAAATATAATAAGAGCCCTGGAGAGAATGTCAAACTAAATGGAGCAATAAAGCAAACCCAACTACTCTTTAATGTGATAGGTATAACAATCTTTTCATTCCTCTGTGAATGAACTAGATTCAATGTAAACACCTCATAGCGAGATAAATAGTTAGGTATGGCTACACAAAGTCCTGCTGACAGCCATGTCTACAATGGATAGCAATCAACTGGTACTCATGATGATGGATTACAACCTAACGCCACTGGAAGAATTAAAACAGTCCACAGTAAAGATCAATTCAACACAGAATGATCAGGAATCCTTGTTCAAATTGTTGATAAATAATTCATTCGTAAGCAAAAATCGAAATGGCTCAACATCTGCCAATTGATCTGTAAGTAGTATCTCACTAAAGGTAGCAGACGACACGCGTTCAAGAATTTATAGTCTGTTTCAAAATTTATGAGATTTGCTGTGAGAGAGAGAGAGGTATTCCATTGTTTATGAACAATTTATTATTCATCTTGTTTCTAGCAAACAAAGAAGAACATCAACATGAAAATTTGAAACACTGTTCACAAGACATTGGTAAATTTCATCCATGCTTTATAAATAAATAACTTTATATATAAATAATCACAAGTCAAGTTCTAATTGCTAAAAAAATTATATTTTCAATAATCAGGCAATTTGTTATATAAATTTATTCTGTAAAAGTCACACTATGGGTCAGGCCATTCATGGGGGTGCTGTTTTAGGAGTTTTGTATATAAAAAAATCGTCTGATTGGTGGGGAAAAATAGAATTACAGCCTTTTCTATTAGTTTATTACCATTATTATTATTCTTATTATTCTTCTTCTTATTATTATTATATACATGTAAAGCTGAATATATCATAATGATGTGAGAATTACATGGAAACTTGACCACTTGTATCCCCCTTCTGCTCTGCAAGAATCACCTGCAGGACTATAAAATAAACACATCTAGAAAACTGCAAACCTCACGACAGTGAAAATCACTGTTCAATAAAAGTGATGGAGTGACAATAAAAAAATAACTGGGATCCTGCCATGGTCTGAATTATAGTCCACGTGAAATGGGATGGCAGGGAGTTTATATACAAACCTATTATAAGCGCAACTATATAAGTACTAGCAGGCACAGACTAAGATAAATAAATGTAACAGAACTAAAATGCAAACCAAACATGAGACAAAATAAGGTTGCACATCTACTTTAAAATAATGAGACAAACCTTTATTTTTCTTTCCTCCTCAAGGTCCTCAATGAGATCAGAGCTATTGTCAGGCTTGATAAATAATAATAATGCATCTTGACATGGTATAGAAGTGTGTGTGCATGTGTCTGTGTTGTGTGTTTCTGAGTGTGTGTGAATATATATATTCTGTACAAGTGACATTTTTTTTCCCATACCATAGTTACAGTATAATCCTGCCACTACTACTTTGAAGATTATACTAGTGTTGGTCATGATAAACAAAGATTAATTTACATTATATACATGTAACTGTCAAGGCCAGCCCAGACTGGCTGTTTGTGTCCTTGGCAAGATACATGTATAACCAATAAAACAATAAAATACTGTTATAACCAACCAATCAAAAATCCTCAAACAGAGATACACAGTTCTGATAGAAACATGGTTGCTTTCAAACACTCTGATGGTCAAAATCCAGAGTTATCAGAATTCCATCATCACACCAATTACACCATCATATTTGTGGAATATAAGTTGCATTTAAATTTATAAATTTACATAAACTTATTGTTCTCTTCACATTTTTATTCATTTCTTAAAGCCCTCAAAGAAGTACACATTTCAGAGTCATTTATGTTCAGTTCTTCAAGCCCTCCAAAAGCACACATTTTAGTGTGACATTTGCAATCAGTTCTTACAGCCCTTCATGAAGCACACATTTCAGTGTGATATTTGCAATCACTTCTTACAGCCCTTCATGAAGCACACATCTCAGTGTTACATTTGAAATCAGTTCTTACAGCCCTTCAAGAAGCACACATTTCAGTGTGACATTTGCAATCAGTTCTTACAGCCCTCCAAGAAGCACGCATTTCAGTGTGGCATTTGCAATCACTTCTTACAGCCCTTCATGAAGCACAAATTTCAATGTGACATTTGCAATCAGTTTGTACAGCCCTCCAAGAAGCACGCATTTCAGTGTGACACTTGCAATCAGTTCTTACAGTCCTCTAAGAAGCACACATCTCTGTGTGGCATTTGCAATCACTTCTTAAAGCCATTCATGAAGCACACATTTCAGTGTGACATTTGCAATCGGTTCTTAGTCCTTTCAAAAGCACATTTCAGTGTGACATTTGCATTCAGTTCTTACTGTCCTCCCAGAAGTTTACATTTCAATGTGACGTTTGCAATCTGTTCTAATAGCCGACCTAGAGGCACACATCTCAGTGTGACATTTGAAATCAGTTCTTACAGCCCTTCAAGAAGCACACATTTCAGTGTGACATTTGCAGTCAGTTCTTACAACCCTTTAAAATGCACATTTCAGTGTGACATTTGCATTCAGTTCTTACAGCCCTTCCAGAAGTTTACATTTCAATGTGACATTTGCAATCTGTTCAAACAGCCCTCCTAGAAGCACACATCTCAGTGTGACATTTGAAATCAGTTCTTACAGCCCTTCAAGAAGCACACATTTCAGTGTGACATTTGCAATCAGTTCTTACAGCCCTCCCAGAAGCACACATCTCAGTGTGGCATTTCCAATCACTTCTTACAACCCTTCATGAAGCATACATTTCAGTGTGACATTTACAATCAGTTCTTACAGCTCTTTCAAAAGCACATTTCAATGTGACATTTGCATTCAGTTCTTACAGCCCTCCCAGAAGTTTATATTTCAATATGATATTTGAAATCTGTTCTAATAGCCTACCTAGAAGCACACATCTCTGTGTGACATTTGCAATCACTTCTTACAGCCCTTCATGAAGCACATATTTCAGTGTGACATCTGCAGTCAGCTCTTACAGCCCTTTCAAAAGCACACATTTCAGTGTGACATTTGCAATCAGTTCTTAACAGCCATTTAAAAAGCACACATTTCAATGTGACATTTGCAATCAGTTCTTACAGCCCTCCCAGAAGCACACATTTCAGTATGACATTTGCAATCATTTCTTACAGCCCTCCCAGAAGCACACATTTCAGTGTGACATTTGCAGTCAGTTCTTACAGCCTTCCATGAAGCAACACCTTTTACCAACACCTTTTCAACACACTGGTCATATATTTATGACTGGATGTGTGATGTGGATGAAGGATATCTGACCATTCAATGAGGGAAAGTTTAGAAAATATATATCAATTTAACATTAAAATGTGTTGGATTCTTTATTAGTGAACACTGGCTCCATTTCGTGGTTAAATGAGGGAGCTCCTCTTCCACGCTAAAAGAGATATCACAACTACACAGTCATCCTTTGATGTAGTAAACCAGTATATATAAACTGCATTAAATACATTTTTGTACATGTGATTTTACAAAATATTACATTTAACTTACCATATATACTCATGTATAAGTGGGATCAAACTACAAACTGCATTGACCCAGACCTGCCCACGCATTATTCTTTGATAGATCTGGCTCTATGCAGTTCTTAGGAATAATCCACTGATAAAATCAGGAGTATTCAGTAGAACAGCACAGAACTGGATTAAGATACAGCAAATTAAAGTCTATGCTGTTTTCAATTTGACCTTGTAAAATAAATGTCCCATTGGACCATGAAAAATAAAGCTATGCATTCAAGTATGTCTTTAACAGCCATCTATGGGAAACAATAAAACAAGTCCTCCTAATAAAGGAGGTTGCTTAAGAAAGGTTTTTTTTAATACATTTATTATGTCTTTAGGGATCTGCAAAAAGTATAAGACAGGTGATTGCTATTAAGAAGTGACCTTAAAAACAAGTCAGAATGGACTAAACATTTTATTATTACCATTAATTCATTACAATTTTGCTTTTCCACAGACCCCAAAATTATTACCAAAAGCTAAAAATATGGAGGATTTTGTTTCATCTTTTTTGTCAAAAATCTCATAACTTTTAAACTCCATATACATTATTCCTAGACTATAATACTGCATAATTCACAAATTATTAGAGCATTGCATAATTAAAAAATTATCTGAGTTAATCTCACTTAAGTTGAAGCCATGGTATATGTTTGGAATTAACACAATCATGGAAACATGCACCCATTCAAGTAGACATAAAAGTATTATGATATTTGCAAGGGATTAAAATGTAAAGAGTGATTTTGGGAAATAGAAAATGGACATGTCTAACATTACCAGATGTTATTTATATCCTGATGGCTAAAAAAATGAAAATAAAAATAAAACAAAAAGTAAACAAGTTGATTAATGTGTATTGTTTAGAAGACATCAACATTGCATCTTATAGTTTATTTTTTAAATCTTTTTAGTTAACAAAAACAACTTAGGTTTGAAAATAAATATAAAAAACATTTGTCACTAATTTGAACAAGATCTCATTCGGGATAAACTGTTGTGAAAGGAGATGTTAAATGGGGAAATTATTCGACTCCAACATATGAACTTTCTTTCAAAAATCTGTTGTGTCCTAATTGATATTTGCTTCTTGTGCATCTGTTCTCAGTTATTATAAAAGGAAAGAGTTTTAAAACAGGCAAATAAATGAAAGTCTGATTTTAATTTATTTTCCCTTAGGGATGGGTGCAACTCTGTTATTGTCTAAATCTATGTCTACATTCCTAAAACATATTTATGATGGATTTGTGATAATCTGATCACCTGTAATAAGTCAGAAATAAAATTGATCATCTGAAGTTCTTGCCAATCTCATGACAACAGTTTCCAATCAACCCAAGTTCTTGCCAATCTCATGATGATAGTTTCCAATCAAGCTAAGTTCTTGCCAATCTCATGACGATAGTTTCCAATCAACCCAAGTTCTTGCCAATCTCATGACGATAGTTTCCAATCAACCCAAGTTCTTGCCAATCTCATGACGATAGTTTCCAATCAACCCAAGTTCTTGCCAATCTCATGAAGATAGTTTCCAATCAAGGCAAGTTCTTGCCAATCTCATGACGATAGTTTCCAATCAACCCAAGTTAGATTAGTCACTCAATATCTTGTGGTGCACCTTTACTCCCTCAGCAGTTAAAAACCTAAAAATAATTTTTATGCATTATTGTTTTAAATGTATGCTGTACATAAGATGAGTCAATTCAATTAACGTAACCACATAAACACTTCAGCAATAAACTTAACAGTAATGGCTGGTTGGCTTATCTGACACTGACATCACACATAACTGTAAACAATACCTTAGTCAAAGAAATTAAAACAGTTTCTAATTTTGGATTATGTCACTCTACATTAACTTAAGCAATACGTTTATGTCATATGAAAGGACTAAACTGATGTATTGTGGGATGAAACTGAAAAGTCTTCAAGTCCTCCAAGAAGCACACATTTCAGTGTGAAATTTAATTCAGTTCTCAAAGCCCTCCAAGAAGCACAAATTTCAGTGTCTCATTTTAATTCAGTTCTTAAAGCTCTCCAAGAAGCACACATTTCAGTGTGACATTTTCATGCAGTTCTTAAAGCCCTCCAAGAAGCACACATTTCAGTGTGACAATTTCATGCAGTTCTTAAAGCCCTCCAATACTGTTTATTACTCAGAGTGCTCCACACAATTCAAAAAAAATATACATTAAAGATTTTCTCCATTTTGACCATTAATAGAAAATAACTACATGTAGTGTTTATCAACCAAATCAATCAATAAACACTGTACACCACTGACAGGTGTCACATGAGTTATACATGTAGTCTTTATCAACCAAATCAATCAATAAACACTGTATACCACTGACAGGAGTCACATGAATTATACATGTAGTGTTTATCAACCAAATCAATCAATAAACACTGTCTGTCACTGACAGGCATCACATGAATTATACATGTATTCTTTATCAACCAAATCAATCAATAAATACTGTCCGTCACTGACAAGTGTCACATGAATTATACATACCTTCTTCATCTCATCAATGGCTTGGCTGATGTCAGTGTCATCTGCCCAGGAATTTTCATCTGTTTTGTGACCTGACATAACATCCGTAGATTCTTCCTCTGAGTCTTCTGCAAAACAAAGCAACCAAAACAAATACATTTCCGTTTTTAAAAAACAAAATTCTTATATCCCAGCAATAACTATCTTCCAAAATCCAAGTCACAGTGGTCGATTAAAACACAATTTAACTTCAAAGTTTTCTGTCTTTACATTGGTTAATAAAGTCATTTAATGCAAGGTTTCCACCCCTAAACTGGTTAACAAACAGTGAATTAACCCAAGGTTTTCTACCCCTACCATGTTTAATATATAGCAACTTAACCAAAGGTTTTCTACTCCTACATTGGTTAATAAACAGTAAATTAACCCAAGGTTTTCTACCCCTACATTGGTTAATAAACAGTAACTTAACCCAAGATTTTCTATCTCTACAGTATTTATTATACAGTAACTTAACCCAAGATTTTCTATCCCTACAGTATTTATTATACAGTAACTTAACCCAAGGTTTTCTACCCCTACAGTGTTTATTATACAGTAACTTAACGCAAGGTTTTCTACACCTACAGTGTTTGTTAAACAGTAACTTAACCCAAGGTTTTCTACACCTACATTGGTTAATAAACAGTAACTTAACCCAAGATTTTCTATCCCTACAGTATTTATTATACAGTAACTTAACCCAAGGTTTTCTACCCCTACAGTGTTTATTATACAGTAACTTAACCCAAGGTTTTCTACCCCTACAGTGTTCATTAAACAGTAACTTAACCCAAGGTTTTCTACACCTACATTAGTTAATAAAAATAACTGAACACAAGGCTTTCTACCCCTATAGTGTTTATTATACAGTAACTTAACCCAAGATTTTCTACCCCTACAGTGTTTATTAAACAGTAACTTAACCCAAGATTTTCTATCCCTACAGTATTTATTATACAGTAACTTAACCCAAGATTTTCTATCCCTACAGTATTTATTATACAGTAACTTAACCCAAGATTTTCTACCCCTACAGTGTTCATTAAACAGTAACTTAACCCAAGGTTTTCTACACCTACATTGGTTAATAAAAATAACTGAACACAAGGCTTTCTACCCCTATAGTGTTTATTATACAGTAACTTAACCCAAGGTTTTCTATCCCTGAAGTGTTTATTATACAGTAACTTAACCCAAGGTTTTCTACCCCTAGTGTTCATTAAACAGTAACTTAACCCAAGGTTTTCTATTCCTACATTGATTAATAAAAACAACTGAACACAAGGTTTTCTACTCCAACAGTGGTTAATAAACAGTAACTTAACCCAAAGTCATTTAACCCAAGGTTTTCTACCCCTATTGGTTAATAAACAGTCACTTAACTTTACACATTCTGAGTCCTATTCCACAGGGCAAAGCATTATGAAATATTTTAACTGAATCTATATATGCATGCAGGTAACATTTGCACTAAATGTTAGAAATATATGTACACAAAGCCATCATTTTCCCAACCCCATGCCAGATAATAAGCCACTCTCAACTGTTACAAAATTATGTGATTTAGAAGATTTTTTTCTTTCTCACATGTATATATACATCTAATAAAGCTTTCACCAATATTAATACCATCCATATTTTATTCCATCTATCCCCAGTATTGTTTTACGTTTACAAATCAACAACACAAACTCCCTGGGATTTTCACTGGCTAAATTTTGTTAAGTGCAATATAATGAATGCATATGTAGGTTTCCTCATAGAACACAGCTATGGTCATGAATCCCATTATAACATGGTCCCTCATATAAAACGGAATTGGTCATGAACCCCATTAAAACATGGTTCCTCAGAGAACAGACTGGTCATGAATCCCAATTTAACATGGTCCCTCATAGAACGTGGCTAAGGTTGTGACTCCCATTATAACACTGTCCCTCAAATAACATCAGTATGGTCATGAATTCCATTATGGCATGATCCCACATATAACATGGGTATGGTCATGAATCCCATTACAGCACTGTCCCTCATGTAACGACAGGTATGGTCTTGAATCCCACTACAGCAAGGTCCCTCATATAAAAAGGGTATGGTCATGAAACCAATCATAGCATGCTCCCTCATATAACATGGGTATGGTATTGAAACACATTATAGCACTGTCCCTCATTTAACATGGGTATGGTATTGAATCCCACTATATCATGGTCCCTCATATAACACGGGTATGGTCATGAATCCCATTATAGCAATGTCCCTCATATAACATGGGTATGGTATTGAATCCCACTATATCATGGTCCCTCATATAACATGGGTATGGTCATGAATCCCATTATAGCACTGTCCCTCATATAACATGGGTATGGTATTGAATCCCACTTTATCATGGTCCCTCATATAACATGGGTATGGTCATGCTCCCTCATATAACATGGGTATCATCAGGAATGCCAGTATAGCATGCTCCCTCATATAACACGGGTATTGTCATGAATCCCATTATTGCACTATCCTTAAAATCACACAGGTTTGCTCATGAATCCCATTAAAGAATGGTCCCTCATATAACAGATATGGTCATAAATCCCATTATAGCATGTTCCCTCATACAACTTGGGAATGGCCATGAATTGCATTATAGAATTCTCCCTCACATAACATGGGTTTTGTCATGAATCCCATTATAACATGGTCCCTCACAGAATACATGTCATGAATCATCTAGACATCATTTCAGACATGAACTATAACTTTAGTTAAGACAATTTCAATAAGAAATATAAAACATCCATATTTAGAATGTTTCAGTTTCGCTACTGAATGATATTGCTTTATAGTGAATGAACCTCAATATAAAGCGACCCTGCTTATAACAGTATACTTTATAGTTCTATTGAAGAGTGCTATGGTGAGGGGACATTATACTTAATACAAGATTCAACATGACTTGAATTTATTTATCCATTGACAGATAATGATTATTCTGAAAATAACTTATCTCATGCAACAAAATAAACCATTTTTCACTTTTAAGAATAAATAATACTTTTTTTTTCTTCAAGAAAACTATAGCTCCTGACATAATGTTTACATTAAAACTTTGTAAGCTTTGAGCCCTTATCCAATGTAAATTATATGGCAAGAAGTGAAATTCCACTTCCAAATATACATTCACCATCGACTTCTTTGGTAATGGACCCTGTTTTTTGAGAGAAAACATAGAAATTATAGGAGTTACTAAATTTACATTAGCTATGTATCAAACTTTTCACACATTCCAACTGTACAGACCGGACAAAAACATAAACATACAAAAACATATCAGACTACTGATGAAAAATTTTACCAATTTACCAAGCCAGTCATAATGGAGGGCTATACACTGATAAGGATTTAAATGTTAGCCAAATTATTGAGTGAAGTTTCCTTCTTAAAATGGCCCATTCAATATCCAAAATACATGCACCTCTCCCTCGATAACTTGTGCACAACAGGGTCCACAAACACAGACTGCATTATAAGCAAGGCTCAAGTTACCAAAAGACCTCCAAAAACTGAAGAAAAAAAATTGCTTTGACATCGAGAAAACTGGGGGGAGGGGGTAAGCTTTAGGGAACTGGGCTGTTTATTGACTGAATCCTCATTTTACAATCATGCAGATAATAATTTTTAATAACTCGCTTTTTCTAGTGAAGTTGTTTGTTAGTCTGTTTAAATAACATTTATTTTCAAAATGTCCAACATATGAAAGATCCTTCCAATTGGTTTCAACAACCATCACATGTATGCAAAAAAATCTGTGTATTACATCACTGCTTTTTGTTTCCTTGATGAGTCTGGTTCCAGTAGTGGTGTTTAATATTATCCTGCCAAATCGGGAGTCCACTGAGCAGGGAACTAGACTAACTATTGATACACCACCAAACATGATCCCATTTTTTTTCAAAAACATGCAAGATTTATTTCGTGCGCCAATCGTCTTCATTGAAACTCAATTTTTGCATTGTTCAATTAGTACAATATTGATGTCATGATTTCATTGGAAGTAATAATGAAACTTCTTATCATCCTTGAGGACATCTCTAAATGCCAGTTCAAGAATTCTCTGAAACCTGCTTGCCCAAAATGGTCCATATCTGTGAAATCTAGCCCTTTATTTTACTAAATATTCATTTCACTTGGCTGCCTTGATATCTTTGATCACAGTTATGAAAGAGTTGGTTAATTTTTGGTAGTTTATGTTACATACACAATAACATTTATAAGTGTTCGATTGATCAAATGAAGTGAGTTCACCCAACATACGACTGGGGCAACTAGATTTTAAGTTTGTAGGATTTTCATGCCTTTTAACTTTTCTTTTATTCTGCCTCCTTGATTTGATTCAAAAGACATAATTAACTCAATAACACAAAGGAGGCCAGCTTTTAATTCCATGCAACAATACAACAAATACTTCCAGAAGTCAGTTATCAAAACACAGTCGGCACTTAATTAGGTTCTCAAAGAAATGCTCACAGACATAGCTGATACAGTCAATTGACGGATTTTACATTTAATTACAAGAGGACACATTGCATTTATGATGATTACACTTAAAAGGAACTAAAAGATAGAAAGATAGAACTAGAACACAAATTTCAGTTGATAAAAAAAAAAAACTATTTAATTTGTATTTATTTATTCAAGTACTGCCTCCACTCAGCGTTATTGACATATTTATTGATCAAAATGTCCTTACATATCGTTAAATGCGGTGTACTAGGAATGTCATTTGGAAAGAAAATGTAAATAAATTGTACGACCTATTTTTAAATTTGATATTTCATAGTGTTGAATAAAATTTCCAGATCCTAACTACCGTTTTCAACAATAAAACAAGCGATACATCGAAGTTTCCGTTACCAATTTTATCACTATTTTATTCAAGTTCAACAAATAGGGATCAATTTTTGGGGTATTATCTGGTTAAAAAATGGGATCCACACTTGACCCCGCATTATAAGCGGGTTCGGGAGTCATCAGGGCACGAGTTATCAAGGGAGTGGTGTACATATTTTACACATAATTTCATTTTCCTACAACATACGAATAAATTGTGTAGATTTCACCTTAACATACCTGATGATAGGTGTTTCAAAAGATGTCAATTACCATAAAAGTTGATGGGAACTTTGGAAGAGGTAACTCATTTACTGCTACACACTGTGTACAATATATACTCACAGACAATGCAGACCCTCATCTGCCAGTGCATAATACATCAGAAGATGAGTGTCTATGGTGTTTTGTTCTACTGATTACTCTTAACGAATGGCATAGACCCAGATTTGCATTATGTGACAACAGATCTGAGTCTGTGAAGTTTGTAGTTGGACTTGATTTGTCGGAGAGTGTATTTGGTACTCATTATATGATACAGAAGGAATATGGGCGGCAATCGCACCGTAAATAAGCAAAAGAGAATAAATACGTCTTATACATAGTTGAACCAGTTCAAATATACCAGTACCATGTGATTATTACCATGTCAATGACAAGAAAGCAGCTCAAGAGCCAGTGCTGTACGTGCTCTAGAATAAGCAAGTTATTTCACAAGTAACAACTGCTCCCCCAAAATAAAATAAAATCAGCTAATTCTATTGGTCACCTGCTTCAGGTTTATACTGTCAGTGTAATAAATGTTCATTTAATAATAAATGTTCATTTAATAATAAATTTATATGAATTGAAAATATTATATGCCATAAACTGACTGCAGTATGTGACCTATGGTATTATTCCACAAATTTTACACATTTCACATCAAAAGAACATGAGTCGGAGATTCATTTTATCAAATATCATTAATAGGTTTGCATCATTCAATAACATATTATCTATGTGACTTTGGTTAGTGTTATCCCACAGAGTATCAAACAAATATTGTAACATGACATCATGTAATACATGCACACATTAATTATGAACAGTTATAAGTGCAAATCGGCTGATGCACTTTAAAACTAAATAACATTATAGTTTGAAACTTCAGGCTGAAAAATTACAGATAAAAAAAAAACAATCAAGATTTTGTTTCTCTAAATTTACATCCGTTGTTCAAATAAGTTTGATTCACAACCTTTCAACATTTTCCCCACAAAAAATCAGATTTTATGGTGGAGAGAAGAATTAAATAATATACTCAGTGCAAACAAATGATTCATCTGACAAACAAATTCATATCAGCAAGCAGAAGTTATACACACGACACGTATACTTACTTGAGTGAAACCCTGTCGTGAAAAAGTCATAACAATGTATTCTTGACAATTTTGATTTACATTCTTGCATTCAGTGTGTTACTTTATCTAATAATGTTCTACCATCCGATTATTACGTACTTTCCATGTTTTCTAAAAAATACTGTCTAAATCAAACATGGTCCCAAACAGTAGATTGTTAAAGCTGTTTTATTCCACACAATGTATAAAAATTGCAACCAACTCTGTTCTGATAATGTTCACACAAAATATTAACTGATTAAGCAAGTCAGGTTAAAACATGAGGAAAGAGTTTGCCCTCTGTTTCAAATGCTCATCATGTTCTAGTCCACATTTAAACTTATCGAACAATGAATAACCAGTTTTGGACATTGAGTGATCACTAGTTTCCCTGTAACTTGTTACCCTATTTCTCCCAAAACTTAATCCCTGTGTACCCCTGCTGCACTTTTTCATCAGGAAAACAAACTATATGCTCTTCTTTTGTGGACATACATCCCTGTCGATGTTGGCACTAACAGCGGGCAAATTAATAAAGGCAACAAAAACTGTAAGATGGCAATTAAAAGCAATGTACCTGGTTTAAAAAAAAACAACATATTAACTTCATATTAACCTTTGAAAAACAAGCTATATCAAGTAAACAGATTAATTAAATTTATCAAACTGAATAAATGTCTGAGACACATGTGGCAATAATAATTTCTAAAAATGAACATAAACTTTTAACAATAATAACAATAACAATTATAAGCACTGTACTATTTATAGCATGCATGCACAATGAAGAAATTGTAGTTTTATCTCAAGTTTATTCAGTAAGAATAGTGTGATATCATGTACATGTACTGACATAATTTTGTTTTTAAAAAAAACGATATGCGAACTACTTTAGAAAATGTGTTTCTGTAACTTTATCAGTACATATAGAAAATTATGCTAATTATTTGAGAGTACAGTGTATGCCACTTTTAAATACATAATATATATAGCTACGTTCTATCAATCGCTGTCCATGTAATTAACAATGCGACTTTATGAAAAAGGTGAAATTTTCACCAGGCACCAGCACAGGGGTGACATTCTTACTTTGAAATCAGCCAATACTTGTTGCCTTTCTGCCACAATTCAACAACAGTCAGTGGGCTGAATATTTCAACAGATTTCAGTGTAATACTATTAGTAGATTCTTGGGCTGGGGGGGGAAGGGGCAGTATTTACAGACAGAACAGATGGTTCTGTATGTAGGGGGGTGAGGCATTTACACAGACCAGTGTGGTACCGCAGGATAGGAGAGGACAGAAAGTATTTGCACACAGGCCAGTGTGGTACTGTAGGTACAGTGTTTAGGGGATAGGAGGTACACACAAACCAATGTGGTATTGTAAGTGGTGGGTAGGGGAAGAGAGGGTGCATTTACACACAGAGCAGTATAATACTGTATGTAGAGTGTGGTAGGAGGTCAACTATCTACACACAGACTCATTTTGTACCGTGTTAACCGATGTACACCCAACTGCACCAGGAGATCATTGTCTATAATATTCATTCTATGATTTCAAGTATACAGAAGTGTACAGAAGACACTGATTTGTTGGTACATTATGGGACAGCTGATAGGGATCTACACTGCTCAAGGCTGGATGTGCAAGACACAAAGTCCCATTTCATAAGATGTCAACCTTTGCATACCTTTATTTAAAGATGGTAACCCAAACAATCCTGAGTCTCCTCCCTCTGCACGAGGTGTTGTAGCATTGCTGGATATAGCTCGTGGTGTAGCAACTGAACTGCCAGGGGTTCTAGGAGTTGTGGATGTACTATCTGTCGGACGAATATTAGATCTCATCATTTTGGTGTTATGATCACGTATAAGCTGGGAGCATCCGTGGTGGCCATGTGACTCTGCAAGATCCTCTGGTAACCACCCTGCAGAGCAATTATGCAAGAGATGACATAAAATATGTAATGTATGCAATTTCTAAACTTGTTTCAGCAACATAACTCATTTCTGAGCATCAATGCTACATATATTTATAAACTCATCTAAGTCCAACGTGACAAATAAGTCCTTTTAAATACTGTAAATTTCCTGGGATAGCACTTTTCTTTGGATTTCATTGCTGTGTCAAACCCCAGATTTAAAGACCCAATGATAAACTGGCTATATATGATGAAAAAGCCTCCTATCTCATTTTTTGCTGTATTTCATTCCAAGAGATCAATGCTGTTCGTTTCATTTTAACCCCTTTAAAAAAGAAGTATAAAGCATTTTATTTTGTTTCGATGCACACATATCTCATTTATCTGGCAAATGTAATTTCTATTCACTGCCTTAAATTGAGTTGTTGGAAGAAAGTAAGGATAGAAAGAAATGAGAAAAAAAACTTAAGGTATTCAAAAGCTAGAGTATTATTTGAAAATGAAAGTTTTCATAGATTTAATAGTTATTCATACTGATTCTCTCCCTTTCTCAATCAATCAATCAATCAATCAATCAATCAACTAGATATTACCAGTGGAGTCTTTGATGGTTGGGTCAGCACCAGCCTGCAGAAGTAGTTTCACTTGAGTGATGGATCCATCCTGGCAGGCATAACTAATTGGTGGTCTGAAAACGTTCATATATATATATATATGCAATGAAAGGCCTTGCTTAGCATTCCCAGCTTACTACATCAAGCTTAGCATCCCCAGCTTACTACATCCAGCTTAGCATCCCCAGCTTACTACATCAAGCATAGCATCCCCAGCTTACTACATCCAGTTCTGTTGCTTTTAAAAATGTTCATACATATGCATATATTATAAATGGAAGCATGTACCTATGTATTTACCAGTGTACATACCAACAAATGCCTCCATGTACACATTCATGACACAACTGGAACACATCCTCTGATATAAATAGTGGACATTCTAAACTGCCCCCAAGCTAACGGTTAATATTGTTTCAACTTTTTTATTTCACAATGTATCATTAATATATCATGTATCACAATTTATCATTAATATATGTATCACAATGTATCATCATTAATATATCATGTATCACAGTGTATCATCATTAATATATCATGTCTCATAATGTATCATCATTAAAAACCACAAAAACAGTACATGTAGCATGTAAATATACTATTTCATTTTTTATTGAAAAATTGCTGGAATAACATTAAAAACTACCAAAGCAGGTATTCCATGCTGATATGCTGTCAAATGTTATTTTTCAATTCCTACTGTATTATTTGTATCCATTTTTCACATATAACGGCAGATATCAATCTGCCCAAAACTGACCAACTGGGAAATATCGCTTTTATTGCCTAAGGACCTTTTTCTGAGAATCATAGTTTTTGGCCTTGCATTGGAAAGAGATGAGAATGTTCCATTTGAAGCATAAAAGACTACACAATTCCTACCTTTACTTCTGAGGTAAACACAAAAATAGGTAACTTTTGATTTACATCCTGTACACAATAGCCCATCAACATCTGGAACTTTCTTGGGCATTAGCAAAACTCCATATGGCACTGCTAACATTACCACATGGAAATTAGGCTTTCCACTCAATTCTGTTAAATGTACATATAAGCTTTAGATTAAAAGGTAATTATTAATTAATGTTATCACAGATGTTTATATTTTCGCTCAAAATAATACTCAACTCATTTTTAAATGAGATTATGGAATTTACAAAGTCTGAGTTATTCTATAAAAAAAACTGAAAAGCAAGTGTAGGCGAAAATGGGAAGTTTTGCCAATCTACAACAGAGAAAAAGAAATTGTATAAAATGTGTCCCAATATGTCTGAGTAACCAAAATTTTCAATTACTGTTGATTCCTCACTGCGTTAAACCAAAATTTTCAATTACTGTTTGACTCCTCACTGCGTTAAACCAAAATTTTCAATTACTGTTGACTCCTCACTGCGTTAAACCAAAATTTTCAATTACTGTTGACTCCTCACTGCATTAAACCAAAATTTTCAATTACTGTTGACTCCTCACTGCGTTAAACCTGACCAAACAACTATCATCTTTAACCTAACAGAGATAAACCAGGTCAAAACAAGAACCATTAAAAACCTCAGAGATAACCAGCCAAAACACCTACCATCATTAACCTGAATATTCAAACCCTCCAACTAGCTGCAACACTATCATTTCTAAATTATTAATTTTGCTACTATGTAAAATTTCCAGACACCTGGTAAATTTTTACAGCAGAGGAAAAAAGTTCCTCAAAACAACTGATTATGTAATGATCAAAGAGAATATCTTGGAAACCAAGACAAGACCATTTCTTCCTTTTATCTGCTAAGTATTGAAACCATCTGTGATAATTTTGGTAAACTTCAGCATTCCAAATTTGGTATCAAACTTATTTTTTAAGTATTCTTTATAATGACCTTTGACCTTGAACCTAATATCATGAATAAAAGATTGATGAGATCTCTCAAGGTCAACATATAACTACATGCAATACAGAACCTAGACCTTGAAGACAGTAGCCCCAATCTGGTATGTATCAAGCCTTCTAGTATATATATATATATATATATATATATATATATATATATATATATATATATATATATATATATATATATAAAGTATTCCAAGTATGAAAACAAAGTCATATGGACAGCATTCTTTTGCAGACGAGGGCCCAGCAACGTGGAATATATTGCCCACTGAACTTAGACACAAAGAAACAGTGATCACATTCAAGAGAGCTCTCAAAACTCACTTATTTCGACTGCAAGAACAACTTAAAGACCTGATAATGTTTCCTACCTGAAATATTCTCAGCATGTTTTTTATTTTATTTTTTTAATGTTTTTCTAATTTCATGCTGTTTGTTTTTGTAATAATATTATTATGTTTCTTATCTTATAGGTGTTGTCTAAGTTGTAAAGCACTTAGAGCTTCTAAAGATTAGGTGCTATACAAAGTCTTCATTATATATATATATATATATATATATATATATATATATATATATATATATATATATATATATATATATATATATATATATATATACTTTTGCAAAGTGTTATCCCTTACTTTCAAACAGCTTTGAAGCTATAAAATGCAAGGGATGGCAACTATAAGACATTGAGCCATGACCTTAACCATAAAGAGACAACCTCTAATGTGGTATGTGACACACCATTTATAGTACAAGTCATACAGGTCATGTAGGCATGCAGTACTATTTCAGTAACAAACGTCATTTTTAAATTTTTTATTAAAACAGAAATTATTCACTTTACTTTACTCCTCACACATCCATATTCTTTTAGAAGGTCATTATTTATACACCATAATAAATACATATAACAAAATCAATGTTAAAGTATGTGGACAGTTTTTAAGGAGATAACCTAAAGGTGTAATCCAGTACAAACTGATTGAATGTCACGCACTGTAATGCAACAATGAAAATGATTGTTGAAAATAATTTGTACTACCATGTTATCTGTTATGACAGACTATGATGTCCAATTTTCTTGCCACAGTTTAGTACCTGAATATCACTATTAAAATCAATAATGATCAATACATTTTGTCTGGAAGCTTTTCAAGATATTTCAGGTAATTTAAGGGGCATTCATCAATCAGGATTGAACAGACTTTGGTTAAACTATATTAGTATCAAAGTGAAGGACAACGATAATTATTTAATTTAATTTGAGTAAATGTAGCTGCATGACTACAGTGATGGTATATAAGTATACCAAGTTTCATCACTTATTCTCAAACACCTTTAAAGTTATAAAATGGACAGGACAAAATGTTGGAAAAATTAAAACACTAAGCCATGGCCTTGACCTTGAAGAGTTGACCTCCAGTATGGTATGCGACATACTTACTAGTGATGGTATACCAAGTTTCATCTCTTAATCTCAAACAGCTTTAAAGTTATAGAAAGCAGGGGAAAGTGTGCTGGAAATGCACAATATTAAGACATGACCTTGACCTTAAAGCTGGGACCCCCAGTTTGGAAATGCAACACACCTTCTAGTGATGATGTAGAGTATAACATCTAATTCCTTAAGTGATAGTTAATGAACAATATTGAACATGCATGTGTGATTTAGATTTTTAACATAGCTTGTCAGTCATATCGCTATGATGTCTGCAGAGTGGCAGTTTATAGGGATGTCTAGCACTGGGGCATCATACTGCAGACATTTAGCATCACGTCCCACCCAGTCACATTATCCTGACACCAGGCCGACCAGTCCTAACACTAACCTCTTAATGCTGAACGCCAAGCGAGGCAGCTGCTAGTACCATTTTTATAAGTCTTTGGTATGACTTGGTCAGGGTTCAAACCCGTGACCTCCCAAATCTGAGGCGCAATATTGAACATTACATAGGTAAACGAGAATACTGTGCATGGCACAGTATACCACCCACCCACCCCAAAGTATAGCAGTCCTCTATGCCATCAACCGACATTTTTGTACAAAATCATTTTTATTGTTTCTGCCCAAGTGTTTTCATATTTTTTGACCCCAAAATCAACAAGCTTCTTCCCTACCTGAGATGCAAGGATTTAAAAACAATAGGTCTCGGTCTGTGATGCAGAACCAATATTATTGCATGGAACCATTTCTCTTCTTTCAGCCACAGTGACTTGGACCTTTGAACTTTTCATCCCAAAAGCAACAGGCTTCCTCCTTACCCCTAGTCCAAGCCATCCCCAATGTTTGGATATGTCATTTAGAACTAATGTTACTGTGCAGAAAACATTTATATTCTTTTAGCCACAGTGATCGTGAACTTTAACCTTTTGATTCCATAATTAATAGGATTCTTCCTTACCCTATGTGCAAGCCATTAATAAAGTTTGATAACTGCAGATGATGAAGAACCATTTTTCTTATTCAGCTAGTGACCTTGACCATTCATCTTTCTGACTAAGATCAATATGTATCTTCCACTTCAACTCAACTCACTCTGCAAAAACTGATATAAGCCCAAGTGCAAGCCATCCACAAACTGATAAGCCCAAGTGTAAGCCATCCACAAACTGATAAGCCCAAGTGTAAGCCATCCACAAACTGATAAGCCCAAGTGTAAGCCATCCACAAACTGATATAAGCCCAAGTGCAAGCCATCCACAAAGTTTGCTAACCATGAATTGTGGAGAATCCGATCCATTTCAGAATTATTTTTTCTTCTTTCAGTCAGTGACATTTTACCATTTAAGTCCAAAATTTATAAGTTTCTTCCATACCCCAAGTGCAAGCCATCCACAAAATTGTATAACTATAAATGGTGAAGAGCTCAAGCTGTTGTGCAGAAACCATTTTTCTTCTTTCAGTCACAGTGACCTTAACCCTTGAAATTTGATGCCAAAATCAAGAAGGTTCTTCCTTAGCCCAATTGCAAACCATCCATAAAGTCAGATAACTGTATATGGAGGAAAACTCAAGTTATTGTTCAGGAACCATTTTCCTTCATTCATTCAGTAACCTTGACCTTGGAGCTTTTGAGTCCAAATCAACAGGGTTCTTCCTTACCTGATGTGAAAGCAATCCACAAAGTCTGATAACTGTAAATGGTGGACAGCCTGAGTTACTATGCAGAAATAAAATTGGTAACTGATGGTCAAACAGATGGAGACAGTCATTTAGAATGACGACATCATAACAATACATTTTGCCTTGTGGAGTAAATATAACAAATTGTAGGTTTGTGTGTTTCAGGGTCAATGGAGTGGCCTGAATCAAATTATAGTAAAAAAGTTCCTCTTAATATGTTGTATACCAGATTCTTCATTCCAGATGAGTGGGATGGGGAGAGGCAATGAGTGTATTCTGAGGTTACCACAGCACCAAAGACCACCCAGCACTAATATTTAAGCTATCAAAAATATTTGATATAAACTGTGATCTTGTTATCCAAAATAGGTTGTGAGAATAAGTCTGTGCAAAAGATGAAAAATACACAAAATGCTTTGTTAAAAATAGTGAATGTTTTTTACCAACCTGAGAATGTTGTCTGTTACATTCGGATCAGCTTTGCTTTCCAGCAAAAGTCTGGTTACTTCATCTTTCTTTTCCATCACCGACACATGGAGTGGTGTGTAACCTTGCTGAGAATGTAGAACGCATATAGTTTAGGTTAGTTTTTTGGGTATAGGTGGCACACACACACAGAACATTAATTTTCACTGATAAAGAACATTTAGTGGTTGATACTGCGAAATCTTTCTTTATGGATATCAAGTGTCACTGTTTTGTTGATTTATATTTGCACTGTTTTGTGGATGTTAGTTTTCACTGTTTGTGGAAATCAATTTTCATTGCTTTGATCCAAATGGCATTTTCAATGGCACTTTAATTTATGGAATGTTGAAAAACTCATATTGTCCACAAAAGAGTCATTGTTAATCAGGCGTTAAAACTATAGTTTCTGCTGAAGGAATTTTGTTAAATGGGTGTTCAAATTCATATAGTTTCTACAAAAGGATTATTATTATTCAGGTGTTCAAACTGACCAACAATTATGAGATGAGTAAGCTGGCTGCCGGCAGAACAGATCATGTATGAATCAAATAGCATCATAGTTGAACAATCATTGGAGTGGAATTCTCCACTCTACATCAACTTTGTCGATTATGAGAAGGCATTCGACAGCATGGACCAAGAGACACTCTGGAAACTTCTTTGACACTAAGAAATCCCAACCAAGCTGGTGAATCTGATCAAGAAAACTTACAACGGAATGTCCTGCAGAGTCATTCATGCAGGACAGCACACAGACAGCTTCCTATTGTGGACTGGCATGAGGCAAGGCTACTTGCTGTCACCATTTCTCTCCCTTCTCGCCATTGACTGGATTATGAAGACATCTACCAGTGGGTGGAGACATGGGATCCAGTAGACATAGTGGATTCAACTTGAGGACCTGGGCTTTGCCGATGACCTAGCACTCTTGTCCCACAGTCAGCAGTAAATGCATGACAAGACTGACATACTGGCAGCCACATCAGCACAGGTTGCCTCAACATCCACAAAGACAAGACCATGATCCTCAAGATCAATTATGTCAGTAACAACCCAGTCACACTGCAGGGAAGTTCCCTGGAAGAGGTGGAGTCCTTCATGTACCTGGTCAGCATTATCGACCAGCAGGATGGTACAGATGCAGACATCAAGGCAAGGATCGGAAAGGCGAGAGCCACTTTCATACAGCTCAAGAACATCTTGAGCTCCAAAGAAATTTCCTTGACTACCAAGATCAGACTGTTCAACTTCAATGTGAAGTCAGTCCTACTGTATGGAGCAGAGACCTAGAGAACCAACAAGTCGACCGTAAAGAGATTTCAGACCTTCATCAACAGCTGCCAAAGAAGAATTCTCCAGATCCGCTGGTCAGATACCATCAGCAACACCAACCTGTGGCAGAGAACCTCTCAGCTTCTGGTAGAAGACGAGATCAAGAAGAGAAAGTGGAGTTGGATAGGACACACCATACATAAGCTGCCAACCAACATTACCAGACAGGCACTGAGGTGGAACCCTCAAGGAAAGTGGAGAAGGGGCCGACCAAGAAACACCTGGTGACATGACTCTGAGGCAGACATCACTAAGCTGGGTCACACCTAGAGTCAGCTTAAGGAGATGGCACAGGAAAGAAGTCTCTGGTGATCTTTTGTGGGTGGCCTATACCCTGGCAGGGGTGATGGGCATAACTGAACTGAGGTGTTCAAACTATGGTTTTCACTGAAGAAATATTGCTAAATGGGTGTTCAAATTTATACAGTTTCCACAAAAGGATTATTGTTAATCAGATGTTCAAATTCAGTTTCCACTTTATATACTTCAGATTCCATCCTTTTTATTTCTGATTTCATACTGTAATAACTGATTTATTATTATTATATTAGTATCAGCCAATAAACCTTTTGCTTATAATCCAATCAACCTGATGCTTGCATGCAGCTCACAGCACCGAGAATATCTATTGAAAATGTTTTCATCATTCTGGCAATTACTTAACATGGTGGGTGCCAGGCACCGCTGCCAAGCCACTGAATTAAATACTTCAAAATTCATTAATATATATGACAGAAAAATTAAGGCACACATGGCAAGCTACTAACTGAGTGAAATGTTTTGACAGTTCTTTGCGGATACAAAGTAAATTTGATGACACTGCAATATTTGATGAAGTGTCTTGCACCACTTATGACAATGTAACTTTGTGCATCTCCATTTGGAAAACAAATCCAGAATGGTAAATAAAACAGTTTAGTAGTATTGCTGTTGCTGTATGTAACTGTTGTTAAGACTCTTTGAAATCATCCAGCAGCCAAAATTTTGACATTTTGAGGTATTAAAAAAATTACTTTTTCATTCACTAAGCCAGTTTGCTGTTGTAACCATGTTCTATGAGTGATCATCTGCAAAAAAACTCTTTTTGTGAAATGAAAAACATATGAACACTTCCATGTACTGACCCAGTCTAAAATATGGGAGCTGAAACGGGCAAACAAATATTTTGTCATTAATGCTTGAGTGGACACAAGTGATGCCAGTCAAATGCTGTGTCCATAGCAGCATTGAAAAAGTGATATAGACTTCAAAGAGGATAAAAGGTGAATACTGAGGACATTGCATGACAGAAGCATTGCCATGTCACTAACTCACATAGCCTTCAGCAAGATGAACAAAAAAATCAAACCTTGTTTTTCTTGTTGATGGCAGCTCCAGCTTTGATGAGTTCAGCAGTTATCCTGGTATAACCTTCCCGCACAGCATAATGAAGACTGGACGACCCTTCCTTGTCTGCTACATCTACACTTGCCTTATACTCCAGCAACAAACGAACACATTCTTCTTTATTGCACTCCACGGCCTGAAAATAAGAGAATTCAAACATTATAGACTCATGTTCATCAAATAGCAAGTGGCTGATATGCACATGTACCGTATTCAACTTGTTTTATAAATTTCATGCAATCACATCTATTATGTAACATCTGTACAAGGTCAAATGTATGCTACTGTGACAAATCACTGGTACTGCACCCTTAACACATTAACCCCTGGTGATGAGTTTAAGTGGCAGGAGGTAGTAGCCTACTGCTGAGCTCTGTAGCATTAAGGTCATGTATGATACACTAAAGTGGGTGGTATTATAGAAAGGTAGACCCAAATTTCGCCCATGGTCAGAATCTGATTTTGCGTCTGGATTTTAGACTTTTTGGTCTCAGATCTAAGGCAGACCGGTATGAACTGCACACACACAGATGAACCTTTGCAAAAAGTAGGATAAGATGGGCATTTGGAATAAAGAGTGGTCTCAATACAAAAATAATAAGTCTGTTGAAAAAAAAAAATCCAACTTTTACCCTTCTGCTCATGCGTGAACCAAATAGCCAATGAAAAACAATTTTTCTTACACAACTAGGCAGTATGTTACAGGAAGATCACCAGGAATTTGTGTTTTAGTATGGATTCAGAAATAGCTTTCAAAATGTGTTTCCTACTCAAATTTCATACAAAAACGACAAAAACCTCCAGGGGTTAATGTGTTAAAGAATACCATATGCTACTGTGCCAAATCACCGATAATGCACACTTAAACAAGAGTACTGTATGCTAATGTGACAAATCACTGGTAATGCACCCTCAAAGAATAATGTATGCTACTGTGACAAATCACTGGTATTGCACACTTAAACAAGAGTACTGTATGCTAATGTGACAAATCACTGGTAATGCACCCTTAAAGAATACTGTATGCTACTGTGACAAATCACTGATAATGTACACTTAAACAATAGTACTATATGCTAATGTGACAAATCACTAATGCACCCTTAAAGAACACTGTATACTATGTGCCAAATCATTGATAATTTACACTTAAGAGTACTGTATGCTAATGTGACAAATCACTGGTAATGCACACTTAAAGAATACTGTATGGTACTTTGACAGATCACTTGTAATGCACACTTAAACAAGAGTACTATATGATACTGTGACTAATCTCTGGTAATGCACATTTAAAGACTGATGTATGGTACTGTGACAAATCACTGGTAATGCACTTAAGCAAAAGTACTTTATGCTACTGTGACAAATCACTGGTAATGCACTCTTAAAGAATACTGTATGGTACTGTGACTGATCACTTGTAATGCATACTTTAACAATACTGTGTGGTACTGTCACAAATCACTGGTGATGCACACTTAAAGAAGAGTACTGTGAATGGCACATTTTATTACTGCTCTGTCAATAGTAGTCCTTCATGCAGATATCTGACATTTCTGAGCAGAAGCCACTTTTCTTCTTTTAGTTACAGAGACCTTGACTTTTGACCTTTTCACCCACAAATCTACAGGCTTCTTCCTTACCTCAAGTGCAAGCCATCCACAACAATTGGTCCAGGTCTGTGATGCAGATATATTTTGAAGAAACCATTTTCTTCTTTTAGTCACAATGACCAAATGGAGCTTTTGACCCCAAAATCTATAGTGTTCTTCCCTGCCCAAAGTGCAAGCCATAAACAAACTTTGGTACATGTAACTATTGATGGTGGATAACTTGAGTATGGTACAGAAAGTAATTTTATTCTTTTAGTCAGTGACCTTGATCTTTTGACTCCAAAAATGCAAGCCATCCAATGAGTTTGTTAACTGTAGATCATTAACAATCTGAGTAACTGTATGGAAACAAAATTTGTAAAACAGATGGAACATCATAAAATAATACATTCCACCTAATGTCACATGTATAACACAGTTGTTGTTTCTGTTGTCGTTGTTGGTTTAACACCATTTTTCAGCACAAGATAGGCAATACTTGGCAGCCAGTATAACTGGTGGAGGAAGAACTGGGAAAACTTGGTAAGAACCACCAACCCAAGGGATCCTACTTGCAAGCTTTCTCCCTGACCAAGTCTGAGACTCGAACCCATGCAGACATAGGTAAAATGGCAGTGATTGGTTAAAAGCCAGCACTGTAGACCACTCGTCCACCAGGGCTCTGAATAAAAAGGTACAGTAATAATTAAGTTCATAAATATGCAGATTAATTCAATGACAGTGACCCTTGAAGCCTTAGTGGTCATTTTGGTATAAAGGGCACCTGCTAAGAAAGGTCAAAATTTAAAAGTCCAATTTCTTCATTTCATTATTATTTTAAACCTTTATGTGCAGGAAACCTGCCAATAAAGGACATAACTTGTGATCACTTAAGTGGCCTTTACTGACAGGTTTCACTCTAATTGAATTATATCATTTTACTATAGTTCAGGATGGGAAAGAGCTAATTCTGAATGAAACAAGTAACAAAGGGACTAAGCAAAAGTTTAAGGCATCAATATGGTATCTCAGACAGCAGATTTCAAAAGATCAAACTATCATTTAAAAACCAGATTTGTTAACAAACAACTGTATCACAAAAAAAAAGACTACGACAACTTGTAAATATTAGCATTTTCATGGCTGGACAAATCACTGACAAGAAATTTTGCAGGCAAGTTAAATTTGTGTACAGTTTATCTATCATTACAATAATTCAATCATATGTGGAGTACTGCAGGGATCTATACTGAATCCAATCCTTTTCTTTCAATTCCTTTATGATCTGCCTTTTCAAATCCAAGTTAAACCTAAAGGCATTTGTAACAGCTGAACTAGATAAATTTGATTCCCAGTGTAATGAAAACGGCATGAAGATAAATACTGAGGAAAAAAAAACAAGGTTCTAATGATTGATGCATGTATTAAACAAAGCGGAGCAAACCTAATAAATGATATATTACATTGAACTGTACATAGCTCCAAATTGTAGCCCAGTACAAATATTCTGGGAGTAATTGTTAACAACAATTTGCAATGATATTAATATATCAAAGTTATATGCAGAAATATAAATTCTTTGCTGTGGTTATTAAACAAAATCAAACCATATATGCCAATGAAATGCAGGACAATATACTATAAATTCTATATTTAACCATATCTGGATTGCAGCAATGTTCTATGAGGAAACAGGTATGACAGGATCAACAGTACACAAAATAGTCCATGTACAAAAACAGTATGTAGTTATCATGGATAACATTCATTATAACAAGAACATAATGTACAGTACACAAAATATTCCATTTACAACAACTATATGTATACTTATGAATAACAATGACACATTCAGTATGACAGAAACATACAGTATATAAAATATTCCATGTACAAAAACAGTATGTACACTTGTCATGGACAACATTCAGTATGACAGGAACATACAGTACATAAAATTTTCCATGTACAAAAACAGTGTGTATACTTGTCATTAACAACATTCAGGATGACAGGAACATACAGTACATACAATATTTCATGTATAAAAACAGTATGTATACTTGTCATGGACAACATTCAGTATGACAGGAACATACATACACAAAATATTCCATATACAAAAACAGTGTGTATACTTGTCATTAACAACATTCAGGATGACAGGAACATACAGTACATACAATATTTCATGTATAAAAACAGTATGTATACTTGTCATGGACAACATTCAGTATGACAGGAACATACATACACAAAATATTCCATATACAAAAACAGTATGTATACTTGTCATTAACAACATTCAGGATGACAGGAACATACAGTACATACAATATTTCATGTATAAAAACAGTATGTATACTTGTCATGGACAACATTCTGTATGACAGGAACATACATACACAAAATATTCCATATACAAAAACAGTATGTATACTTGTCATTAACAACATTCAGTATGACAGGAACATACAGTACATACAATATTTCATGTATAAAGACAGTATGTATACTTGTCATGGACAACATTCTGTATGACATGAACATACATACACAAAATATTCCATATACAAAAACAGTATGTATACTTGTCATGGATGACATGGACAACATTCGCTATGACAGGAGCAAACAGTTCACAAAATATTCCATTTACAAAAATCTGTATGTATAATTATGGATAAAATAGACAACATTCTATATGTCAGGAACATACAATACACAAAATATTCCATATACAAAATACTGTATATATACAGTATTTTGTACATGGAATATTTACATACTGTTTTATACATGAAATATTGTATGTATATATATATATATATATATATATATATATATATATATATATATATATATATATATATATATACACACACACTTGTCATCGAGAACATTCAGCATGACAGGAACAAACAGTACACAAATTACTCCATGTACAAAAAACTGTATGTATACTTATCATCGATAACATTCAGCATGACAGGAACATACAGTACACAAATTACTCCATGTACAAAAAAATGTATGTATACTTATCATCCATAACATTCAGCGTGACAGGAACATACAGTACACAAATTACTCCATGTACAAAATCAGTATGTATACTTATCATGGATATAGGTTCAGTATAAAATGAATCAGCCAGTTTTGTTTAGTTAAGAAAGAATCTTCCTAAAGAAGGCTAAACTTGTTTACAAAATTTCAAATAACATTGATGTTATTTATCTCTTTAGGTTATTTCACGTCAGAGATCAAGGCAACACAGTAAACTTAAAGTATATATCACCCAACTATTATCTTATTCTAAAACAAAAACAAACAGCTTTCAAAACAAAGTTTTTACTAATAAGGTTCAATCATATACAACAGCATTCCAAAGGAAACAAAAATGTACAACAATAAACTCACTGCACTCACTAATCTTCTTGCTTAGAATTGGATCTGAATCCCCATTATTAAACACCTAGATTCATTGCTGTTGTTAACTATATTGTATAAATAATACTGTAAATAACTTGGTCTTCACATGGTCTTTTATATATCCATTTCTTAACATGTGAATATATAAAAAATTATTTACTTTCCACTTTGTACAAAGGACTTCATGCATTGTATTTTGCTAGGGAATATTCACTTTACCTACAGAAAACACACCAAACAGAGGAAGAGAGACAGAAAATGCACCATAGAGAGGAAGAAAGACAGAAAATGCACCACAGAGAGGAAGAAAGATAGAAAATGTACCATAGAGAGGAAGAGACAGCAAATGCACCATGGAGAGGAAGAGACAGCAAATGCACCACAGAGAGGATGAGAGACAGAAAATGTACCATAGAGAGGAAGAGACCAAAAATGTAACATAGAGAGGAAGAGACAGAAAATGTACCATAGAATGAAACAGACATAAAATGCACCACAGAGAGTAAGAGAGAGAGAGACAGAAAATGTACCATAGAGAGGAAGAGGCAGAAAATGCACCATATAGAGGAAGAAAGACAGAAAATGCACCAGAGAGAGGAAGAGAGACATAAAATGCATCATAGAGGAAGAGAGACAGAAAATGCATCATAGAGAGAAAGAGAGACAGAAAATGCATCACAGAGAGGAAGAGATATAAAATGCATCATAGAGAGGAAGAGAGACAGAAAATGCACCATAGAGAGGAAGAGACAGAAAATGCACCATAGAGAGGAAGAGACAGAAAATGCCTCATAAAGAGGAATAGAGACACATCATGTACACTCTTCTAACTATAGATTATAGAGACCCACACATTAGATTACTTCCATAAAACTAACAGTGTCATGCCCTATACAAAAAAGTCATTGTTGTTATTTTCACTATTATTGTTATTATTACTTGTATTGTTATTGTGATTTTCATTACAATACAGATTCTTATTTTCTGTATAATAAACACAGCAGTCATATTTCCAATCTTGGATTTCCTGAAAAAGAAAAACTTTAAGAAGAGTCTCTGGATGAGGATAAGCCATGGAAGCCTACAACATTCTTAGGATTAAGTCCTAGATTTCCATGGAAGCCTACAACATTCTTAGGATTAAGTCCTAGATTTCCAAGGAAGCCTACAACATTCTTGGGATTAAGTCCTAGGTTTCCATGGAAGCCTATAACATCCCTATGATTAATTCCTAGATTTCCATGGAAGCCTACAACATTCTTAAGATTAAGTCCTAGATTTCCATGGAAGCCTATAACATTCTTAGGATTATCTTTGATTTCCATGGATAAAATCTTTGGAATTGTCATTTCACACTTCTTCCTATTAAATAATTTTTACACTAATTTTACAAAGCAATTTTTATTCCTCATCTCAGTGAGCTATTATGGGATTTAAATATAAGTGATCATTCCTGGTATTTAAGTACAAGTCATTTATTACGTGAGTTAAGTAAAAGTGGTCTATTAAAGGACTTAAATACAAGTAAACTATTATGTGATTTAAATACAAGTAATATATTATGGGATTTAAGTACAAGTGATATATTTTATGGGATTTAAGTATAAGTGGCCTATTAAAGGATTTAAATACAAGTAATCTATTATGGGATTTAAATAGTAAGTCATATATTATGGGATTTAAATACAAGTACTCTATTATGGGATTTAAATACAAGTAATCTATCATGGGATTTAATACAAGTACTATATTATGGGATTTAAGTACAAGTGATATATCATGGGATTTAATTACAAGCAATGTATTATAGGATTTTTGTGGGTCTTTTAAACTTTAAATCATGTTATATGATGTTAGGAAAACTGCATCAAATGAAACAATATGAAGTTTCTCAAATAAATAAAAATGAAGACTAATTTCATAGCTATTTATTATTATTGTTACAATTTTTCTTTCTCTGATTTTTAATCAATTTGCATTAATTTCAAGATGATTTTATTATAGCATCTTTTTCTTTTGGAAATCTGAAGGTCAAAAACTGGAAAACACAATTTTTTTTTAAATCATCAAATGCTTCAACATTTCACACTTGATCATCCCTAATGGCATATCTACCTACCTGTGTACACTATACACCCAATTATGAACAGACCCAGATCTTATAATACACACCCAATTATGAACAATACAGACCCAGATCTTATAATATACACCCAATTATGAACACTACAGACCCAGATCTTATAATACACACCCAATTATGAACACTACAGACCCAGATCTTATAATACACACCCGATTATGAACACTACAGACCCAGACCTTATAATACACACCCAATTATGAACACTACAGACCCAGATCTTATAATACACACCCAATTATGAACACTACAGACCCAGATCTTATAATACACACCCAATTATGAACACTACAGACCCAGATCTTATAATACACACCCAATTATGAACACTACAGACCCAGATCTTATAATACTCACCCAATTATGAACACTACAGACCCAGATCTTATAATACACACCCAATTATGAACACTACAGACCCAGATCTTATAATACACACCCAATTATGAACACTACAGACACAGATCTTATAATATACACCCAATTATGAACTATATAGACCCAGATCTTATAATACACACCCAATTATGAACTATATAGACCCAGATTTTATAATACACACCCAATTATGAATAATACAGACCCAGATCTTATAATATACACCCAATTATTAACACTACAGACCCAGATCTTATAATATACACCCAATTATGAACACTACAGACCCAGACCTTACAATACACACCCAATTATGAACACTACAGACCCAGATCTTATAATATACACCCAGTTATGAACACTATAGACCCAGACCTTACACACCCAATTATGAACACTACAGACCCAGATCTTATAAGATATACCAAATTATGAACACTATAGACCCAGATCTTATAATATACACCCAATTATGAACACTATAGACCCAGACCTTACACACCCAATTATGAACAGTACAGACCCAGATCTTATAATATATACCCAATTATGAACGGTATAGACCCAGATCTCATACACCCAATTATGAACACTATAGACCCAGACCTTACACACCCAATTATGAACAGTATAGACCCAGATCTTATAATATATACCCAATTATGAACGGTATAGACCCAGATATTATAATGTACACCCAATTATGAACAGTATAGACCCAGATCTCATACACCCAATTATGAACAGTATAGACCCAGATCTTACAATATACACCCAATTATGAACACTATAGACCCAGAACTTATACACCCAATTATGAACACTATAGACCCAGATCTTACAATATACACCCAATTATGAACACTACAGACCCAGAACTTACAATATACACCCAATTATGGACACTACAGACCCAGATCTTACAATATACACCCAATTATGAACACTATAGACCCAGAACTTATACACCCAATTATGAACACTATAGACCCAGATCTTACAATATACACCCAATTATGAACACTACAGACCCAGAACTTACAATATACACCCAATTATGGACACTACAGACCCAGATCTTACAATATACACCAAATTATGAACACGATAGACCCAGAACTTATACACTCAATTATGAATAATATAGACCCAGACCTTACAATGTAAACCCACTTATAAACTCTACAGACCCTGATCTTATACACCCAATTCTGAACACTATAAATCCAGACCTGCCATCAAATTATGTGCCATAAGATCAGGGTCAACAACTGTCATTCAAAATCATAAATACAACAACAAACAAAATATATTCTGATCTGGTAGTACACTGAAGGAGAGCAGATCTGGGTCTATGCTGTTTCTAGTTATATTCCTTTTATAGAAGATTCAATACAATTATACTGATATGTGAGGAAGAGCACATCAATTTATCATATTCATCAATAATGTATAGGAAGGAGTACAGAAAAGGGAGCAATATAGAATAGCTTCATTACTGACTGGCTCAAATTTCTCTTGAACAAAAAGCAACTCCAGACAGTTCAATTGAAATCTCTTCATTTTCAGTTCAACAAGTATAGTGTACATGTATTTCAAAACTGCTTGAATGAATAGAGGTCATATAGAACAAAAACCTGTCATTTATACTTTGTATAAATTACACAAAAATACCTGCAAAATCTTTTGGAAAATAGCTGCTTTCCTTCCCCAAGCCTCTTCAACCAGGAAAAAAGACAATAAAGCAAATATGGAATTCGGATTAGTCAAATTTGTCTTTTGAAAAAGTTACATATTACATTTCAAGCATTTACTCCAGGTGACTGTGGACCATCAATTTACACTGTAAGAATGGATTACTCACACAAAATTATACAATCCATCACTGGTATGCTATTTAAATGGCATTATGAAATGAGCCACATTAAAAATGGATGCAATTACTAATTCCATTTACTGTCAGTTTCCTTGCCTGAATCTTTTGCTGTGCCATCAACAGGTGATCAGGAGTGACAATTTGAGCTAAATTTGAAAAATTGGTCTTGGCTTGTGACACACTAAAGCTAATCCCACCAAATAAACCAGTAGTAGCCTACCACATATAGAAAAACCTCAAAGACATCCTAGTCAGACTGAAGCTAACACAAGCCAAAACCATCCTGGCAATTCTGGTCCCTATGGTGGTAAAGGTGCAAAAGTTGTCAACATATGAGACAAACCAACACATTCTCTAGGACAGCGACAAGCGAAAATTTAACATACATAGTCCAAGCAGAATGTGCAAAACTGAGAATATGATTTATCTCGTTACATGCAAGATCTGCAGCATTCAGTATGTCAGAGAAACTGGAAAGTGTCACAAAAGGATCAATCTTCACACTGATTGGATGACAGGCAGTATATGCAATTAGTAATTACCGGTACATCAATTTTAAATGTCCACATTTAACTGGAGTAAATGCTTGAAATGTAATATATAATTTTTTTCAAAGACAAATCTGACTACATGTACTCTGATGTTATTGTTGTTGTTGTGGGGTTTAACGCCATATTTCAGCACACGATAGGCTATGCATGGTGGCCAGTTATACTGTAGTACTCTGAATTCCACGTTTGCTTTATTGCCTTTTTTTTCCTGGTTGATGAGGCTTGGAGAAAGAAAAGCAGTTATTTTCCAAAGGTCATCCACTTATGTCGACAATATTACCTTGGTTCCAAGGATGTCGAGATAAATGGATAGTACCGTATTATGAAAATGGCAGTACATTTTGAAAACTGGCACCAAAATATTGAGGTTGCCGATTTTCTGGGCAATAACTTTTTCAAACCCAGCACCATCCCTGTATCTGGTCAAAGTTCAATAAGCAAAATGTACATTTATACAGATTCATGCTACAGTCTGACTGATATCTGGTCAAAGTTCAATAAGCAAGACATGCATTTATACAGATTCATGCTATTGTCTGACTGATATCTGGTCAAAGTTTAATAAGCAAGACATGATTACAAAAAACAAACACCATGAAATTAGAAAACAGAAAACATGCTGAAAATATTTAAGATAAGGAAACATTATTAGGTCTTTAAGTCTGTTCTTGCAATCGAAATAGGTGGTCACAGTTCAATAATCAAGACATGCATTTATACAGATTCATGCTATTGTCGGACTGATATCTGGTCACAGTTCAATAAGCAAGACATGCAGTTATACAGATTAATTCAATTGTCTGATATCTGGTCACAGTTCAATAATCAAGACATGCATTTATACAGATTCATGCTATTGTCTGACTGCTATCTGGTCACAGTTCAATAAGCAAGACATGCATTTATACAGGTTCACATAATACTAGTACCATTCACATAAGTTATAGTCTGATATCTGGTGGAAATTCAGTAGGAAAAACAAAAGATACATGTGCGTCTAGTTGGCCAAAAATAACTGTTTCTTATTGTTGACCCTAGCAATTTTTATTTTAAAAAAATCACAAAATATCACTTTAAATATCTATAATGTTATTAAAAATAACTGCCAACTCTTATTTTGAAACCAGTGCATTAGGAAACACACATATTTTTCTTTTGGCCTAAACAACACCTGGTTTCCTACAGGTTCATGTATTACTAGTACTCAAAATTCCTCTCATACCAACAAATAAAAACTGTTTGGTCTCACTCAAAAACTGAACCACCCTAATTACAAGTAATTGTGAGATTAATGTTCTTTGCTTAACATGGACCAACTCTTGTTAAAAGATAGGAACAGTTTAGTGCCATGTATCAACATTGACTGCAAAACTACAGTAATTAGGTACGGGGAAAAACACAGCAAAAACAAAAAGGATAAAGAACTCCTGTTTTTGTATGGAACAATTTAAACAACATATATATATATATATATATATATATATATATATATATATATATATATATATATATATATATATATATATATATACATACATACACACACCACTAACCAGTCAAAAATGTACAATTGGGAGGAACAATGTAAAATTGTATAAAATAAAAGAAATAATGTTCTTATTTGCAAGAAATATGATTTATTGGATGTTGAAATAATAATAATAATAATAATAATAATAATAATAATAATAATAATTATAATAATAATAATGAGGAATTTGTATAGCACCTAATCTTTAGAAGCTCTAAGCGCTTTACAACATTAGACAACACATAAGAACATGATTACAAAAAACAAACACCATGAAATTAGAAAACAGAAAACATGCTGAAAATATTTAAGGTAAGGAAACATTATTAGGTCTTTAAGTCTGGTCTTCCAATCAAAATAGGTGAGCTTTAAGAGCACTCTTGAATGAGATCACTAACATTTCCACTTACATGTATCTTCCAGCCAATTTACCAATATAGTATTCCCTTATTATAACACTGTCCCAAAGCAGCCATATTATACCACCTTAGATTGAGATTGCCTTGTAAAAAAAGTTCATGATACAGAATTCCCTCAATATAATGCAGTATGTAGAAGCCAAAGAGTATGCCATATAGTGAGACCACCTTATAATGAAGTGCATGATATAGTACTCCCTCATTATAATGTCTATGGGAGTCAGAGAATACCATCTTATAGTGGACTGCCTTATAACGAAGTATATATTATTCTATTTCCCTCATTATAACACTGTTCACTGTGGCTACAGAATATACCAACCCTACAATGAAAACACCTTATCATGAAATACACAATATAGTACTCCCTCATTACAGTTCTGTCCACTGGAGTCCTAGAGTATACCACATTATAGTGAGACCATATAATAATCATAATACAGTACTCCCACCTCACAAACTGTCCACTAGAGCAGGATACGGTACTACCTCATTATAACACAGTCCACTTGAGCCATACAGCATAATGCATTATAGTGAGACTGCCTTATAATGAAGTACCTGCTACACATAATTTCACTACCACTTAATGAAATGGGATCCATGAGCATATAGTAACTGCCCTCTAACAGAAACTGTGATTTAATAAAGGGCCTTAGAGTGAGGGGGAATGCTGAATAAGAACTGATATAAATGGATCCAGTATACAGAGTACCTTCTGAGTATTTAAACATAGTAAAAATAAAATGAACTGAAAAATTATACAAGTATTCATTGGTCACAAATTCACAGTATCAAACAATGTATCAAAATACAAGATCTTAAGGTTTTCTATTTGAATGGAGTATGGGGTCTGATAAAAGAACTTATTCAATGGCCCTTAGGGTCTGTATGGTATTATGAAATGGGTGGTTGGTTTTGCTTCAAAATGGCCAAATATCTGGGTTGTTTTGGTTTTTATTTTACTCCAAACAAGAAAAGCAGAAAAGTGGGCCTCAAGTGACACCACTCTGGATCTGTCACTGTAAGGTCTTTGGTCCAATTTTCATGTAAAACTAAGGGAGAAAAAAAATGTGAAAAAAGGAAGAAATCCAAATTGTTTAGTATGCTACTCAAACTGAATGCCACTATTATAAATTACCTGTATTAATTCTAAGTCTTAACAGCATTCACAGTAATACACATATGAATGATAATACATCTTGCAGAGTGTACCATGATCGATCGTGTCATATAGAAATTTGTAAATGCCAGCTTGTGTCAATACAAATGAAGCTCTGATAAATTAAGTGTTATTAAATTTTCATGAACCAATAAAACTATGCGAAATGTTTATATAATTTTTAAGAGAAAATAACTGACCATAAACACACACTACCATAAACACTCACTTATAAGATGAGTCCAACCACAAAACTGCACAGACCCAGATCTGACATTGCATAACACACTGGCAGATCTGGGTCTGTACAGTTTATTTAGAGTAATCAGTATAACCAACATCACAGACCCTGATCTGCAGATGGATTGTATTACAGTAGAGCAGGATCTGTGTTGTTTGCAGTTGGACTTGACTTATAGATGAGTATTAATGGTATTTTTATTGTTTACAAATATTATCTTGCTGAATTTTTAAAATAATTAAGTGCTTTTTTTTTCAGATTTACTGTATATTGTACAAGGGTATTTATTATCATTTACAAGTACAACGTCATAACAAACTATAAAACTGTACATGCAAAGAAAGTATTGTTTAAACAATGAAATCTGGAAATTTTCTTCCTCTTTGTGAGACAAGATAGTAGAACCTGAGGTGTATGATCGATAACAAATGAGATTAGTTTGCCAAGTAACATTTTTTCAGCACTAATCTAAGGCAAGAGTTGTTATAAAAGTAGAATTAATTTGATATTTGGAATTTGTATTGATAAAACTTTAAATACCATCAAATCTGAAGCCATCAGTTGAAATTCCTGTATTGCCAAATTGGCTACAACTAACAAGACTGTGAAGTAATAGATTGCCAATGCTGCCCATATTGCCAACGGCAGATCCAGAATAATGCTTGGGGAAAAATTTATCAATAATAAAGACTCTGATATTTAAATAAATATCCAAGCTAATGAATAGGTGAAGCTATCTTTGTTGTGGAATGTATAAATTGGTCAGAGAAAGCTGTGTATTTAATTTTTCACGGAAGAATTTTTTATGTGCTTTAAAATTGAGAGAGAACTCGTTCACCATCATGTCAGTGAGGCCACGTGACCAACCATAGCTGCCATTTCCCATACTCAAAATTTACATGTTTTCCATCTGCGTCTACATCACTAAGTCATCTGAATTTGATAATCAATAAAAACTAATTGCTGCCTACATAAATATCAGAGCCTTTACCTAAGTTATTGAATCTTTCATAGTTGTGATTCTAATCGTGAATACTTCGTAAGTACTGAATGAAATCCTGCCTGTGAACTGTTAAGCAATGTATTGTATGTTACGTTTAACAACAATTTTTACCATTTTACATTTTTGGTACACATCTATTATATGTAGAAAAATTTAAGAGTAAAGTCCAATTGTTATAGCTGTGTAATTATTTTTCACAGAAGAATTTTTTATGTGCTTCAAAATCAAGAGAGAACTCGTCCACCATCATGTCAGTGAAGCCGTGTGACCAACCGTAGCTGCCATTTCCGATACTAGAAATTTACATGTTTTTCGTCTGCATCTACATCACTAAGTCATCTGAATTTGATAATTTATAAAAACCAATTGCTGCCTACATCATTATCAGAGCCTTTACCTAAGTTATTGAATCTTTCATAGTTGTTATTCTAATCTTGAAAACTTCGTACGTACTGAATGAAATCCACAACCGCCATTTTGGAGAGTGGAGATTACGACCCAGTTACTTTAAATAGCAGATATCAACCAGTGCATACATAGCGACCACATGATCTGACATAATTGTCATTCGCAGAAATGAATGTAGTATCTAATAGGGGAGTTTTCCCTGAAGGTGGCGTTATGAAAACCAGCTCAAAATGGCTGATGTTTACAGCAGGTGTTTACAGCAGGCGTCAAAAGGCGCTTCCATGCGAATCGAGTAAAGGCGTCAAAAGGCGCTTCCATGCGAATGTAGTAAAGGCGTCCAAAGACGCTTGCATGAGGTAAACGGTTAACTGCAGCACATTAGCAACATAAAATTTTATGAAACATGTGAGAGCAAATATATTAAGTTTTGTGTTTATTTGCAGTGAAATGTTGTCACTTTATTTGACTTGTCACAAAAGCAAGGTATATTTTTGATGCAAAGTACTGATTCTAATAAACAGAACTTCCCTAAACGTCTCAAGGATAAAACAACCCTTGGCAACACATAATCACAAGTAAATTCATCTTTAATCTTATTCTGTCACCTTCTTATTGCAGATCATCACACATACACCTATTACCACACAAGAAAAAAAATTAATTTCCCAGGACCCCATGAGAAAACAAATTAATGAGGCAACTGTTTTTCCCAAATAAAAACAACACTATTTCAAAAATGATTATTAAAAATTATAATGCAATTTTAAATATATTTTCCAGTCACAAATACTTGACGATTAAATTGTCACTCTGGGTATTTTCAGAAGGGTTCCCAAATTATCTCCATATAATTTTGTACTTGAGTGTTTGATGATTTCTGTCAGTAAGAAGTAATGCTAAACCACATGTGTCACCAACACGTTTATCTGATTAAGTAATCTTGGCCCATGATACTCGTCACTTCTAGGTGTGATCTCTTCAAGAAACAAAACTAGTGAATGCTCATCTTTTGAGAAACAGCACTTGCTATGAAGCTAATGAGACCTGTTTCTATTGGCTAACTTTAGAAACAGAAATACAACAAGTATAAAGAATTGCTACAATCACAAATCTTATTCCATAATATATTGGCTTATAATGTTATGACTAAACAAAAAATCCAGCATGAAAAGTTTACATTTTACCTGACAGCTTAGACAAAGGACTAAAAGTACCATATTAACAGCACTGTGAACCATAATGATTCAAGCTCAAACAAACGTACAAGTCAGGGGTGGTCACTGACTAAAAAGCTGACTGACAATATGGCACCATGTCTGGTTACTGATCAGTACCTTTATAGGTTTGGGAGCCAACAAAAAACTATATTTCAATTTACATGTAAATAACGCCCACAGATCACTTTTTTCACATGTAAGGTAAATGGCAGCATAATAAAATTGTAGCTAGTAACCTTAATACCAAACTACCACAACCATCTGTGTCAGTTGTTTTCTGTGCTTACCTTTACTGTGATCTTTTCCTCACATACTTTTTGCGTTAAAATTAACTTCCTTGATAAATTCACTAAAATTGTGTGCCACTAAAATAAGCTGCTGATTTGAAAATTCTCTCAACCCTTGTGTTAACCTATTTTAATCTTACCTTAATAAGAGGCGTCTTGGCCTGATTGTCTCCCAGGTTTGTCTTCGCATTCCATTCCAATAGCTCCTGTACGATTTTGGCATACCCTCTGACCACTGCTAGATGTAATGGAGTTCTGGACATTGAAGACAAAATGAAATACTGTTTAATACTTTGCTAATACTGTAAATCATTTATTTTAGTTGAACACAAAATCAAAGTTTTTTTAAAGAATTCAGATTATGATATTTTACAAACATTGTAAGCAGATCACAAATCATAAATACCAAAATTACCAGATTATGATATTTTACAAACATTGTAAGCTGATCACAAATCATAAATACCAAAATTACCTGAAAAGCTGTAAATTTTGCCAAAAATTACCACACCTCTAATGTGCCATGATGGATGGAGAAAAAATGAGATATCTTTTCTATAATGCTTCAGGGCTAAACACTCTTAAATGGGTTAAGGGCAGTGGAGAAAAGTGACCATAGGCAAGCAAAGATACATGTATACTTTTAAGTAGTAGACTGCAAACACATTTTCAACTAACTGTATGCATATTAGGTTGCAGAGTCATGCAACTTTTATACAGATGACTGTTGGTGACCGCAACATATTTTGACCAAAAGTAAAGCAATATTTCCTACACACTTATTTCCAACACAACATATCACACTTCAGGAGTTGTTGGTAAAGTTTAGTTGGTAAGTCGGATTTAGGCTGCTGGATCATGCAACTTTGTACCAGTCTTCCAAATGCATCAGTTAACTTATGCCGATATTTTTCACTTCAGTGAATATATTTCAAAATAAAATTAGTTTCACATGCACTTTTGGCATATTGTTCATGCAACTTTTCTTTGTGGATGCCTGTTGGCAAATCCAAATGTTACACCACAAGTAGGTTTGTGTGACCTATATTTTTGGAAATGTTTCATTACCAGTATATGCAACATTCATTTTGACCCACTAAGAGCACAGGATTTACATGAAAGAAAGTGGCAGAAAATTTTCTTACACTGCAACAGACACAGTGAGAGAGCATTTGTGTTAAATGAACACATTTCAAGTTAATTCATTTAAGGGCCGAGTTTTTGTCATGAGGTTGTAGCCTACTTCCAATGCTCTGTAGTGTCAAGGTCATGCAAGATACACCAACGTGTGAGGCATTACAAAAACAGACGTAGCTTTATAATGATGCCAAATAATCAAGACTTTCTACTCGCATTAAAGGATACAGAGGGAAAAACATAATTTTTAAACCAGACTTTTGACACCAAAACTCCACTGGTTTGTGGAACCAGATTTTGTTTCTGGATTTTAGACTTTTTGGCTTGAGATCTAAGTCTGACTGGTCTGAACTGCATATGGACTGGTGGACCTCTACAAAAGTCAAACAAGTTTGAGATCTAGAGTAAAATGTGGCCAGGACATGAAAATTATGGGTCCAATAAGCCAAAAAAGAAAAAAGCCAATAAAACTGATGTCTCTAACACAATTAGGCATCCGGCTACATGAAAATTTATTGGAAACAGCTGTATTTGGATGTATTCGGAAGTAACCCCCAAAATGTGCTTCCTCCTGTACTTGCATTTCAGGCGAAAATGACAGAAATCCGCTGACATTAACGAGTTAACCAATGTTTATTGGTCCAGCTGACATGATAGATACTAACCAACCAATGTTTATTGGTCCAGCTGACATGATAGATACTAACCAACCAATGTTTATTGGTCCAGCTGACACGATAGATACTAACCAACCAATGTTTATTGGTCCAGCTGACATGATAGATACCAACCAACCAATGTTTATTGGTCCAGCTGACATGATAGATACTAACCAACCAATGTTTATTGGTCCAGCTGACATGATAAATACTAACCAACTGAAAAATCTCAGGATCCACCCAAGAACTACAATTTTCAGGCAATTTTTGTTTATCTAGACTGCTGACCAATCTGTGTGAATGGTTACAGAATTACACCTGGAATGCTTACCTGACTGTCTGGAAGATAGCATCGCTCACTGGTTATTAGGCAGAGAGCTGTTTCTGTTATGGGTTTAACACCATTTTTCAGCACACAACAGGCTATGCATGACATCAAAGTTGTTGTTGTGAGAGTTGTGAAACTTATCCAAATGTGGATACAGGGTCACGAGGCTCAGAAAAACTATTCTGAAGGGTCACAGCTAAAAATGGTCGGGGACCTCTGCCTTAGACAGACAGTATTTGCCACATAATATAAAAATTAAAATAGTTATAATTCACTATCTTTCATCAAGTGAATTTTCATGTTTAGTATTACCCTAAAATAACAGGAAACCTTCTCTGTTGTAGAAACTGCTATGATTATGAACTGACATTTTTACATGTAAATGTGTCTTAATTGTTAATTTAACAGCTGATTTATGATGTCTCTTTTCCTGATTAAATGATCAATATGTCTAGATGCCATAGTGAACCATGCCACATTTCTTATTTTGTGGGGATGAACAATTAGCCCTTTCTTGCACTATATACACTAACATGATCCAGTTATTTCTCCTAGATGTTCAGTGAGGAGGAATTCTCTCCTTCAGTACTGCTGTAATAGGAATGTTCAATCTTTAATGGTTTAGTGAATACATGTGATAAATAACTTTTTACAGATAAAGATGTCAACAAAGCTATATATATTGGTTTTTTCTGAGTGGGCAGAGAGAACACGTTTGATGCTGCAAAGACTAGGTTCCGACACCTTATCAAAATGAGTTCATTCCCCTGACTTGAAACAAAACACTTATTTGATATTGTATTTTTTACATGTACTCTTTTTATTCACATGTTCTTCTTAAAAAAAATTAATGTACACTTTAAAACAAAATTAATTAGGCATTTGGCATTTTATGAAAGATAGTTTACAACCGTCAACATGTACATTTACTTAACTGTCACCTATATAAACATCGGTCTGTCTGCATTTCAAATATGGATTTACTCTTTAACTTTGAATTTTTTAAAATGTTGTATGAGACATATGATTGGATTTAATCTGTTATAGCAATAGGCAAGTGAATTTTTTCCTTTCTTATCAAATGGAACATAGGTTTGGACCAGTAAGTGGCCCTTTTCTTTTACTTTATTGACAGTATAGACACTCAACTTCCAAACAATTTTCATGGCCGATTTTATAGACAAACAGTAATTAAATACATTCAAGTTTATAAGTTCATTCATTTACAGCACATTCAAACTCTCTATTCCAATGTTTTCAATTAATACTGAGGCATTACACTTAAATGTGATAATTTAAACATAAAATTAGGAATCAAACATGTGGACTAGATTTTTAATATTATATATTGGATATATTTTAACAAGAAAGTTATAAACAATATTGCAGTAATGATCTGTTTTCATCTCCTTAATTTTTTCCTTGATCAGTTGCAAGAATTTAAACAATAAACATACATTTCCCTCTCTATGCCCAAGTATAACATGATATTATTTGGGTCATGAAATACTCTCAATGTTACATCCATTTTTATGCTGCAAATGTTTGTCAGTTTTATCCTCAGATTGCTAAGGCAAATTTGATTTCTATTAGATTAAGTCCCTCCATTTAAACTTACTCCTTAAGAAAACAGAATTCTATAGACCATATTTCTGAAACTCTGACTCCAACGCTCAAATGATTTTAACTATCTTTCTATTTTTATAAGATTTACAGTATGGAATATCTCTTGAGAATTAAACATGGGGTAATATTTTCTCCAAAGTGGGGCATTTCTAACCCTGCCTTAATCTTGACATGACTTACTTAGTCTTTCTTCCATTGTTTGGATTTTTAAACATTTCAATACATGATTTCTCTTCTATCTATCTCTCTCATTTGATGTCACTTTGCACCCCAGCTTCATCTGAGAACTCATTGCCAAACATTCTGTCCAAGATATTATTGTCCGCCTCAACTAACTCTACGTTCTTGGCCTAGATACCGTGAAATGCATGTAAACTGCTCATCGCTACTTATGGTACTCTCGTACAGTGGCAAAGTAGCAAAAGTGACCATTTTCACACAATATGAATGATTTTTAAAATTAGAAATGTGTGTTGGCATTTTTTAATAATTTAAAATTCATAGCAATAAATCATTCTGTATATTTTTTTTAAGCAGACTATTATTTAATATTTCTAAGTTGTAAAAGTAGTTCCAGGCTTGATGTCCAATACAGAAGGCTTGGGTGTACAATATGGAAATGTTAGGTGTACAATACATTATGTGCAATACAGAATTATAGACTGAGCATATGTATTGAATGCCAGATCAGCCATGATTGATTAAATGGGTCTGTAATAAAGTCGTTTATCTTCATCAGCAGCATAGTTGTAGTATTGTGTGTTACAAGGATGGCAATCATGTTATAAGAATGGCATTCCTGTGTTATGAGAATGGCAATCATGAATTATGAGAATGGCAATCATGTGTTTTGACAGCAGCACCACATGTAATAGAACTGCATGTAAAAGCACAGATGTTACCATCAAATATCAAAACTGCATGCCCACAACCTTGCCAAGTGTATTTGGTAAAGTATTTTTAGTAACTATATAATCAATGAAAGTGTCTCAATTTGCTCGATTGCAAAAAGTCATCAAGTGAGTGCTACAGGTTTCATTATTTTCACAGATAATCAACTGAGTACAATTATTACATGGTCTTTTGTTTTAACTCATTAACCCATGAAGAATTTTTTTTGTAATTTTTTGCCTGAAATGCAAGTAGGAAACACATTTTGGGGACTGCTTTTAAATCATCAAAATAAATCTGCATCCAAGGCATTTCCATTTAGCTTGATGCGTAGTTGTGTTATAAATGTCATTATTCATTGGCTATTTCGCTCATGCATGTGCAGAAGAGAAAAAGATTTTTTTTTTTTTTTGCTTATTGGACCCATGATTGTTGTTGTGTCCTGACAATGTTGTACTTGAAATCCCCAACCTATCCTACTTTCTGCAAAGGTTCACCTGTCTGTGAGCAGTTCAGACCAGTCTGCCTTAGCTCTGATGCCAAAAAGTCTAAAATCCTGACAAAAAATCCAATTCTGACAACGGGCGCGTTTTTGGTCTAAAAGAACATTTTGACTCAGAAAGTAAGTTTTTCCTTCTGTATTTTGTAATGTGAATGGAAAGTCCAGATTATTTGTTATCCCTGTAGAGCGCTGCATCTGTCTACTTTTCTGTAATACCGCCCATTTTGGTGCATATTAAATGACCTAGACCATACAGAACTCGGAAGTAGGGTAGTACCTCCTGGTGCACAAACGTGGTGCCTGGGGTTAATGAGTTAAAAGGGGATTCTCGCAAGCATGCATCTTGGATAAATGGTCACATGACTTGTCATTCAGATTTGACCCTGGATGGCAGAATTACTTGGACTGAATGTGGACAAGAGTTATCACTACTTAAATTTATTAAAACAAATTTAACGTTCTTGTTCTCTAATTAACTGAATCAATGCTAAAACACTCTTATTTGACAAGTTGATCAAAGATACATGAAAATTCGTTCAGTATTTTAACTATTCAGCCATCTTTAGGAAGATGAGGTCCTTATCATAGAATATAGACTGACTGTGTCATAGAATATAGACTGACTGTGTCATAGAATATAGACTGACTGTGTCATAGAATACAGACTGACGGTGTCATAGAATACAGACTGACTGTGTCATAGAATATAGACTGACTGTGTCATAGAATACAGACTGTGTCATAGAATATAGACTGTCATAGAATATGAACTGACTGTGTCATAGAATATAGACTGACTGTGTCATAGAATATAGACTGACTGTGTCATAGAATACAGACTGACTGTGTCAAAGAATACAGACTGACTGTGTCATAGAATATGAACTGACTGTGTCATAGAATATGAACTGACTGACTGCTCTGATGATTCTATAAATGGCATTAAGATTAAAGTAAAAATCAAAAGTAAACGTCTGTATCCAGATCACAGGCACTTAATTTGGGGGGGGGGACTAACGTGTACAGTCACCAATTAAGTCATTAGAGTTTCCCTGAATCAAGTGCCTGTGATCCAGATGAAATGAATCTATCAAAGTCGACACATTATTTTAAACATCAGTCCTACACATAGACCAAAAGTTATGAAACATGTAAACATAAGACAAGCCCACCCCAATATTACCTCATAGACACAATGCCAACAGGTGCAAATCCAGTCATGTAGAATTGAATTTACAAGGTAACAATAAGACATCTTCCTAATTTTCTCCTTCAATATTCATGAACAATTCGGATATATCATATTAGACAGGTTTGTTATCCTTAATGTCTATTCAAATTTGGCAAAACTTTTCCCTATCAGTATAGTCACTGGCTTGGCTCTCCGGCTCAGCAGCGATGGTCACTTGAAGTCACTTCCTAGCATACTTACATAGCTGGTAGAAACATATTTGAAGACACCTGTTTTTCATGGCACTTAGTAGTCAGAGATCACAATCACACATGATAGTTTTTCAAATCATCACTGCTACTTCATACTGACCATAAATGCAGTAATTGGCTGTTGGGTGAAAACTTCTCGGCCAGAGAATTTGTGCTCATATTTAAGAGACTTGAGTACATGTTTCACGTGGTTGGTCATCACACTGGTGTCAGCTCCAGAGTAGTAAATTTCCCTAGTGCACAGATTTTAGATTTCTGTTTCTGACAGCATCAAGGATTTGATTTACTTCCAAACTGGAGATCATTTGCCATGTTTATTTTCAGACAATTGCTAAAATACCTGAATACAAATTGAAATTATTTCCTCATGTACTTTATTTATCCTTTAAATGGTAGGCAGATTTTATAAACATTATCAGGATGAAAACGAATCAATCTCATTCACCCATGCAGACATGACAGACTTATCTGCATATCATTTGGAAATTCAGAAAGTCTAAAAACTTATCATCCCACTATTCTACTAAAATTAAGTTAATTGCTGTTCTAAAATTAAGTTAATTGCTGTTCTAAAATTAAGTTAATTGCTGTTCTAAAATTAAGTTAATTGCTGTTCTAAAATTTAATACCACTACACTTCAAACAAAGTCTGTTCTGTCTTAAACGATGAATGCTCTGTACCTTAAATGCCATCCAATGACATTCACTGGAAAATTATTCATCACTATGGACCTTACAATGGTAGCCTGGTACTAAACTGGACCAATAAAGGAGGACATTGGGTCCATCACAGCAAAGACATGCAATTTTCTTTCATACATGCATAGTTTATATTTTATTTTCCAATTCCAATCTGGGTTATACTGGATCACACCATTAGCCTGACATTGTCGGAAAATGTCCACACACTTGAACAATGATTGTGCAATATTTATTTCTCAAAGCATGTATATAATGACCTTCTTAGGAACATGGATGCATGAAGATTGAAATAAAGTCACAATTGATCCATTCAAAGTATATAATAATAGAATTCTGAAAAATTATACTCATTATTAAGAAGTCACCATTGAATACTTACTAATCCAAGTCTGACTTTTCCCACCTAATTTTTTATATTTTAACACAAATGTCAAATTATCTCAAATAGGGTGGGAAGGGTCAGAACAAACTTGGACTATAGTAAAATTCATACAGGTCATGTATGCAAGCTTACTCATCTTAAATTAAATACAAATTGTTATTTTACAATTTAATAAATATTTTGCTTAACCAAAGTCTAATCAATCCTGATTACTGAATGTTCTGCACCTTGATTGTCTTCAAGAAACTTCCAGCTGAAAATTATCTACAAGTAATTACCTTACAGTGGTGGCCAGGTAATAAACTGGGTAAAGAAAACAGCACACTGAGTCTAAGCGTCACAGTTATAGTCTACAGGCAAAACCCGTTACAACATGATTCATTATAACGTGATGGCAGCATGGCTCCCATTTTTTAATTTAAGGTGACCTCTCTTTTTAACATCCTAAATACGTGCTCTCAGAAAAGCAGATTATTCCCAGTACTGCATTTAATGTTGCCTAACTTACAAAATTTTCTAAAACATATTGCATTGTTATGTTTGTTAATGAAATGAAGAAAATCTATCAAGTTCAGGTAAAACAAAAAAAACAAAACAAACGATATATAATGCTGAAATTTCAATGCACATTTTCTACATGTAGAATTTTATTTTTAAATTGATCCCGCTTATATTGCAATGTTATTCTTTGGACCCCAATCATCGCATTATAACGGGTTTTATCTGTATTATGAATTTGTTATTCAACATGTGTAGCTTTCATTGTGACCTCACTGCGCGCCTTTAATCTGGATTGTACTTTATTACACCTTTAGATTGATCTCATCCAATAATTCCATATATTTTACCACTGATTTTGCCATATGAACTTCTTGGGGCATGTAAATAAGGACCTTCTAAAGGAATATGGCTGTGCTGTATAAGGGTCCCAATAAAGTGAATAATTGCCATATAAAGGTATGTAGAATAAAATTCTAAAAAGTAATACCCATTACAGAAATATCTGATGTTGAACGCATACAGGACCTTTATGTTACCAATCGTTACCAGTGCAAAGAAATTCTGACTTGAGGATTCAGACACCCCCCCTTGCTTGAAGCCACCCAGTACCCACCCAATTTTTAAGCCAACTAGTACCCATCCCTTGCTTCAAATAAATAATGTAACTTTAATGTAACTGATCCTGAAACCTAAGCAAAATTGTCCCTGCCCGCCCCCCCCATTCTGAAAATCTTATTATCAATAGCAACAGGGGATGCCGCTAGAGGGCACTGGCAATCAAGATTAACTTTTTCTCAAAATGTCAACCTCATTACACCCAGTACTTTCTCTGCTTTAATATGCAAAAAGCCGACATTATTACATCCAAATGTATTCATGGTTGAAAGGTCAAATGTTTATATTTAGCGTATATGACACTGGTCCATTTCTACAACTTATTCAGCGGAAAAAAATGAAAAACGAATTTTTCAAAACGCTGCAAAACTAAATAAACGAACATATACGCTCACATACGCCTACTTTTTAAATACTTTGGAGTTTTTTTTAAGAGAATAATAGTAAAATGTGTGCAAATATTTGTGGAAAACCCATGAATTAAGTCTTTTTCAAAAGTCACCCATGCCAGCAAGAACGGTAACTCTTCCCAGCACATGGGTATGTACAAAATGTAAACAATGACAACAATACATCATAATCTGGGTTCAAAAACACAAGAAAACTTGATTGTATGAAAAGGCAGATGTTTATAGCAAGGAATCGGATTATACAGACGTACTGTCATTCATTATACCAAACTTATTACAAAATATTTGTACAACTTTTGTTGTGTAATATATTTTTGAGGTTAGAGACTCGACGGGAGTATCACTCACTGACTCTGTGATACTAGACATATTGATAATATGTATTTGATTGTGATCACTAAGATATTATCAATGTCAGGTCATCTGTTCTACGTATGATTCACATCTAGAGACACTGGTATTAAAATTAAAATGTTCATGTTTAGTAGGGATAGAAAAGAGGTAAAAGTTCAACTATTTTTCAGAATTTTGAAGAATGAAAACAAATTAATTTAAAATTTTCATGCCATTTTTTGTGAATATCAATATGAATATTGTCATCATAAGCCAAGGAAAAGAGAATCAATCTGTAGTATTTCTCCATTTAAACAAATTCATAATCATAAATATTTCTTGAGAACCAACTCAGTGCCAGTTTCTTCTCTATCTCTGATACCACAATTGTCTTTACTTCATGAACTATGTAATATTGCTCAAAACAATGGTCAGAATTATTATGAAAATATTGCAAAGTTAGGACATCCAAAATTTAATGTTGCACCATCCTAAGCTGTCACTATAGAAATCCTGACTTACTGTATTGAAAACTTAGTGGAAAACCTTTTGTCATTGATTTTATTTTATAGATATGAAAACTGACCAAATATATCGTATGATAACTAAATTCTAAAATAGCAATTGTTATTTACTAAATTGTGATTTCAGATAAATGTATATATGTACAAGAACAATGTAATGAATATGCACTATTGGTTTTAAGAGTAAAATTCAATTTCAACTTGGTATGACTCATGATTATGCTATTTCATGCAAAAATGTTAGGGGGCGTGTGATAAAAAGGCACAGAAAGTCTTCAGAAGTACCTGGAACAGAGAAAAAGTAAATTTATTCTTGAAGCTGAATGTTCGCAACACATTTATATATAACCATATGTAAAAAATATGCAACTTTCAGCATGCAGTAACATGAGGTCAAGAATTTTCAAAAAGTGACCAAAGACCAATATTAAAAATGGTGGACGGCACATGTGTTTGAATGCTTCCCGTGAAATTATTTGAAACGATATAAAGATGGCTATTTTTTAAATCTGCACACTCAAATTAAACAGAAAATATTCCATTTTAAAAGCAACATATAATTTCAACTTGTGTATGACTCAAAAATATAGCATTTCATGCAAAAATGTTGGGGTGGGGGATAAAAAGGCACAGGGGCCCTCCTGAAATACCTGGAACATATAAAAAGTCAATTTATTCTTAAAGCTGAATGTTCACAAAACATTTCTATATAAAATATATGTAAGAAATATGCAAATTTCAGCTTGAAATAACATAAGGTCAAGAATTTTCAAAAATTACCAAAGACCAATATTAAAAATGGTGGACAGTACATGTGTTTGAATGCTTCCTGTGAATTTATTTGAAAATATATCATAAAGATGGGTTCATTTTTGGAATCTACACATTCAAATTAAGCAGAAAACATTCCATTTTAAAAGCAACATATAATTTCAACTTGTGTATAACTCAAAAATATAGCATTTCATGCCAAAACGTTGGGGGGGGATAAAAAGGCAAAGGGGGCTTCTGAGTTACCGGGAACATATAAAAAGTCAATTTATTCTTAAAGCTGAATGTTCACAAAACATTTCTAAATAAAATATATGTAAGAAATATGCAAATTTCAGCTTGAAATAACATGAGGTCAAGAATTTTCAAAAACTGCCAAAGACCAATATTAAAAATGGTGGACGATACATGTGTTTGAATGCTTCCTGTGAATTTATTTGAAAAGATATCATAAAGATGGGGTCATTTTTTAAATCTGCACACTGAAATTATGCAGAAAACATTCCATTTTCATACCTTCTATAATCATGAAAAAATCATCCCCTGTTGCTATTATCAATAATCTGGGCACACGTTAACTGTAAAGTAGCAAAAAACATCTTGCGTTATCTCTCTGATATTCATTTATCAGATCTTTATTTAATTCTAACAATTTAAGAAAGGGATAAAGCATGTTTTGACCCAGTAGCAGTAAAATATTCGTTTCTAATATTTGTGATAACTCAACCGTTACATGTACAAAGAACAGGTTAAACTCAGACGTCAAGACATGTCTTGCTTATGACCGATTTGTGTTGATTGCACCACCCACCCCATCCCAACTGATCCATAAGAAAGAGAGCTTTTTATTCTGAACGATGAAATACCTATTTTCTTTGTCCAGTGCATTGGGATCTTTTTTCGCCAGTTGTTTAACTTTGACTAGGTCTCCGTTCCATACAGCCTTATGCAACTTTGGCAAATCCTTTTCTCGAATTTCATATTCCAACGGCTCTGCGACAGCTAAATCTCTGTTTTTTGGTGGACCACTTGGTTGTGATTCTTTGCTTGAAGAGCTTTTAAAACGGCTGAATATCTTTTTCATTTTCCGTTTCTAACCACGCTATCATCCACAATTGTTTTCAATGAATCTCCGCCATATTTCTATTTTTACCGTTAAAATCATGGTCAAGAAGACACTTGCTGAATTGGAGTGTGATCATGATCGCATACCAGTTCTTATAGTCTGTTCTCAAGTAGTTCACAAGTTATTGGTACGAAAACAAGTGCAGTTGACATGCCCCACCAATATATCTGTCCCTTTATTTGCAAATTGTAAACTCACAATCTGATATGAAATTTAGATACATTTCTCTGGCATTTTATTTTCTATGAAAAATAAGAAAAGATGGAATTCACCGATCCGCCTGATTTTGCGTTGACCAACATAAAACTAAACAAATAAAATATATTGCAACAAATTGCCATATCCAAATATTGGAGTATTTATCCAGATATTCGGATATGGATTTATGGAATTGTATTTATACTACATTAATATGTAGATACCATTAACATACCTGGGATGACTATACTCAGTAAACATAATCATATGCAGACTAGTTGATTACTTATTTCAAAGTAATCAAATACTTTTGTTTTAAATGCAATGAAATGCAATATAATCAATTATACTCAAATACATTGTAATCAAGATTGCCCTCTAGTTTCTATAGGATTGTATTTTTACACAAGTATTCCCAGAGCTTCAGATGGGTAAAATCTTAGCATCATGACCACACTTTACTTGTAAACAAACGGGCTCCATCATGGATGTCAGTGGGAGAAACACGTGGCTAATGCGCATAGCAACGAAGACAGGTAATGGACAAAAGTTCTGGAAAGAGAAGAGGAAAGAAGATGGTGAGCCTTGTAATTATGACGTCAGATGCTACGCCTGTAGGGTCTGGATTATTTTTAATCTGCTGGGCAATGACCTGTTGCATGAGTAGAAGAATGACCTTGTATTTAGTAAAGGGGGTATGGTATGGTATGTTCTTGGACCTGTTCCCTTCATTCTGTACACTCAGTCGCTCGCAAGTGTCATAGATCATCATCCGGTGTCTCACCAATTGTACGCTGATGACATCCAAATATACAAATCTAGCCACCCAACTGAAGTTGATGCTACCATCCAAAATGTAGAGAGGTGCCTTTTTCTGATGTGAAATCATGGATGACATGTAAGAAGCTGCAGATGAATGATGATAAAACTGAGGCCATTCTGATCACAACACAAAGACTTTCTCATTCACATCCTTTACCTCAAACAATAAATATCAGCAAAACCAACATTAAATTCACACAATCAGTACGAAACCTAGGTGTTACTCTGGACAGTACTCTCACATTACACCAACATGCCATGAACATATGCAAGGATGCATATCTTGAGCTGAGACGTATCAGTTCAGTTCGCAAATATCTTTCACTAAAACACCTGTGTGTTCATTATTACTTTTAAAACTGGACTATTGTAACTCAGTTATGTCTGGTTCTTCTCAATATCTGCTCCAGAAACTTCAGAAAGTTCAAAACACAGCTGCTTGGATCATACTTAGAGTACCACGATCAGAAGACACCTCCCCGCTGCTTTGTACCCTACACTGGCTATCCATTCGATCCAGAATAAAACACAAAATTTTCACTGTCGGACTCTAGTCCAACATACCTATCCGACCTCACCCATGTGTACACACCAGCAAGATACTTACGCTCCTCTTCTGACAATCGTATACTCATTATTCCCACTATAAAAACAAAGTCATATGGACATCGTTTTTTTTGCATACCAGGGTCCAGCAAACGTGGAATGAATTGCCCACTGAACTTAGACACAAAGACACAGTGATTCCATTCAAGAGTGCTCTCAAAATTCACTTATTTCGACTGCAAGAACAAACTTAAAGACCTAATAATGTTTCCTACCTTAAACATCCTCAGCATGTTTTTTATGTTTTCTAATCTCATCGTGTTTGTTTTTGTAATCATATCATTATATGTTTTTTTTTTTATCTTATAGGTGCTGTCTAATGTTGTAAAGCGCTTAGAGCTTCTAAAGATTAGGCGCTATACAAAGTCCTCATTATTATTATTATTATTAAGCTTTACACGCTCTTAATTACTAACACACTGAAAAGAGAAAGGAAAGAGGGTATGGTATGATAACTTGCACAAATACGTTCAGTCCAACAGTCGTCCATACCAACGAGCGTCTAGGTGCAAGAAATATAATATGGTATGACAAATAGCATACATCCTTACAAACCAAAGTCTCGGGAACAAGCAGTATGGTATAACGACACTCATGCTTGCAATCCAACAATCATTCTTACACGCCAAAAGCATAGCGGTTTTTATGGCATGGTATGGTATTATGTCGAACACTCACAATTACAATCCAACACTTATCCCTACATGCCAAAGCATAGCGGTTATACGGCATGGTATGGTATGATGTTTTACACTCATGCTTATAAATAAACAATATGTCTTAACTCCCAAAGTAGATGTAAAAGTGGAGTTTTGTTTCGACCCCGGCGAGCAGGGATGGAGAGCCACTAATCTGTGACAGTTAGTGGCACTGGCAAGTTTCGGTGCCGTAACAAAGCTAACTTTCTTAGATGCCTGTGTAACCAAGAAAGGGGGCGTCAAATTTAACCTTACTTAACGGTGGAGACAACTATACTTGTTAGGCCGGGCATCGACAGCACCTTATTCACTTTTCTTATGTCCAGGTGCTGTAGGAGACCAACAACCCTAAATGAAGTTGACCTCTGCTTTCCAATTCACTTCATTTCATTTGGTTGTGGTGGTTGTAGTCGTTCTTGTCCTCATCCCAATGTTTTCTGTGGATGTTACTACAGCTTTTCTCTGCACTATATTCTTTGCCTTCCGATGTTGGCGTCTCTGATACTATTCTTGAAAAGTGACTCACGTTTTCTTTCTCTTCTTTTGGTCTCCTCCCTTGTATTCTCTTCTTATTGGAGTCCAGAGTTTCATGTGCTTCTCTAAAGATGTCCACTCTAGATCAACCCCTTCTGATAAGTAAAATGTCCCCAGCCCGGTGTAGGAGGTTGTCTATCATTGCTGTATGTTTCATGGCGGTATTGATCTTCTCTCCAAAATTCATCTTGACTCGATGACGATGGTTAACACAATTCTGAATGCGCGGACCTAATAGAAACATCCACTGCCCTTGGGCGTTGTCGTGATGAAAAATATCCGTGACTAGACATGACTAGAAAACAAAACATTTAAATGAGAGAGAGAGAGAGAGAGAGAGAGAGAGAGAGAGAGAGAGATTAGCGGTCTGTGTGTGTGTGTGTGTGTGTGTGTGTGTGCCATAAATCAACACTTTAATGTTCCCCGCTCACACAAATCACGAGCTAATTCTCTAATAATGAAGACTCAGGATTTGTAGGGCAGTTCCTTATCGTTATATATAATGCATAAGGTCTAAATGAGAAATTATACCAGATGCAACATAATACAAATTTAATACTGAACATGCTAACACGAAGGACTTCGTTTTTCTAGTAGACGCGAACGAACAGTTGTGAGAAGATAATGAAATTCCAACGTATTCTTTCTTAGAAACCAGAGTTCACAAACTTGTTTAAAGCTGGGTATGATGTTGGGTACGAGAGGGGAGGAGTGTACGCTCTGCTAAAATGCTCTAACGTTTCTTCTTGGCTCATCATCAAACATTTGTTGCTCTTGAATAGCTTGACATCTATAACATTGTTTTGTTTTGCTTTTGTCAGTAGTTTGATTCTCCACGCAAGGTGTTAGTAAAATAATTCACCGATGATTTCTTTTGTTTCGACCATTGTCCCAATTCTTTTTCTTCTCCTCCTCCGTTTAGCCCTTCTATTAGAGCTGGGTGCCACGAGAAATGTTTTACCACGGTATACCGCGGTATTTCCGAATGTACCGCGTAAGTACCTTCGTATACCGCATTTATATTAAAGACAAACAGTTTAATGTTCTGTGGGCAGGGGCTGACACTTTCTTGTTGAATCTCCATATGTCAATAACTAGAAACAAATAACTTACTCTAATCTATATCAAAATAAGGCCATATTATATCCATGTGAGTATCTGTAAATAAAAATTATCTTGAGGTAAAACAATCTCACCTCAAAAGATTATCACAGCCACCACCCCACCACCCACCCCCCAAAAAAACAAACAAACAACGAAATGGCAAGTACCATATAGTAGACGAATTTTGTATGTTAATTGTTTTATAACGCCTAATCTAAAAGCTACAACTTATGTGGGATGACTAAGTTTACATTATTGCTGATAATGTTGACGACATCGTTCTGACAGTAGAGAGTCTATTAATTAAAATAAGAAGCGTTGATACTGTAGACTGCAATTTTCTAGCTACACTATTGATATTATAGGCAGGGAAACTTTGAGTGGGTTGCTAACATCCGGGCAAGATATTTATCACAGACGGCCAGTAAATAATACACACTTAGACTTCGCATTTTCCATTGAGAATGTTTCAATCAAAGAATTAGTCTTACGGCACTGAATTCCTCCAAACACACACGTACCCGTCTGTATCCTGTCAGTATACCAGTCTTTCAAGTACACAGGTCCGTGCACTTTCCACTCAATAAACTTTTGATTACTTGCCTCTACATGATAACATTATTTTAATTTATAAACTGAAATGAGAGATCTCAATCATTAATTGTTTTTCTTCTTCTGACGTTGCTGTGTACAATCAGAACACGCAGATAGGTTGACCATACTAACTTGTGTTGATTAAATTTTGTTTCCAATTACTTTTTTGAAGTTGTTGTTGTTGTTATTACTGTTGTTGGTATTTCTAATTGTATAAATCTCAAGTTTTATAGTTAGTTCCATTTCTCATAGACTTGCACCAGGATCAGAGGTGCAAATAGGGATAGGGGTGCAGATATATAAAAGGGTACTGCTTGCCTGAATCTACAGTCCAAGTATTTATAGGTGTCCCTTGCAGGGTATATGGCGTATGACCATGCAGGAAACTTTAAACGGAAAATTTGACAAAGACTTGTTTAAATGATCTTGACCATGCTGATGGTCAGAGGGTGATATAGGTGAACTAATAAGAAAGGGCGCTGCTTGAGAGTTTTACATTTCAAGTTCCCAGGTTTGGAACTTATGACACCACACACACCCAAGTGAACACACACACAGACACACACAACCACATACGCACACACAATCAGCCAAAAATCTTAACCAAGGTTTTCAGCTGGCCTTGGCATTGCATGAGGATCGTGGAGTGAGTAAGGTCAGTGGCGTCACTAGGGTTGGTGTCAGCCAGTGCAGTAACTCATGGTGTCACCCCAGTGAACCTCCTTCCTGCACAAAAATTCAAACATGTTATAGACAGTCATTTTGGTGTCACCCCTCTGATGGCGTCACCCGGTACGGTCCGCACTCCCCTAGTGACGCCACTGGGTAAGGTTGCATTGATATGAAAGGACAAAACTGATTAACCCATTATCATGGTATGCGACTTATGACCTTGAAAAACTAAGTTTGACCCCGACCTTATCTATAGATAAACTGCTTACCGTCAGGAGTCGCAAGCAACACCAGTTTAACAATAAAATACGAAAATCCAACACAATTATTATATGACACTAATAACATTCCTATTACATGGTTGTAATAATAATGTTGATAAGGTAGTCATCTTTTGTTGTAGATACATTAAACATCATCAGAAAGCCATGCAGAAAAATGGAATAAGTATTAATTAAAATGCATATTTTCAAAAGGACTGCCTTCGCCGCCGCTGTCCGCATATTGTGAATGACTGGGCCGCATTTGACCCGCTGGCCGTGGGTTGGACACGCCTGGCCTATGATAAAGCATACAAAATAAAAAATCAAGTGAACTTTTGGAAACACCCAATAGTCTTTTATGTAATATGTTCAAGGGAAATAACTCCTCAAATTTATAATTCTTGTTCAAATACGTGCTTTATTTGTCTGTTCAATCGTGCATTTTTTGAAAGCGTCATCTTTTATCTTTTATTGAGTGTCATTTAGCGTTTTTTTTTCCCATAAAAATTATTTAACGTCTCTTTTTTTATACGAGTCTAATCAATCTATCGATCTCTTTTCTTTAAAAAATCTGAAGTATTACATTAGGTACAAACGACAATAGCATGCCAGTCAAGTGTGTGTGTGTGTGTGTGTGTGTGTGTGTTATGTATTTTTAACGCAGCTTTAAAATAATTTAGTCAAGGGAGATGGTAGGTATATCATAACTACTAGTATTTGGTGGAACATTTACCGTCTAACACGTATGTAGAATTTAATATTTTGTGAACATGATACATGCAAACAGATTGATTGATTGATTGATTGATTGATTGATTGATTAGTTGGTTGGTTGATTTTTTATGGTTTGGTTGAGCGAGCGAGTGGAGACGTTGTCAGTGTCCGGGAACTGTCCAAATTTCAGTAGCTACATGCGTAGTAGAGGTTGCGATCTGAGTGAGCGGTAAATTTAGGTTAGATAGGAAGATGAATATTAAAGGAAGGGGAGGGGAGGCGTGTTTACTCGAGAACACTTACTAACCAGCCTACAGGTCCGGACGTTTTAATCGAGTGGTATAAGCTCCATGACCAATTCTCGACGATGACATCAACACATTATTGTTCTTCCGATACTTTGTTATTTCTGCACCTATTAACAATCTATGTTGATGTCATACAGGCAAATAATCCATAAATTATCTATCTGTTTACAATCCATGTACATGGCATAAAGGTACATATTACATAAATTATCTCTCCGTTTCGTCTTGCATTTTGAAAATAAAATCATCGTCGTCGTCATCATCATCATGTCTTCTATTTCTTTCTTTTATCATCATTATCATGATCTTCTTCTTCTTCTTCTTCTTCTTCTTCTTGTTATTATTATTATTATTATGTAATTATTATTGAAAACTTAAAAGGGCACTGTATTTCAAGCGCAGAATAAATGATACCATTATAAATCACAAATAAATGATTTTATGAGGTTAGACTTGCATCATAAATTAATATAACTTTTTCTTCTATTCCGTATTTAAACCAGTTTCCATAACCTAGATATTATTTGGACTCAAACGTTTGAATAAGAAAATGCCAAATTCCCAGCTTCCATCACAAAATAAACTTTGTTTCAACCGTTATCATAAATGCTGATAATAGTGTGGCTGTGATGGAGGTGATGACGATGAAAGAGTTGATAATTGTGGTGGCGGATTATGTTGTTATGTACATGATAGTCATCTGATGATTGCTGTGGTGGTGGTGGTGGTGCTTTGTGCTGTTTTGTTTTCACCACCAACGGAAAGGATAGGTAACAATAATTGTTAAATATTTTCACTTCACTTTTGTTATTTTTTAAGTAAATAAAACCTTTATTACTGTTCATTCCGTAAAGTGGAGGAACAGATTTGAATTTATACATTTACAACGTATTTTTTAATATGCTTTTTCAATACTAGAGATAATGGCTTTGATTTTATTTCTGTACGTTCTTAAGCAAACATTTTCGTAATTTCAACTTAATTCGCGAGTTATTAAAAATTAAAATTGAATATCTTCTTTCTTTAAAAATGTGCAAATCATGTTAGTTGGATTTATTAGAAATAATTCGATACTTAGTTGTCTTCCTTGCAAATATTAAAATACAAATTTTCGGATTAATGCCCTGTATTTGTCACCAAGTTTGCCTTCGTGCTGAACTGAATCAAGAGCAGTAACTCTGTAAAACTCATAACTGCCTTGTTTTAAAGTTATTTCGCTTGTACCGTAATGGGGACGCCATAAACCACCGTAGTCGACACAAAACCCACCTTGCATTAAAAAAAAAAAAAAATCACCACCCCCACATACATACACACGCTTACAGGTTAATGGGAGAAAGAACCTCTAAATGCGATTACGCTAACATATATAGGTATATCCAGACGGACAAATTGGTATGCATATAGATTTTCAGTACCAAGAAAATGGCGTGGAAGCAGAACACATCTCACTCCACCCCACCCCACCTACGATTGTTTATACTCCCTACCCCATTTAAAAGCGAAAAGCATCAAGGATGTTTTAAAAAATGCAACAAACAATTTAGTCAAATCATTCATTGACTTTTTATTTCTAACCTGACTGTCACTAAAGGCTCCCTAACAGTGTCGAGTTAGCGGCGTTTCAAAGCAAACAGAAGCTTTTGATGTATACATGCAAACCGACTTCTCGCTGTCCTTTTCTGGTTTCCAGAAGTCCGTATCCGTAAAAGCTGCATCGTCTTCGTGCAGTATATGAATATCTAGTTTTAATATTTCAAAGAAAAAAACGAACTTATAAGAGTATGAACTCTTGTATATATGTGTTCAAAAAGATATAACTCCAAAAATTACGGAATTAGTGAGAGTATCAAAGACGGAGAACTGCATCACAGTTGTTGCTTGCAAACATAGACTCGCCCCTGCAACTATGGCGACTATATTACTAAAGAAACTCCCGTTTGATTCGAAACACCAACAAAGTGATTGTGTGTGAGGCATTCGGGCGTCAATCAGGTAAATGTTTATTCATCATTGGATTGCACGATTAAGTTCTGTGCAATTGTTTTTCTCACATTCTTCATGCCTTTTGGTGTTAAAATGGGACGGGTAGAAACAAATAGGATACGTATGTAAACGCTATCTGAAGTTCGTGGTAAACAACACTTGTATACTGTTCAACTGATGTGGATGTACATTTTATTTGCTTGTCATAGTCAACAGTAATAAGGTCACAATGACAAATATGCATCGAAAATGAACACGCTTTGTCACGTCAGATAGCAAGCTAAATCACTGATAAATGTTATCAAAGATCACGGAAAAGTACAAAACATAACGAATCACCTCAAGTAGATCACATGCAGAGGTCAAACACTACTTACCTATACTAAAGTTTATCATATCGACTGTTTAGCACGTGACGATAGTAGCTTGATAAATTTGTTTAAAAAGTTGTTAACATTTATTTATAATTTTACATCTGTTTGGGTCTCATGACTCGTCATGATTTGTTTTAATCTGACCTCAGTGATGATTTATTATCACCAGAAGTGGAACCAAAAGAATGGGACAACATTCTTACACTGATGTCATATGACTGTATATAGCATGACATCAGCATTCGGTCGGGTCGTGTCGGGTGCGGTCACTTTGACATTTCTTGTTTGAATCTTCACCGCGATCTTGACTCGCTTAAACTTATGGGTGTACCACTTGAAGCAAGAAAACATTTTGAAATGTTTACTTTTGGGTATTGTCCAACATGATCACAAAGGTAACATAACTTACACATATTCGTCATTTGACCGATACCTACACAGGTAAATTATTCCTCACCCATCGAGAACTACACTTCAGTCGATGTATCTTAAGTTATAGATAGTATAAATCATGAACTACTTTGATCACGGTAAACTGCACTGGGGACCGTCCATTTAGTACGTACACATGTAGGGTGGAGGGTGGTTAATCCAAATGCATACGCTTGCGTATGGGAGATGGTCTACTGATAATGTACGTACGCATAGGAAAAGGGGGTGGGGTGGGGAACCTCGATACTAATTTGTCTAATACGTAACCTGTTCGACCAGGTTCAGTCGGCGTTTGAATTTTATCGGATACTAGAGAAACTTTTTAAATTTACACAGCTTTTTTCTTTGATGCAGCCAGCCCTTCTATAGAATTGGGGGGGGGGGTCAAGCGTACGTACGCAGGTTGGTGTGTGTGTGTGTGTAAAAAAGTATGTATGTGTACAGGGATGGCGGTCAAGCTTAGCCAGATTTTTGCATACGTACTAAAGGGATGGCCCCCTAAGGGTAATATCCATAATAAACTATTAAATCACTGTATCCTATACTAAGGGTAGTGTCCACCATGAACTACTCTGATCACTGTAACCTACTCTGTGGATAGGTATATTGACCTGTGTAATTTACACTGAGTATTAGATACCCAGTAAGGTATGCGACACACCTTCTTTGACGACATATGTATATAAGTAAACCTAGATTAATATATTTTATATCTGGAACGACTTTAAAGTTATAGAGCAGAAACTAATACATGACTGATAGATGAACGAAGAAAAAGACGGATGGGTGGATGGACGGAGAGAAAAATGGATGGATGTGAACATGTTACAGTTTTTCATACAAAGGCGAGGTACAACAAGTATGCACTTATAGACTCTGAGGTTAACGTAAATAAACAGAATAACATATTAGATGGACATCCGAGACATAGCCTTCTAAAAACATTGTCAGTATACATACAATCAAAGTAATCCATTTAGAAACTTCTGAATGAAAACTTTTAATATAAAATATATAATTGATATGAATTTTGAATTGTCTATTAAGAACTTTTCGGTAGTGGAAATTGTCTTAGGGCACAAAATGACCCAAGTCCCACAGGTATCCATAATAATCCGGTCAATATACTGGTCATTCAAGTACAGGGGCCCGTGCACTTTCCACTTAATAAACCTTTGATAACCTGCTTCCACACGATACAATTATTTTTAATTTTTAGGCTGAAATGAGAGAAATCATGTGTTTGTTTGTTTTTTTCTCCTTCTTCTAATGATGCTGGTGTACTATCAGAAGACACAGGTCGGCTCACCGTAATAACTTCTGTGTTGATTCTATTTTGTTTCGAATGATTCTTGAAGTTGTTGTTGTTGTTATTGCTGAGAGTGTTGTTGTTATTGATGTTGTTGTTACTTCTAATAGTATAAACCTCAAGTTTTATGATTATTTCTATTTGTCAGAGACTGTTGCACCTGTAGTCATGTTCACCTTGAAAAGTATTAACCTAATAGTAGGTCACGGTGACACGATTTCCATTCCAGTGATCTGGTGGTCTGCATGTAGCAATTTCTACAATTATTAGATTTGTGATAATCAAACTTGAAATGGTATTTATCTGCAGAATATTTCTATTCTTAAAATGTAGGTCACAGTGATCAATTGTTCTTACTCTCTGACTAATTTAAAGAGAAACATCCATGATGCTATTCCTTGCCTACGATGACAGTGCACTTTCTATAAGTCGGCAACCAAAGTCAAAAATTCATTCAGTTTACTATCTTAAACAAATAATTATAAAACTATTGAAACATTGGGTATCGTATTGTTACTAGGAAGAAAAAAAAATAGAAATATATAGAAAAATGATATAGAATATCCCTCTACCCAACTTCTCTTTGGAGGAACATGTCTGCACCAGCACAATAAGATTCTATTTTTAAAAAAAAAATAAAACTCTTGAAAATATAAGAAACTTACAGGAAAAGTGTATTGATAATATTATAATTAATAATTCATCATATATAATTTATTGGAATCGTTTTGTTCAGCATTACGATTAACAAAACAATTCCGATTAATTATATATCGGGCCTGCTGCCCTTCCTCATGCCGACGTGTTAATTTTCAAATGACCTTGACAGTGCATGATCAGAGGAAGGGTAGGGGTGCAAATACTTGAAAGGGTACTGCTTGTCTGAAAATACAGTCCAAGTATTTATAGCTATCCCTTGCAGGATGTAGGCGTATGGCCATACAGAAAACTTTTACCGAAAATGTAACAAATATTTTAAAATAACGTTGACCTTGCATGAAGGTCAGAAGGAGATATAGGTGAATCAATATGAAAGGGCACTGCTTGCAAGTCTTACAGTCCAAATTCCAGGGTTTAGAACTCATGACTACACACATACAGAGAGAGAGAGAGAGAGAGAGAGAGAGAGAGAGAGAGAAATCTTAACTAAGATAATCAGATGACGTTGGCATTGTCCGAGGATAGTGGAGTGGGTAACTTTGCACTGGTATGAAAGGACAAAGCTATAATTAACCCCTTGTCATGGCATGTGGCTTACTTATGACCTTCAAGAACTAATTTTGACTCGGACCCTAGCCATAGTTGAAACTGATTCCAGTCAGAATTAGTGATATTTATGTATCGCCTATAATAAAGCATATGTGTTAAAAGCATCAAGTGGACTTTTGAAATCAGCAAATATCGTCTTACATAGTCTATTCAAGGGAAATAACTCCTCAAACTGCTAATTCTTTTTCAAATAAGTGTTCTATTTCTCTAGGTTCTGCTTCATACATTTTCTTTGAAAGTGTCGTTTTTTTATTGTTTTTTATTTACCATTTTCCCCTTGAAGTTAGTTAACGTCTTTTATTTTTTATATTAGTTTAATCTATTCATCGTTCGTTTTTAATCTAAAGTATTCAATAGAACAAATTATAATAGTTTGCCAATCAATGAGTGTGTGATTTGGATTTTTAACGTAGCTTTAACAACTTTCAGTCATATCGCTACGATGTCTACAGTGTGACAGTTTATAGTGATGTTTAGCACTTGAGCATCATGTCGCAGACATGCAGCATCATGTTCTACCCAGTCACATTATCCTGACACCAGGCAGACCAGTCAAAGTGGGTGATAGGAATATCATCTAATGTCAGTGTTTGGTGAAATATTTACCGTCTAATAAGTATGTCAATTTTAGTATCTTGTGAACAGGACACATAGATTGATTGATTGGTTGATTGATTAATTGATTGGATTCATTGTCAGTGTCCGAGTGTCATTTAACTTTCAATAGCTATAGGTGCAGTTGATTATTGCGATCTCTGAGAGCGGTAGATTTAGGTGATTTTCGCAGATGCGTATAAAAGAAAGTGGAGGGTAAGTGCGTTTACTCCATGACACTTCCTGACTAGCCAAACTTGTCCGAACATTATATTCGAGTGGTATAAGTGCAAGACTAAAAAACATTTTACCCAGGTCCGATTCTAGACGGCGACTGTAAAACTTTGTTTTTCTTCTGATACTATGTTATTTCTGTATCTTCAGCTTATATTTCCGATCGGTATAGATGGCATATAGGTGCATAACACATACATTATCTATCTTTTTACAACCTATGTAGATGGCATACAGGTACATCCGTTTACAATCTATGTAGATGACATACAGGTACATCCGTTTACAATTAATGTAGGTGGCATATAGGTACATAACACATAAATTATCTACATTTTTACAATCTATGTAGATGGCATACAGGCATATAACACATGAACTTAACTATCTTTTTACAATCTATGTGGATGACATATAGGTACATAACACATAAATTATCCATCTTTTTACAACCTTTGTAGATGGCATACAGGTACATCCGTTTACAATCTATGTAGATGATATACAGGTACACACGTTTACAATCTGCGCAAAATGATGGCATATAGGTACATAACACATCCATTAACTATCTTTTTACAATCTATGCAGATGGCATATATGTACTTAACACATAATTATCTATCTGTTTACAATCTATGTAGATGGCATACAGACACATAACACATAAATTATATATCCGTTTACAATCTATGTAGATGGCATATAGGCACATAACACATAAATTATCTATTTTTTTACAATCTGTGTAGATAGCATATAGGTACTTAACACATAAATTATGTATCTGTTTACAATCTATGTAGATGGCATACAGGTACATGAATTAAAATTCCGTTTACAATCAAGGTAGATGAAATACAGGTACATCCGTTTACAATATATGTAATGGCATACAGACACATAACACAAATCATATGTTTACAACCTTTGTAGATGGCATACATGTACATAACACATACATTATCTTTCCATTTCGTCATCACAATCATATTTCTTCTTTTTATGTTTACTCGTCATCATCATCATCATCATCGTAATAATAGTATGCAAACTATGATTCATTAATCGTATGATTTAGAGAATTATTAGAAATAATTCGATGCTTCACTGTAATTTTTAAAACATTAAATACAAATTTTCGGATTAATGCACTTTCAGATTTCAAACCGCATCTGTAACAATGTTTATCTTGATTTAACCAGCAGAACTGAGTCAAGAGCAGCAACTCTGTCAGGTTAGAACATTTTGTTTTCTAGTTATTTCGCTTTACCATTAAGGATGCGCTACAAACATAAGGTCCCCTCGTTGCAAATATACAGAGACACACGCACATATTCACACACACAAGCTTAGGGGAGATAGTCCTACATGTAAGACCTTGACGCTGATATTTATGTCTTGGACGTCAGGGTCTTACAGCCTAACTAACAGCGCTGTGTAGTTTGTTTTGATGTCGACTAACAACGTAACGAAAGTAAAATTTTCAGGAATATCTCACACAACTGTCAACTAAAATAACGACGCTTTTCTACAAAGTAAAGTCATAATGTTTTAGTTAGACTTTACTTACTCTGATGTCTTTTCTCTAATAAATTCAAATTCTCACAAAAGAAATGGACCTGTTTTCAAGTTTCGTTGGCCTTCATTTCAGTTGACTGGACGAAAGCCGGGAATGCCGAAATCGGGTTAAGTTGAAATATTTGTCTTTAACGAAACGAATAAAAATATATTATCCCTATTGGAACTGTAAAGCAACGTTTCGTTTTGTTCAAGAAACATATCCGCCACATGAACCTACTTAAACATACTTCGACTACCGTCGCATTGCAACAAAGTCAAATGTATGTCAACGGCACATGAAAATGCGTCCATTTGCTAGTGTCATATTTTCATTCCGCCAGGATAAAGACAGCACAGTAAGTATATTAATTATACATAAATTAGTGGAAGAGTGTCGATATATGCTGCCAAATGTGTGAGATATTCCTGAAACTTTGACTACTCTTTCCGATGTCAACGACATCGGATCACGCTATACAAGGCCGTTATTTGGATAGTAAGACATAACACTAAAACAAAACCAATATGTGCTATGTCTTACATTGTAGAACTAAGGGAGAATATGAAAGAAAACACACATTGCAATTCTGCTACATATATACATGTACAGAGACGGACAAATAGGCAGGAATACATATTTTAGGACCTAGAAAATGGTGTGGATGCAGTACCAGTGCGACGCGAAGGTTAGAGGCGACCGGGGGTTAATGTTCTTTAGTGGCGCCCCTACTTTGCCACAGAGAACAGTTTGCATGTCATTTGCCATCCTCCTACACCACCACCCCCCAAAAATGTGAAGATATTGCCCCCGTTACACTATGGTGAGGTGAAATACCGTGGAAAGTTCAGCTACTAATAAAGTTCCCGACGACCCCTCCTTCTCAAATGTCCACCCCGCCACACATTGCGCCGTCACTTAAATATACAGTATGTAAACATCATCTGAAGTTCGTGACACCTGTATACCATTCAAATAACGTGGATGAAAACGTGTCTATTGGCTGGACAGTCATAGTTGACATTATTTAAAGGTAACCCTGACAAATATGCATCCAAATGAACACGCCTTCTTGTGGCAGATAGTAATTAAATTCGCTGATAAATGTTATCAAAGATCAAGGAAAGGTATGCATACCGAATCAGCTTAAAGGAGATCACCTGCTGAGGTCAAACACTAGTTACCTATATGGAAGTTTATATTGACTGTTTTGCACGTGTAATAGCATCATAAACATTCCAAAATGTGGGCATCTGTCGAGTAATTTATTCATTTCTTTTCATGCCCGCTGCGACCTATTTAATCCAATTCATGATTGGAATTCAGCTGAAGTAGAAAACGGAACAGCCGAAACAAAGATACAAAATATACTCACTTGGTGTCTTCTGTTATTATTTCTTTTTAATTTTAATAACTACAGTACAGACATCTACGATATCGTCGTCGTCATAGTAGTAGAAGAAATAATTTCGGCCAATCTTCTCGTTATCAAACCGGCCTGCAGTTTAATTAACGTCTACTTTTACAGACAAGCTATTTTTTGCCGTAATTTCGAATATCGTTTGTGTGGTCGTACGTTGTTGAACCTTCTAAAACCTTCTATTTTCCACTTACAGCCTGCAACAATAAATGATTACGAGAATGAGTAGTAGTAGTAGTAGTAGCAGCAGCACAGTAATAAAGTTACTATTTGTAACATTAAATGAAAGACCGCACATTGTTCACGTTGACTTCATGCGATGTAGCAGCTGTTTCCATATTCTTTTATAATCTATTGGGGGATGGGGGTTGGGGTGATAATTCTTTTCGATTAAATACATTACGCTGCATCCTTAATCTACTCGTTTTGATGAGAGAACTCGCTCCTCGTGGACTTTAATGAGAAGGCCGCAGTAGCTCAGCTGGTAAGGCGTTGACGTTGAACATGTAATCAAAGGATCGCGGGTTCGGTATTCGCCCAGACCGGACCGGTTGCCTTGATGTGTCGTTAAGAAAGTCACTCATCTCTTACTTCCTCGGCATGATAGAACCGATTGTGTGCGTCGCCAAATATTAACCAACCAACTTGCATAATCTACTGGAATAAAAGAAAATGTAGATGCAGCTGTAAGAATTAGAGACATATAAAGGGCAGTTTAAGGATTGCTTTCAAAGTTTTTTTTTCTTCTGTAGATATACATCTTAAGTGCATTGGGCTAAATGTCTTCTCCAAGGGCACACTGAGGCATCCGATCGAACTGACCTGGGCGGTTATCGAACCCTGACCGTTGATTTACGAGTCCGACTTTCTACCAAATGAACTATCAGGACCCTCGTGTTCGTTTTGTTTCTTTCTATGATTAACAAACTCATCCAGTTTTATGCACCATAGAGAGTTATAAATATGATCAGAAAAATGCTTTGCTTAAACAATTTACGAAATCTGACAAAAGGATAGAATGATAGCCTTCGTTTTTCAATGGCGGGGGGGGGGGGGATATTTTAAAATGATCTCCCGGGAAGACTTTATGAACTATTTAATGTCACACTAGATACCAAATTACCGCACACATCATAATTTTAAGTGCTTGTACACTGCGAACAGAATAGAACTGTAACTCCTAATCCATTTAATCCATTGCTCTAATTTTAAATTTTAAAAACATACAACGAATTACAAATTTCAAATTTCACGACGCACGTCGCGTCTGTGCAGGTCTATACCGCATTACATACCTAAAGGCAATAGTAGATTACTACTAGACCGCATCCTTTCCACCATGTCACTTAAAGATAAGAAAAATACGCGTATAATCTAAGCCGGACATAGATTCCTGAATTGTTTAAATCAAACTGTTAAAATTATCCACTTCAATTATCGGTTTTGCTGTAATGGGAAGATATAGGACTGATGTTATTACAGTTTTCAAACAAAACAGGACCATATGCGGGTTGGACACGGTGCCATTGTTTTTCGAGGTTTTAGAGGTTTGACAGGGATATATCATACCTTAAAGCCAATTAATTGTCCTTAACCCAGGCACATTTATAAATAATCCATTTACTTCACGTTGGGCTTAAGGTTTTTTCATAAACTGGCCTGCCAATAAATGTATGGAATGCAGATCGAAGTATAGAACTTGTGTCAGTAATATGTCTAGCATATAATTGCTGATACAATCATAATTCAAAGGTTTGTCCTTCATTTACTAAGACGTTGATTTTCGCACCTCGCTTGATGTTACCAGCCTATTATCGGGCTGACGCCTCGTCACTTCACGGTACAAGCCTCGTATCGCGCTGACACTACGCTTGACGTTACCAGCCTATTATCGGGTTGACGCCTTGCCTCACGGTACAAACCTCGTATCGCGCTGACACCTCGCTTGACGGTACCAACTTACAGTCAGAAATAAATTGAAGCCTTCACATTTTTGCAGTCATTTTGTAACTTTTGTTGTTGGTTAGTTTTCTTTTTCCCATTACTGACGAAACTTGAGAAAATTCAGCTACCATACTGCAAGTCTAATAAATTTCAGCATCAATTTGAGGTACTTTTCATTGAAATAAAAACTAAACACGGCAGTGTATGTATGTACGTATGTATGTATGTATGCATGCATGCATGCATGCATGCATGCATGTATGTATGTATGTATGTATGTATGTATATATGTATGTATGTATGTATGTATGTATGTATGTGTCTGTGTGTGTATGCATGTATGTGTGTGTGATTCAGATTTTTAACGTAGCTTTAACAATTTTACAGTCATATCGCTACGATATCTGCAATGTGTCAGTTTATAGTGATGTCTAGCACTGGGGCATCATGCCGCAGACATGTAGCATGATGTCCCATCCAGTCATCCTGACACCAGTAAGTCTTTGGCATGACTCAGCCGGGGATCGAACCCACGACCTCCGGCATCAGAGGAGCGGTTGTGTATGTATGTATGTATGTATGTATGTATGTATGTATGTATGTATGTATGTATGACCCATGGTCGAGGGATGTATGTATTCATTACGTGTGATACTTGTCCTGCTGCTGTTTGCACTAAGCAATAAAAGTCAGTGCCCTCTACTCACGTTATCTATTATCAATTTAACGCAAAGTACGCCGCCCTCCCTTGTCCAAACTATTGGAATCTAGCTGTTCATTGAAAGAAACTGCGTATACTTGTTAAATGAAGTAAGTGGACAATGCTCAACAAAAAATAAATAGCGTATTGTTGATATCTATGCTTCCACACTTGACAAATATGTAAATATTTATGCTTTACTTAACATCAATTGAACCAGAGCGTTTCATATTCCAAATATTTTCCCCGCCACTCTCACGCCAAAATGATTAATTTCCGTCTCGAACTTTGAACCGT